>CAJQUW010013902.1:0-127158 GCA_907163375.1 Prostheceraeus crozeri | reverse complement strand
ATGCATAGTTTTATGATTAAAAAGAAAAAAATAATTAGATTCTCCTTTTCCTATTTGAATGTGAGATGGTACATGCATGTAAACCACCTCCTAGCGCTGTAGCGTGTTCAATATCAATACAGCCATTCCTCCTGATCCTCATTTATCTTTCTAGAGTTCCTAGAAGGACGATAATAAACCACTGTAGCCTACCAGAAGTGCGAGATAAGTTATAAACATCTTATCAAGCGTGAGGTTAGAATCAAAGTAAGCATAGCATTTATGGAAAGGATAATATTCTGGCGAGAATTTTTCTTATGTTTGTTTCAATCTTGCTACACATAAGTATTTGACTGAAAAGATGCTCATTAATTCATGTTTATGAGTTTGTCATAATGATGTTGTTACAATGCAAACCATATAAGCTAAATGTAGACTGCATGATACATTTACTCAGAAAATAAGTTTTAGAAGTGTAAACGTTTTGTCACAGGGTGCCCACTTTACGTTACAAAAAGATAGGTGTCCAGTAGAAGGGGTTAAGATACGAATTTCCAGTGAAGCGATGAACAATTTAAATCTGACTTAGTTTTTGACACGTTAGGAATGTCAACTTTAACTACTGGAGTAGACAAAACAAGTATCGAGGTACAGAATTATAGCTTTTACTGATGTGTGACATGACAGAAGCCCAGTAAAGCGTAGAGCACGAGCAGCAGGAAGGGAAGAGGACAAGACGACAGTAAGGAAAGCTAGTCAACAGACAAGAGACGAATTCGAGCAAGGACAAAGAACCCCCAAGCAAGGCTTTCTCTAAAAAAGATTTATAGGGGAACTGCCTATGATGGAACGAAACAATTTTGGAACTTATGTAACACTGGTAATATTCGTAAGGATTTGGCCTGATTTTTAGTTGTGTGATTACTTACACATAACATTCTTCCGCATAGTATAAGATAAAATAATTTTTCTTCTAGGATCATGCCTGAGGACAAACTAAGAAAAGAGGAAAGAGATCGTAGATATCGTGAAGAAAGCAAAAGCTAATTGAACACAAGAAAGTTATTTGATAAAAAAGAACGAAGAGATTAAGTAAACGAAGTTATGACACGAAAATAAGAAGTTTGATGTTAGAGGATTGCACAAAATTAAGAGAGAACAAAAAAAAGCATATCAAAAACAATGTATAGAAAGCAAAAAATCAAGAAGCGAAACACGAATGCCAGTGTTGCAGCAAAGAAAAGGGAAGGGACAAAACGTTCGAATAAAATCAAAGAAATGAAGAAGCGGACAACATACTTATTGCGAAAAGTATGGCGATTAGAAAAACAGCTGGCAAGAAAAAGTACCCATATGCAACCGAGCAGCTCAACAGAAGTGGCCGAAGAACGAATAGAATCTCAAATCCGGAAAGCGATATCAGACAAGAGATCCACTGAACAGATTTTGAGAGCTCATTTTAGTAGTAAGCAAAACTCCACTTCTGGACCGCGCAAGATGGCGGCCATCGCTGCGTCCCCCCCCCCCTCTGGCACGGCAGAGTGTCGTGGTCGGCCGCCGTGGTGCTTCGTGTCTGAGTCCCCCCCCTCTGGAACGACAGAGGTTGTGGTCTGTCGTGGTGTGCCGGCCAGGTGGGTCCACGTTCACAACATGTTCGCTGACGTCCCTCCCCCCTGCAACGACAGAGTGTGAGACTCGGGTGAGTTGGTCCGACCGCCTGGTTGACGTGGGCGACCGTCTAGGTTGACGTCGGCGACCGCCAGGATTAGTCTTGAGGCTATAGTGTGTGATGTTTTTGTGTGTAGCGTCCAAACGAAGCATCGGATGAGAAAACGGAGGCCAGATTCGGAATCTACGTGAAATTTTGGGTTAGGAAGGATGTTTCCAGCGAAATCGGAGAGAAAAAATTTTCGGCTGACGTCCCCCCCCCCTGGACGGCTTGCTTCCAGTGGACGGATTTTGTCGTGCGATAGCTCGTTTGAAAGCTAAGAGTGAGACAAATTCAGTGAAAGAATCGGCTTGTTCCTATCTGTCTACGTTTAGATGTGAGACGCCATTTAAGATTTTGGGACATTGGCGAAAAACGACAGAGTTAGAATTTGGGACGTTTTGGGCTCTAGCTTCAAAACGAAGCATCGGATTGGAAAACGGATTTCAGATTTGGAATCAACTTGATGTTATTGTCCAATGAGGATCATCATCCAATGAGAATCAAGCATTTCTTTATAAATATCGAGCCTTCCACAGTGAGAATCATTCCATCGTTGAATCACACGAGTGACGGACGCACATTTTCTCTCTCTAGTTCCCCGTTCTATTATCCAACTAAAATGGTAAGTCGCTACTTCCCTCCCTCTCCTCCCTTGAACGTAAACTTAATACAATCTTTTTTCATTTTCAGGCATCTACTCCATCTGCTGCACTAGTAGGACAAAATGGCGGTCAATCGTTACAAGGTTCGCTACGGTCAGATCATCTACAACTGAGGCCAGTGGAAGAAACATCCAAGGTACATAATCCTACACCGCTACAGCGTAAATTTAAACAAGCCTTGCGTTATGATGATCATAGCGTAGTACTCCAAACGGGAATGCTCCCTTCCACGGATGTCAAAATAATGCACAATCAGTATGGGGACTACATACTGATCCCCGTGAGTCCGTACATTCGCCACCAACTTGATATTATTGAGGAGTACGTGACATTCCTACTCCTCTTGCTCAAGAGTGGAAGGCGAGAGATGACAAGGATACTCCCTATAGAAAGATTTGGGATGGTAATCACATTTGCCTACCGGTATCACATTGGTGTACTTACTTTAAGATGGAGGGAGATCATTCAATACCCATCAGATGTGATGAGCTCGGAGAAGGTACTTGGGATATCCTTTTCAAAGTGAATGGGCTATATTATGGTCGACACAAGGATAATAAAATAGCCTCTCTCTCCATGCATATGGAATCCATCCTATATATTCCGAAACCACCCAACGTGGACGACATAATTGATCAAATCCTTAACAGCAGTGGTACGAAGCGCAAGTCGGAGAAGAATGCTACATCAAAACGCAAATCAAAGAAGGAGAATTGCTAGTCCTTTCCTAACTCTTCCCTATGACAATTCGCTTATGTGCTTTGAGTGTCGTAGACGTGGTCTTATTAGATACATTTTACTTCTTCGTTGCCATCATATCATTTGTGTATTTTGTCGTGAAAAGCATCGATGTAATTCTTCATTTTGTAATATGTTATAGAACGTTTCCTTAGATGTGTAAATTTCCGTTTTAGGCTTCTATCATCATTTTTATGGATTGTGAGGGTGAACCTGTACAGGAGCTCAGTGCCATTGCTATGAACAATTGGACATATCAGATTGTTAGTGTCTATCATCAACATGCCAACTGCGATCCCAATGTTGATCAATGGGCGAGAAAACACATTCATGGACTTAATCTGAAATATTTGCAAGACTATGGCTTTTCTTGTGAGAGTGCTCTTCTTATTGACTTTAAACGATGGTTAGCTGCTTTCAATGTTATACGCATCTTTTGTAATAATCCTGGTAAGGAGAGGAAAGTATTTCCCAATCTAATCATTGATGATATTTTGCTCCCACCTTGGGATAGTAGAGTGAATCAACATTATCATGAAGTCACAAAACGTTTTAAGGATTTGTGTGTTCCTATTTTGTCTGTTCGTTGTAGTAGCTACGTTCATAACCAATGCTTCTTTCCTCCTTACCTCAACACTGCCAAAGTCCTGTATGGTTATCATTGCTCGCTGTATGATAGTTACCAGCTGTATCTATTTTATCTCTTTCAAACCATTGATTTATAATGCATGCTTGTTACCATTATTCAATAAATGTTACTATGAGAAGAGTTGTTGTTTTCATGCAATGGATGGGTTAGATAAAGGGCGATCATGTCTTTCTCAAACGACTGCGGAACATTACGTTTTCATAGGCAAAGTTTAAAAGGAGCTGTTCAAGATTATGTGATAAAATTTCATAAAGATGAGACCGACATCGAAGCAGTGGTCGATGATGCTAGCACTCTATTTCTAGAGTTAATGAATACATTCTCTGATAGCATTATCATGGCGCGATTAGTTGCGAAAATTAAGTTTAGTCATTTTGGAAAGGAAGAGGTGGAAAGTCGCTCTTTCCATTTTGCTTCTTATTCAATGGAAGTGGTAGATCACCCCCAAGAATTTTTTAAAAGACATATGATAAAAATTGCTGAACGTCTTAACGCATTTAACCATCATGGTAGCAGTCTAGTGATTGAAGCGATTTCAGATATTCACATTCAACTTTCCATAAAGAAAAATTGAAAATGCAGTGGTACTTGATTGTAGCACAACTGGTTTTCGTACTATGTCTGCTCACTCTCGAAGTATATTCCTTCTGTACATGCGTCTATATTTAGAAAAGGCTAGCAAATTCATATCTTCAAAAAGACTTGCTATAGACATCAGTAACGGTGAAACTATGTGTTGCGATGTATGTAAGCGAAAGGATGGAAATGAAAAGCGCATCTTCAAGAGATGTAAGCATGCTTTTTGTCAACGCTGTTTCATACGTAATTGCATTCAACTTTGCCAATGTAACCACTGTGACATTGCTCATTTCGAGTGTCACTTATGTCGCAATAGTTAGTACCTATGCAAATGTGGTAAAGATAGGTTTTTAGCAAAGACTAACACGGAAAATGGCGAAACGTAAAATGACGAAACGTAAAAGTCAAAAGTTTTCTTCAGCCATTCAAGCTCTCCGACGAATGAAAGCAAATCAGCGATACAATGCTATACGACATGCTAACGATAAATTCATTTGTGAAATTATTTCTCATGTGAGGAAGTTGAGGACGAAGAAATTAGCGCCAAAACAACGAAAGTTACTTAAGCGATATGCTACGAAATTGCGTTTCATCTCCAATCCTAAAGTCACCCTTCAAAGAAAGAGGAAAACTCTAACACAAAAGGGCGGTTTCCCTTTCAGCAATACTTCCAATGATAGCTCCTGCCGTGGGCAACCTATTGGGAAATATCTTTGGCTCTAAGCGTTTAATTATGCAAATGTTGAGTCTCAAAGTAATAAAATGGATTTCAGACTTCAATGTGATAAAGTTCTGACTGTATCAGTCCATCTCATGCAGGTAAAACTGTTTTCACGCTGAATTTATTGGATAAAAGAAGGGAGTTGTTTAAGGAACCTATCAATCGAGTGATTTGTGTTATGGTATTTATCAACCGTCGCTGTTTCAGGAATTGCAAAGTCGCAACTTTATTCGACATGAAGGAATTATTCCAGTGGATAAACTTCAGTCTAATGATGTTGTTGTATTGGATGATTTATTAAAAGAAAGTAAGAATTCAAAAGATGTTACAGATATGTTCACTCGCGCAGCACACCATAAAAGGTGTTTTATCATCTATATTACACAAAATTTGTTTCCTGATGGAAAAGAAGCTCGTACACGAAACCTGAATACACACTATTATGCTATTTTCAAGAATCCGCGAGATAAAAGTCAATTTGAAATTTAGCGCGACAAGTTGCACCCAGAGGATCAAAAGCCTTAATTGAAATTTTTCAAGCAGCTACTGAAAAACCATACGGTTACTTATTCATTGACTTTACGCAAGAGTGTCCGGAAGAATTTAGATTTCGAAGTGATATTTTGAAAACTCCCATGATTATCTACAAACTATGAGTTCTTATTCTCGCATGATTGTTATTCCTCAGGATGAATATGTACAATTGACTGCCATGCAGCAAGTAAAGCAACCTCTTGCAAATCAAATGTATAGGAAAGAAATAGATTATCAGCAAAATGTTCACATCAAAGATCCACATCGTGCTGTATTATTACAATCGGAAACTGTTGAGCAATTGAAAAACTTGAAGAATAAGATGCGTGACTCTGTATCGACTGCTACACCTTTAGCATCTCGCGCACATGCCATATCTCTTTTCAATAGTATTGAGCCCCATCTCAATGTAAATGATAGAGGAGAAATCATTACAGATGAAAATAAAGTGATTGATGCTTCACGTTATGAAGACTTGATTCAGTATGCGACACGTAGAAAGCGCCGTCAGGGCTATGTTCCACCTGGTTGGTCATACTTTCTTAAACTATTGAAAAAGCATAATGTGCCAAAATTTGCTTTGAATAATGAGACATTGAAAGAACTTGATTCAACAGTGGCTACTACTCCAATGCTTCAGACGATGAAAATGCCACAAATTGGTTTAAGGCGTCACCTGCTACATCCCCTCCCACACTCACTAAGCAAACAAGAGGAAGAACTCGACGTAGATCTACATCGCCACTAAAACTGGTAAAAGGAAAACGTAAAACAGCTCCTCCCAGGAAATACATGTTCTCAGATTATTAATATGAAGCAGATGTGTTTGCTTGCCATGTAATGAGCCGCCAGAGGTGAATGTCGTTGTCACTTGCACTTGCTGCGCCAGCTCTCATAATGAAACCCCTAAGCAATGTGAACACGATCGCAAAACCGCTAAAGCTAAATGCTGCAGTTGTTGTAAATGTAGAAAGGGAAGAAAACAAAAAGATGAGAAGGAGGAAAAAGAGTCAGTCGTCATCGACTGAACGTTTGAAGTCAATCTATTATGATGTAAAACATCCGGCTGGATTTGCATCTATCAAGAAATTATCAAAAGCGAGTGGTCTTCCACAATCACAAGTGAAACGATGGTTAAAGGGTCAGGCTACCTATACACTCCACAAACAAGCGAAAAGAAGTACCGCACCCGCCATTATATTGTTCATGACATCGATGAACAGTGGCAAGCAGATTTGTGCGATGTTGCCTCCATTTCAAAACATAACTCGGGCAATAATTTTATTTTAACCGTCATTGATATTTTCTCGCGTTATGCGTGGGCTCAACCTTTAAAAACTAAAGAAGGGAAAGGAGTAGCAAAAGCATTCCAAACAATTTTTCGAGAAGGTCGCATTCCAAAAAGAATTCAGAGTGATCAAGGAAAAGAGTTTGAAAATCAGCATGTGACAAGATTATTTGAGAGGCATGACATTGAGTTGTTTAGTGTAAAGAGCGCTTATAAAGCTGCACTCGTTGAACGTTTTAATCGCACATTAAAAAATCGCTTGTGGCGACATTTTACTGCCAACTTGACACAAAATTGGACAAAGGTTCTACAAGATACACTCCATGCCTACAATCACTCTATCCATCGTTCTATTGGACTCAGACCAGTAGATGTAAATGCTGACAATGTAGATAAAGTGCGCGAATCATTCCAACGTAAACGCACTCATGTGAAAAGTGATGTGAAAATTGGCGATAAAGTTCGTATCTCAAAAGTGAAAAGTGTTTTTGCTAAAGGGTACCTCCCGAATTGGACAGAGGAGGTATTTACAGTATCAAGGATTAATCAAAAAGACTCTCCGACCACCTACAAGTTGAAAGATTACGATAATGAAGAAATTGAGGGTAGCTTTTACCGCGATGAGATTGAGGTAGTCACTGAAAGTGAAACATATTTGGTAGAGAAAATCATTCGATGTAAAAAACGGCAAGGTGAAGAATGGTGTCTTGTTAAATGGACTGGTTATCCTTCAAGTATGAACTCTTGGATGCGTCGTGCCGACATCTTTCATCTAAGTGATCGACAGTGATTCATGCAAAGTTGTAACTAACAATGTTTAGGGTTTGAGCTATGAATCCAACTGCCTCATTTTATTCACGACCCTCCTACGTAAGTGGTGGAGGACAAATTTACATCGGTGCTCGCCGCCAACGTGGAGGTAGCATACTTGGTGCACTGAAATCTGTTGTAGCACCTCTCATATCCAATGTCGGTAGATCTTTAAAACGAAATGTTTTAAGTAATGCCGTTGGCTTTGCTGGTGATGTTGCTAGTGATCTTTCCAGAGGTAGAAGTTTTAAGAGCAGTTTGTTGAATCGTGGGAAGGAACGCGGTTTAAAAACATTGAAGCAGACCATTGCTGGTGTTACTCAAGGAAAGAAATCACCTAAACGAATGAGAAAAGGAAGGAGGAAACATCGCGGAGCTGGTAAGGTGCGATCTTCAGTCAAAAGGCATTCACGCAAACGTCGCAGAGGCTCTAATCATTCATCAGGCGCTAAACGACGACGCTGCTATAACTTCTACTCATGGAGTGTAAAACTTCCGGTTTTTGTTTGTTCGATCAACAAGCCATACAGACAGATATTCTTAGTTCAAGTATTGTAGATTATCATCCTCGAACAGCTGAGAATGCTGGCCCCATTGAATTTGTTATTCCTGGTGGTAGTGATGACTACATAGATTTGAGTTATGCGATGCTTGATTTGAGTTTAGAATTCAGCAAGCAGATGGAACTGCTATTGACGATGGCACATAAAGTTGGACTGAACAATTTACCATTGACTACATTACTTCGCGATGTTTCTCTAACGATTGGAGAGCAGCAGGTGGAAGGTGGTCAAAGCGATTATCCCTATAAATCATATTTCAATCATGTATCACAGTTTCATCCAGCAGCACAAAAAAGTCATATGGAAGCCATGGGATGGTACAGAGATGAAGCAGGAAAATTTGATGTTGAAACAAACAGTGGCTTTGTAAAGCGATCTGCTATGATTAAAGATAGTAGAGTATGTCAGCTATATGGTCCGCTGAATTTAGACTTCTTTAGACAGTCAAAGTTTTTACTCTGTAATACCAGCATGCGACTCAAGCTGACATTGAATAAGCCTGAATTTGCGCTGAATGCATTTGCTAAAGTTGACAATTTTAGAATTCATGTGGAAGATATTGCACTTTACATTCGTCGAGTAGTACCGAATCCAAGTGTCATTAGAGGGCATGCTGAAGGTCTTAACCGCCAAAATGCCATTTACCCCGTTCAGCATACAAAGCTTCTCACCTTTACAATTCCGAAAGATCAAAAGAGTTTCATGAAAGATGGCCTCTTTCCATCGGAAGCACCGAAGCTCCTCATGGTGGCAATGGTTGAAAATGATGCATTTAATGGTAATATAAAGAAGAATCCTTTCAATTTTAAACACAATCAGTTAAGTGAAATTGCTTTACGTGTTAATGGTGTGAGTCATCCTGGTCCACCCTACAAACCAGATTTTGCTTCGGATCAATTTATGCGCAGTTATGTTGATTTTATGGATGTCTTTGGCTTTTACAATACGGATGCTACCAACGGACTGACTATGAAAGAGTTTAAGAGTGGATATACTATTTATGCATTTGATTTGACTGCTGACAGCGATATTAGTGCACCCTATCGTCAAGCGAACGTGCCTCATAATATTCGTTTGGATTTGACGTTCAAAAGAACACTACCTGAGACGATCAATGTATTAATTTATGCAGTCTTCGATTCAAATATTGAAATTACAAAGTATCGTGACGTGATTCTTCAGTATAATCGTAATGAGTTGGTTTTTGGGACTGCTGACGATATTAAGACTAAAGTGCAGCGTAATGCAGACGAAGCGACGTTGAATGCTTTCGATTATGTCTATTCACCTCGATACCTTACCACCTGCAGTAAATCACTATCCCATCTTTATTGTGCTAAACACTCAGCACAGAATTTAGGCGGTGAGCATTGGAAACGATCTTTATTGGAGAAGACCGACGTGGTGAACTATTTGACTCTCTTGCTCAACCTTCAAATATACCAACACAGCAGTGGTTGAGAAAACATACGCGTCAATATCAGCGAAATGAACGCATACTACAACATCCACTTTCATCAACGTGTGGTGCTTTTGTACTGTACTTCATCTTAAAACGTTTACATGTATCTCGATTTGCATCTGTTATTCAAAACTTTCATGTAATCCATCCTCTAATGAAAAAATGATTTGTAAGTTCTATCATGATTTGAAATAAAAACATCATGTTGGAAAAATTGTTTTTTATTTTACAATCCGCTGGGTACGTACATACTCAATGAGATAGTCTAGGATCATATTTGCTTGTTCATGAGATTTTAGTCCAGTAATGATCACTTTACTATTATGAAAGATTGCCACATGCACAGGCAACCAACAACTAATGAGAGCTGCAGGAAAAAGTTCGGGTTCATAACACAAACTGTAACTGCTGGTACGAATCTTCAAAAATGATAGACTGTCACTCAATTGAGTAGAGATCACCATATTGTCCACAGTCAGATTCGACATCACACACCTCTCCCTCTTCCATATCCGACGTAGTAGTCTTTGTAGCTCTAAGCGCATTGACTGCGCCGATGAATGAGAAAGGGCGCCGAGAATCTGTACAGTCCCATTTGGGAAGAGTTGAAGATTCCGTGAATTGTTCATCTTCACCACTAACATTTGAGACGGCCCGGGTAATACTTGCTGTTTGGAAGCTGTTGGCGTAATGTTGTGAGATCGATTTTGGTGTAGAGTCTGAAGCGACGGAGAATGTTGACGATGGTGTAGCGATGGCGCTTCATGATGAAAGAATGAGTAAATTGAGCGATGTACCTTCCTTTTATACTTTTCCCCCAACTACCTTGATGAAATGTGAAGTTAGTATGAAGTTGGGAATGATAGAGTTGAATTCGCCGATTGTTGACGCGCAGCCAGATGCGATTTCCAATACGTGAATGTCTTTTCATATAGAAGTATTTCAAGTCCTTCATGATATGATGTAGAGATTGAAAATGACGATAAGATAAAGCAAACTCTCTTCTCACATTTCCAGTTGAATCTTTGAAATAGACGTTTCGATCATGATCCGTTTCAATACGTTGTAGGGAATCTAATTTCCAACTCATGGTGCATGGTAATCATATCTGATTAAGATTTGCATAGTAGGGCGATGAACTCACGACGAATAAATGTCATGATGGAGCGATGTATGTATCTTCTATACTTCTCCCAATTGTATTTGCGAAATGAGAAACAGTTTGCGGAATGAGAATGGTAGATTTGAATTTCATTTCTGTAATGTTGAAGCCAAACTTGATCACCCAAGGAGATGAATCTTAATGTTTCAAAATATTCCAAATCCCTCATGATATCATTGAGGTTGACAAATTGTCGCCATGTTAATGTAATTCCTCTTGATGTATGACCATGAGAATTTTTGAAATGTACGTTTCCATCACGATCAACTCTGATATATTGTAGAGAGTCCAAAATCCAAGTCTTCATGATGTTATGCAAAGTTGCAGATTAGCAATATAAAAATGTCGTTTTATCATATTTTGCTTAGCAATGCGGCTACAAAGAGATTTACTAGCAATCGAGCCGCACTCTTTTCTACTCCCATTGATCATGCACAACAGCTAAATGGAAATTGGGAAGTGGGTGTCACTCAACTTGTTTATAGCAACTGTGTCTATACTTTTGATCATGAGGTGATGACTATTAATATGAGGCGTACAGCTGCTTATCAATGTGAAAAGGGGTGCCGAGTATACATTCCACATTGGCCAAAGAAAGATCTCTTATCATGTAAAAAGTTTATATATGATTTCTTGAATAAAGCGTGTAAACATATTGTCCAATTTACTCCGCACAATGATGATTATAATTATGTACATCATGTAGTTGAGAAAGATTGGATTGTTGGTTTAAGTCCAAGTTTAAGAAATGATTTAGGCTACCTCGCTAGCGCCTTAACAAGCTATGATAATTTTAACGTTAATTACCACATAAGTGGTCATAAACAGTTAATATATCGAGAGGAAGCTTATTATGTAGATCTTATTCCAAGAAATGAGAAGACGTTGGTGAAGAAGATTGTGATTAAGCCAAGGAAAACAAACATGACTCCTGAAACATTATTGAAGAAATTTAATTATCTCCTTCGAGTTGATGGTAAACAAGTGGCAACATTGACTTATATCAAATCATCTAATCATATTGCAATAAGCAAATTAAATGATGATGATCTAGTATTAGTTTGTTCAAAAGATTTTCATCAGTTCTTACGACATCGTTCTGCAGCTGTTCATGGAAAATCTGATATGCAACATTTACCATGTGAAAGGTCAAATCAATTTGATACAGAATGGGCCGTATCTTTATACAGAAAGTGTGTAGAGCCTTTTGGTGGTATCTTACATGAAACAAGAGTGTTGATGCCTCGCATTATTACTTCGGTTAAATTGGTTGTAGATTATTTAAATGAAGTGATTAATGAGCAACATATTTCATTTTTCTGAAAGAAGGTACTTTGTCTCTCACTATAAGTGGAAAAGGTATTGAACTAATTATGGATAAAACTTAATGGACATTTTGGGTTTGATCAAAATATCTTTAAAAGTGGTACTGTAACCAAAGCTAGCGCAGACATGTCGCTATCGCGTCGTATTAACTATTTTCAGATATATTCCAATATTGGTGAAGATGTACGTGTGGGAGATGTTGAAGCTCCATTGCTAGCAATGATACCATACCAGCCAAAAAGCTGCAGTATTTTATCTGAGCATACTTTCAAGAAAGTGCATTATACAAAGCTGAAATCAAACTACATCCCACAAATTGATATTGCCATTTATGATGATGCTGGTGCGTTGATTCCTTTTCATAAAGATGCTGTGACAAGTATTACACTCCATTTTCCGAATGAAGAGTTAATGCAAAAGTATGCTAATATATTTTTCCAATGTGAATAATATGGAAAGTGAAAATAAGGACTCGTTTCTAATCTACTTGCCCAGTAATGCTTCTATGAATAAATTTCCCAAAAATAAACCATCAGACTATCGAGTAGAATTAAATCGGCCACTGCATTTAGAAGGTGAATGGGAAGTTGGCGTTTCTAGTATTTGCTATGATAGCAATATTCAGAATGTGAATGATTTGGAAGAAATGATATTGACTCCTCGCACCCATGATGGAATAACGATGAATAATGCATTTCAGTTCCCATACAATTTAACATCAGATGGAAAGTGGAACTATGAATGGATTCAGATAAAATCAGATTCTTATGAGCCATTTGGGAATGAGAAAATTATTAAGGCATTCAACAGTGGTAATACTTCCATCATGAAGAATAAAAAATCAGAAAGCTTATGAGTTTACTATCTATCATTGGAGTGGGAGACAGTTCCTCCGCTTTCATTCTTTTACTAAAGGTCTTACGCTGAGGTTGGATAGTGAATTCTATCCACATCTTGGTTTTGGTCATGGACTACATCTAACGTCAATTGCTACTGCAAATGTTAAAAAAGTTTATTCAACTCGAATCAACAAATTTCATTATAGATTTAAAATATTTGATGAAGATGTTGTAGAATGCGAAGAACGCATCATTTTGAAAAAGCGTGGTGTTCAACCTTTATCACTTATTGAGTTAGTAAAACGATGGAATGAGACTGTGGGTAAGAAGTATGGAGAGAAAATTATGGCGGACAAAAATAAGTTGGTTATTCAGAAATATAATGACAAACTTACAGTTTATTTCTCTCCAACCTTGCGTCATTTTGTAAGACATTATACACCTATTATTGGAAGCGGTGTGGTGTATGGTTCTCATGAATATCACACTAAAGCTGATTCAGTTAATGATGAATGGTGGGTGGACATCTATGGCGATCGCATCAAGAAAATTTACCAGTCTTATGAAGAATCTAAAGTTGCTATCAATATAATGCCGCGTCTATATCATACAGTTGAAAGCTTCATTCATGTAGTAAATCCTTATATACAACAGAAGTTGAAGCATGTGATGAAAAGTAAATATGATGTAAAGACACACCACATTTCGTTTTCAATTGAAAAACAACGCGTTGTTCTGAAACTGGGTGATGACATTCAATGTCAATTGAGTAAAAATTTGAAAAAACTCTTTGGCTTTTCAATGCTACAAACTGTGTTTGCTGCTGCGCATACGATTGGTATAGAAACACCAATGACACTTGATAAACATGAACAACACCTTTACATTCAAAGTGATTTGATTTTACCTATTTCTGTTGGCGAGAAAAAAGAATACATTTTACGTGATTTCATTCATGATAAAGACGCTTCATATGGAATAGTCGAGAAGATGTTTGAATCTATTTTCTATCATCCCGTCGTCAAACAAACTATACCCTCTATTGCTATCAAAATTACCAATGGTTTACAAGAGTGTATCCATGTGAAAGATACTAAATCCCTCGTAACTTTAGTGTTTCGGAAAACAAAGTGAAGTCATTGTGATATGTTTATTGAAATAAAAATATGTATATGAAAAAGTCTTTTCACAGATATAGGGGAAATGGGCTGACGGTAGCATATATTCACAAGGAAGAAACGATCTCATGCGATACATAAAACAACCATGTATATCTACAAAAAGCAACATCAAAATACTGAGTTAAAGTTGATTATGTCAATACATCTCCTGAATGTGGTAGCGTGAGTTTTATTCTTTTGGGTGGAGGTATGTTTGTGTCAGGATGTCCATGTGGAAGAGATGTTATGTCCTATCCAACACCTCTTATCCTCCCATGCTGAAAGTGCTCGTTTCTTGAACGTGTACGTTTTCACAGTATGAACTTGAGATTTTAAGATTGTCATATTGACAAACGTTATAGTTTTAATTTTATAGGCCTTCTTATAGGACCGATGTTTCATTTTATGAACAATGGATTTTGATATACCTTTAGCACGCTTAATACTATCTGCACATTCTTTTAGTTTCATGGAATACATTTTAGGACGGAGGAGAATCATTTCATCTATTTCCTTTCCTGCTGTTTCATCCTTAAAACAAACCAAGTTTGGCTTTATTCTGTATGGAATAGAGTGGATGAGTGGATTGTAGTTAGATGTATCGAAATATTTTTCTAATGACTTACCTACTTCATTAAATTTAAATCTTTTTGAGTGGTAATTCCTAAAAAGAAACTATCTGTATCACCACCCAGCAAGCGAACCTCTTTTACGAGAGGGCATGGTTTTAATATTTTGTAGAAGAGTTGATACATTTCAAGCTTGGAATAATCTAAAACGGCTTGCCCAATATAGATGGGTTTGCACAACTCAACTTCTGATTTAATCATTTTAACACCTACAAGATCCTCATCGATGATGTCTCTATCAATGAAAAGAGGTGATGAGGTCAATTTGTGATATTTTTGTTCATCAACGACTAGTTTGTAATTCCATACGTTTTCTAACATCCTCCATGGTCTTTCCGAATAGACTGTTATTCTTATATTTATAAAAATCCTTTCAAAATTATTTTGGGCGAGTGCACGTTTTTGACTGTTTACTATCTATGTAGGGTTTGAGGATGGCTTTCTGTCTAAATTTGATAATGCGGTGAACTGACTTTAGAAGCATGCCCATTTCTAAATAGAATTTTAATATGCAGAAGTGTACGAGATAATTTTTCTTATCATATTGGGTGAGTAAAAGTTTGCGGCATGGTTTGTACCTTGGTTGTCCGCACTCTGTTAAGTTTATTATGAAATTGTGACATGAATGTGAAAACATATCTTCAGTCACTTTCGCGCCAGATTTCAGGTGCGAGTGGGAAAGTCAGCAGTTGATTTATTGTTGAAGACTATTTGGATAAATCAAATCCACTTCAAAAATAATATCCCCAAATCACCTTCATCTGGAATATTTTAGTATGTTTTGAAGGGTTGGAGCTAATACTCAAGCTCATTTTGATTATTAACCAACTAAACTCGGGAAATGAGGTAGTGGTTTTAGGAACAGTGAACTGCCATATAAATTATTTTTGGTCATAGTACTTGAGGGGATATGATCATCACCTACGGTTTTCAAGATGTTATATGATGTTTATTTACAAATGTGAGACCCACCCGCGTATTCCGCGCTCAAATTTATTATATACATCTCCGGGTTCTTGTAAGAGATGAATTGGTCTCACCAGTCCTTTTTAAAGGCTGTGTTGGTTGTTTTGTGGTGGTTTTGTGTTTGTGGGTTTTGTTGTTGTGTTTTGGTGTTGTTGTTTTTGTGTTGTTTGTTGGTTTGTTTTTGTTGTGTTTTGGTGGTTTGTTGTGGTTTGTGTTTGTTGTTTGTTGTTTTTTTGGGTTGGTTGTTGGTGTGTTTTGTTTTGTTTTTGGTTTGTGTTTTTGTTGTGTTGTTGTTTGTTTTTTTGTGGTTGGTGTTGTTTGTTTTTGTTTGGTTGTGTTTGTTGTTGTTTTTTTTGTGTTTTTTGTGTTTGTGTTGGGGTTTGTTGTTTGTTTTTTTGTGTTGTTGTGTTGTTTGTTTGTTGTTTTTGGTGTTGTTTGTTGTTTTTTGTGTTGGTGTTTGTTTTGGTTGTGTTGTTTGTTGTTTGTGTTTTGTTGGTGTTTGTTGTTTTGTTGTTGTTGTTTTGTTGTTTTTGTGGTTGTTGTGTTGTTTTTGTTTGTGTGTTGTTTGTTTGTGTTTTTGTTTTTTGGTGTTGTTGTTTTTGTTTTGTGTTTGTTGGTGTTTTGTGTGTTTTGTTTGTGTGTTTGGTTGTTTTTTGTTTTGTTTTGTTTTGTTGTGTTTTTGTTGTTGGTGTTTTTGTTTTTGTTTTGTTTGTTTGTTTTGTGTTTTTGGTTTTTGGTTGTTTTGTGGTGTTTGTTTGTTTTTGTTGTTTTGTTTTGTGTTTGGTTTTGTTTGTTTTGTTGTTTTTGTGTGGTTGTTTGTTTTGTTTGTTTTGTGTTGTTTTTGTGTTGTTTGTTTTTTGTTGTTGTGTTTTTGTGTTGTTGTTTGGTTGTTTGTTTGTTGTTTTGTGTGTTTTGTTGTTTGTGTTGTGTTTTGTTTTTTTGTTTTGTGTTGTTGTGTTTTGGTTGTTGTTTGTTTGTTGTTGTGTTTGTTTGTGTTTGTTTTGTTGTTTTTTGTTTTGTTTTGTTTTGTTTGTTTTTTGTTGTTTTTGTTTTGGTTTGTTTTTGTGTTGTTTTTTGTTTTGTTTTTGTTTTTTGTTTTGTTTTGTTTTTTGTGTTTGTTGTTTTTTTTGTTTGTGTGTTGTTGTTTGGTGTTTGTTTGTTTTGTTGTTTTTGTTGTTTTGTTTTTGTTTTTTGTTTTGTTTGTTTGTTTGTTTTTTGTTTGTTGTTTGTGTTGTTTTTGTTTGTTGTTTTGTTTTGTTTTGTGTTTGTGTGTTTGTTTGTTTTGTTTTTTTTGTGTTTTTGTTGTTTGTGTTGTTTTGTTTTGTTGTGTTTTGTTGTTGTTTTGTTTTTGTTTTTTTGTTTTTGTTGTTTGTTTTGTTTTTGTTGTTTGTTTTTGTTGTTTGTTTTGTGTTTGTTTTTTGTTGTTTTTGTTTTGTTTGTTTTGTTGTTTTGTTTGTGTTTGTGTTTTTTTGTTTTGTTGTTTGTTTGTTTTGTGTTTTTTTTGTTGTTGTTTTGTTTTTGTTTGTTGTTTTGTGTTTTTGTGTTTTTGTTGTTGTGTTGTTTGTTTGTTGTGTTTGTTGTTTTGTTGTTTGTTTTGTGTTGTGTTTTTTTTGTGTTGTTGTGTTTGTGTTGTTTTTGTTGTTGTGTTTGTGTGTTTGTTTTTGTTTGTTTTGTTTGTGTTGTGTTTGTTTGTTGTTTTTGTTGTTTTTTTGTTTGTTGTGTTGTGTTGTTTTGTGTTGTTTTGTGTTGTTTTTGTTTGTTTGTTGTTTTTGTGTTTTTTTGTTTGTGTTGTTTTTTGTGGTTTGTTGTTTTTGTTTTTTGTGTTTTGTTGTTGTTTTTTGTTGTTGTTTTGTGTTTTTTTTGTTTGTGTTTTGTTTGTTGTTTGTGTTTTTGTGTTTGTTGTTTTGTTGTTGTTTTTGTTGTGTTTTTGTGTTGTTTGTGTTTTTGTTTTTTTGTGGTGTTTGTTGTTTGTTTTTGTTTTGTTGTTTGTTGTGTTTTGTTTGTTGTGTTTTTGTGTTGTGTTGTTGTTTTGTTTTGTTGTTTGTTTTTGTTGGTTGTTTGTTTTTTGTTTTGTTGTTTGTTTTTGTTTGTGTTGTTTTGTTTGTTGTGTTTGTTTTTTTGTTTGTGTTTTGTTTGTGTTGTGTTGTGTTGTTGTTTGTTGTTTTGTTTTTGTTTGTTTTGTTTTTTGTGTTTGTTTTTTGTGTTGTTTGTTGTTTGTTTTTGTGTTTTGTTGTTGTTGTTTTGTTTGTGTTTGTTTGTGTTTTTTTGTTTTGGTTGTTGTTTTGTTTGTTGTTTGTGTTTTTTTTGTTTGTTTTTTTGTTGTTTTGTTTTTTTGTGTTTGTTGTTTGTTTTGTTTGTTGTTGTTTTTGTTTGTTGTTTTTGTGTTGTTTTGGTGTGTGTTTTTGTTGTTTGTTTGTTTTGTTTGTTTGTGTTTGTTGTTTTTTTGTGTTTTTGTTTTGTGTTGTTTTTGTTTTGTTTGTTGTTGTTTTGTGTTTTTGTTGTTTGTTTTTGTTGTTGTGTTGTTTTTGTTTTTTTTGTGGTTGTGTTTTGTTTGTTGTGTTTGTTGTGTTTGTTGTTTGTTGTTGTTTTGTTGTGTTTGTTGTGTTTTGTTGTTTGTTTTGTTGTGTTTTTGTTTTGTTGTGTTTTGTTGTTTTGTTTGTTGTTTGTGTTTTGTTTTGTTTTTGTTTGTTTTGTGTTTGTTTTTGTGTTGTTTTGTTTGTTTTGTGTTTTGTTTTGTTTGTTGTTGTGTTTGTTTTGTTTTGTTGTTTTGTGTGTTTGTTTTTGTTTGTTTGTTGTTTTGTGTTGTTGTTTTTGTTTTTTTGTTTGTGTTTTGTTGTTTGTTGTTTTGTTTTTTTGTTGTGTTGTTGTTGTTGTGTTTTGTGTTGTTTTTTGTTTGTTTTGTTGTGTTTTGTTTTGTGTTGTTTTGTTTGGTTTTTGTTGTTGTTTTTGTGTTTGTTTGTTGTTTTTTGTGTTTGTTTGTTGTTTTTGTTTTGTGTTGTTTTGTTGTTTGTTGTTTGTTTGTTTGTTTTGTTGTGTTTTGTTGTGTTGTTTTTGTTTTTGTGTTGTGTTGTGTTTGTTGTGTTTGTTTTTTTGTTTGTGTTGTTTGTTTTGTTTGTGTTGTTTGGTGTTGTTTGTTGTTTGTTGTTGTGTTTGTTTGTTGTTTTTGTGTTTTTGTTGTGTTGTTGTGTGTTTTTGTTTTGTGTTGTTGTTTTGTTGTTGTTTTGTTGTGTTTTGTTTGTTGTTTGTGTTTTTGTTGGTTGTTTTTGTTGTGTTGTTTGTTTGTTGTTTTGTGTTTTGTTTGTTTTTTGTTTGTGTTGTTTTTTGTTGTTTTGTTGTGTTGTTGTTTTTGTGTGGTGTTTGTTGTTTTGTTGTTTTTGTGTTGTTTGTTTGTTTTGTTTTTTGTTTTGGTTGTGTTTTTTTGTTTTGTGTTGTGTTTTGTTGTTTTTGTTTGTTTGTTGTTGTTTGTGTGTTTGTTGTTGTTTTGTTTGTTGTTGTGTTTGTGTGTTTGTTTTGTTTTGTTGTTGTTTGTGTGTTGTTTTGTGTTTTGTTTTTTGTGTGTTTGTTGTTTTGTGTTGTGTGTTTGTTGTTTTGTGTGTTGTTGTGTTTTGTGTGTTTTGTTTGTGTGTTTGTGTTTGTTTGTTTTGTTGTTGTTTGTTTTGTGTGTTTGTTTGTTTGTGTTTTGTTTTGTTGTGTTTTTGTTTGTTTGTGTTTTGTTGTTGTTTGTGTTTTTTGTTGTTTGTGTTTGTTGTTTGTTTGTGTTGTGTTTTGTTTTGTTGTTTGTTGTGTGTTGTTTTTGTGTTTGTTTGTTTTTGTTGTTGTTTTGTTGTGTGTTTTTGTGTTTTGTTGTTTGTGTTGTTTGTTGTTTGTTGTGTTGTTTTTGTGTTGTGTTGTTTTGTTTTGTGTTGTTGTTTTGTTGTTGTGTGTTTGTGTTGTTTTTGTTGTGTGGTTGTTTGTGTTTGTGTTTGTTGTGTTTGTTTGTTGTTGTTTGTTGTTGTGTTGTGTTTTTGTTTGTTGTTTGTTGTGTTGTGTGTTTGTTGTGTTTTGTTTGTGTTGTTTGTGTTTGTTTGTTGTTGTTTGTTGTGTTGTTTGTTGTGTGTTTTGTTGTTGTGTTGTTTTTGTGTTGTTGTTTGTGTTTTGTTGTGTGTTTGTTTGTGTGTTGTGTTGTTTGTGTTTTGTGTTGTTGTTTTTGTTGTTGTGTTTTTGTTGTTTGTGTTTGTGTTGTTTGTTGTGTTGTTGTGTGTTTGTTGGTTTGTTGTTTGTTGTGTTGTGTTTTGTTGTTTGTTTTTGTGTTGTTGTTTGTTGTGTTGTGTTGTTTTGGTTTTGTTGTGTTGTTGTTTGTGTGTTGTTTGTGTTTTGTTGTTTTTTTGTTTGTTTGTTGTTTTGTGTTGTTTTTGTTTGTGTTTGTGTTTTGTTGTGTTTGTTTTGTGTTTGTTGTTGTTTGTGTGTTGGTGTTTTGTTTGTTTGTTGTGTTGTTTTGTGTTGTTTGTTTGTGTGTTTGTTTTGTTGTGTTGTTTTTGTTGTGTGTTTGTTTTGTTGTTTGTGTTGTTTGTTTGTGTGTTGTGTTTGTTTGTGTTGTGGTTGTTTTTGTGTTGTTTGTTGTTTGTGTTGTGTTGTTTGTTTTGTTGTGTTGTTTGTTTTGTTGTTTGTTTGTTGGTTTGTGTTGTGTGTTTGTTTGTGTTTTGTGTTTTTGTTGTTTGTTGTGTTGTTGTTTGTGTTGTTTGTGTTGTTGTTTTTGTTGTGTTGTGTGTTTGTGTTTTTGTTTTGTGTTGTTGTTGTGTTTGTTGTTGTGTTTTGTTTGTGTTGTTTGTGTGTTTGTTTGTGTTGTTTTGTTGTTTGTTTTTGTTGTGTGTTGTTTGTTGTGTTGTTGTTGTGTTTTGTGTGTTTGTTTGTGTTTGTTTTGTTGTTTGTGTTTGTTTTGTGTTTGTTTGTTGTGTTGTTTTTGTGTTGTTTTTGTTTTTGTTTGTTTTGTTTGTGTGTTTGTTGTTTGTGTTTGTTTTTTGTGTTTGTTGTTGTGTTGTTGTTTTTTGTGTTTTGTTGTGTTGTGTTTTTTGTTTGTTGTTTGTGTTTGTGTTGTGTTTGTTGTTGTTGTTGTGTTTGTTGTTTTGTTTGTTTGTTGTTTGTGTGTTTGTTGTGTGTTTGTTTTTGTTGTTTGTGTGTTTGTGTTGTTGTTTGTGTGTTTGTTTGTTTGTGTTTTTTGTTGTTTGTTGTGTTTGTTTTGTTGTTGTTTTGTGTGTTTGTTTGTGTTTGTTGTGTTTGTTTGTTGTTTTTGTTGTTGTTTGTTGTGTTTGTTGTTGTGTTGTGTTTGTGTTGTGTTTTGTTGTTTGTGTTGTTGTTTTTGTTGTTGTGTTTTGTGTGTTGTTTGTTGTGTTTTGTTGTTTGTGTTTGTTGTGTTTGTTGTTGTTTGTGTTGTTTTGTTGTTGTGTTTGTGTTTGTTGTTTTTGTTTTGTGTTGTTTTGTTGTTGTGTGTTGTTTGTTTTTGTTGTGTTTGTTGTTTTGTTGTGTTGTTGTTTGTGTTTGTTTGTTGTTGTTTTTGTTGTTTGTTTGTTTGTGTTTGTTGTTTGTGTTGTTTTGTGTTTGTTGTGTGTTTGTGTTTGTTGTTTTGTTTGTTGTGTGTTTGTTTTGTTGTGTGTTTGTTGTTGTTTGTGTTGTGTTTTGTTGTTTTTGTTTTGTGTTTGTTGTTTGTTTGTGTTTTGTTTGTTGTTTTTGTTGTTTGTTTGTTTGTGTTTTGTTGTTTGTGTTTTTGTGTTTGTTGTTTGTGTTGTGTTTTGTTGTTTGTTTTTGTTTGTTGTTTTGTTTGTGTGTGTTTGTGTTTGTTGTGTTGTTGTGTTTGTTTTGTTTGTTGTTTTGTTGTTTGTGTTGTTGTGTTTGTTTGTTGTTTGTTGTTTGTTTTTGTTGTTTGTGTTTTGTTGTGTTGTTTGTTTGTTGTTTTGTGTTTGTGTTTGTTTTTGTGTTTGTGTTTGTTTGTTTTGTTGTTGTGTTGTTTTGTGTTTGTTTGTTGTGTTTGTTGTGTTTGTTTTTGTGTTTTGTTGTTTGTGTTTTGTTTGTGTTTGTGTGTTGTTGTTTGTTGTTTGTGTGTTTGTTGTGTTTGTTTTGTTTGTTTGTGTTTTTTGTTGTTTGTTTTTGTGTTTGTGTTGTTTGTTGTGTTTGTTGTTTGTTGTGTTTGTGTGTTGTTTTGTTTGTTGTTTGTTGTTTGTGTTTTGTGTTTTGTGTTGTTGTTGTTTTTGTTTTGTTGTTTGTTTGTTTTGTTGTGTTGTTGTTGTTTTTGTTTGTTGTTTGTTTGTTGTTGTGTTTTGTTTGTTGTTTGTGTTGTGTGTTTGTTTTGTTTGTGTTGTTTTTGTGTTTGTTTTGTGTTTTGTGTTTTGTGTTGTTTGTTTGTGTTGTTTTTGTGTTTGTTTTGTGTGTTGTTGTTTGTGTTTGTTTGTGTGTTTGTTGTTTGTGTTTGTTTGTTTGTTGTTGTTTTGTTTGTTGTGTTGTGTTTTGTTGTGTGTTTGTTTTGTGTTTGTGTTTGTTGTGTTGTTGTGTTGTTGTGTGTTGTGTTTGTTGTTGTTTGTTGTGTTTTGTGTTGTTTGTGTTGTTTGTTTGTGTGTTGTTGTTGTTTGTTGTTTGTTGTGTGTTGTTTGTGTGTTGTGTTGTGTTTGTGTTGTGTTTGTGTGTTGTTGTGTGTTTGTTGTGTGTTGTGTTTGTTTGTGTGTGTTGTGTTGTTGTGTTGTTGTGTTGTTTGTGTTGTTGTGTTGTTTGTTGTGTGTGTTGTGTGTTTGTGTTGTGTTGTTGTTTGTTGTGTGTGTTTGTGTTGTTGTGTGTTGTGTGTGTTGTGTGTTTGTTGTGTGTTGTGTTTGTTGTTGTGTTGTTTGTGTGTTGTTGTGTTGTGTTTGTTGTGTTGTGTTTTTGTGTGTGTTGTGTTTGTGTGTGTTTGTGTTGTGTTGTTTGTGTTGTTGTGTTGTTGTTGTGTTTGTTGTTGTGTTGTTTGTGTGTTGTGTGTTGTGTTGTTGTTGTGTGTTGTGTGTTTGTGTGTTGTGTTTGTTGTGTGTGTGTTGTTGTGTGTTGTGTGTTGTGTTGTGTGTTGTGTGTGTGTTGTGTTGTGTGTGTTGTGTTGTGTGTGTTGTGTTGTGTGTTGTGTTGTTGTGTGTTGTGTTGTGTTTGTGTTGTGTGTTGTGTGTGTGTTGTGTGTTGTTGTGTTGTGTGTGTTTGTGTGTGTGTTGTGTTGTTGTGTGTGTTGTGTTGTGTGTGTGTTGTGTTGTGTGTTGTGTTGTGTGTTGTTGTGTGTGATTTGTGTTGTGTTGTGTTTGTGTTGTTGTGTTGTTGTGTGTGTGTTGTGTTGTGTTGTGTGTTGTGTTGTGTTTGTGTGTTGTGTGTGTGTTTGTGTGTGTGTTGTGTTGTGTGTTGATTTGTGTTGTTGTGTGTGTTGTGTTGTGTGTTGTGTGTTGTGTGTGTGTTGTGTGTGTTGTGTTGTGTGATGTTGTGTTGTTGTGTGTGTGTTGTGTGTTGTGTTGTGTGTGTTGTGTTGTGTTGTGTGTGTTGTGTGTGTTGTGTGTTGTGTGTGTTGTGTGTTGTGTGTGTTGTTTGTGTTGTGTGTGTGTGTGTGATTGTTGTGTGTTGTGTGTGTGTTGTGTTGTGTTGTGTGTGTTGTGATTGTTTGTGTGTGTGTGTTGTGTTGTGTGTGTGTGTTGTGTTTGTGTGTTGTTGTGTTGTGTTGTGTGTGTGTGTTTGTGTTGTGTGTGTTGTGTGTGTGTTGTGTGTGTGTGTTGTGTGTTGTGTGTTGTGTTGTGTGTTGTGTGTGATTGTGTGTGTGTTGTGTTGTGTGTGTTGTGTGTGTGTGTGATTTGTGTGTTGTGTGTGTGTGTGTTGTTGTGTGTGTGATTGTTGTGATTGTGTTGTTGTGTGTGTTGTGATTTGTGTGTGTGTGTGTTGTGTGTGTTGTGTGTGTGTTGTGTGTGTGTGTGTTGTGTGTTTGTGTTGTTGTGTGTTGTGTTGTGTGTTGTTGTGTGTGTTGTGTGTGTTGTGATTGTGTGTGTGTTGTGTGTTGTGTTGTGTGTGTTGTGTGTTGTGTGTGTTGTGTTGTGTTGTGTTGTGTGTGTTGTGTTTGTGTTGTGTTGTGTGTGTTGTTGTGTGTGTGTGTTGTGTGTGTGTTGTTTGTGTGTGTTGTGTTGTGTGTGTGTTGTGTGTGTGTGTTGTGTTGTTGTGTGTGTTGTGTTTGTTGTGTGTTGTGTTGTGTTGTGTGTGTTGTGTGTTGTGTGTGTTGTGTGTGTTGTGTGTTGTGTTGTGTGTGTGTTGTGTGTTGTGTTGTGTGTGTGTTGTGTTGTGTGTGTTGTGTTGTGTGTTGTTGTGTTGTGTGTGTGTTGTGTGTGTTGTGTTGTGTTTGTGTGTGTGTGTTGTGTGTGTTGTGTGTGTGTTGTGTGTTGTGTGTGTGTGTTGTGTGTTTGTGTGTTGTGTGTGTTGTTGTGTGTTGTGATTGTGTTGTGTGTGTGATTGTGTGTGTGTGTTGTGTTGTGTGTGTGATTGTGTGTGTTGTGTGTGTTGTGTGTTGTTGTGTGTGTTGTGTGTGTTGTGTGTTTGTGTGTTGTGTTGTGTGTGTTTGTTGTGTGTTGTGTGTGTGATTGTGTGTTGTGTGTTTGTGTTGTGTGATGTTGTGTGTGTGTTGTGTTGTGTGTTGTGTTGTGTGTGTTGTGTGTTGTGTGTTGTGTGTGTGATTGTGTGTGTGTGTTGTGTTGTGTTGTGTGTTTGTGTGTGTTGTGTGTGTTGTGTGTGTGTTGTGTGATTGTGTTGTGTGTGTGTGTTGTGTGTTGTGTGTGATTGTGTGTTGTGTTGTGTGTTGTGTGTGTTGTGTGTGTGTTGTGTGTGTGTGTGTGATTTGTTGTGTGTTGTGTGTGTGTTGTGATTGTGTTGTTGTGTGTGTGTTGTTGTGTTGTGTGTTGTGTGTGTGTGTTTGTGTGTTGTGTGTGTTGTTGTGTTGTGTGTGTTGTGTGTTGTTGTGTGTTGTGTGTTGTTGTGTGTGTGTGTTGTTGTGTGTGTTTGTGTGTGTTGTTGTGTGTGTGTGTTTGTGTTGTTGTGTGTTGTGTGTGTTGTGATTGTTGTGTGTTGTGTTGTGTGTGTTGTGTTGTGTTTGTGTTGTGTGTTGTGTGTGTTGTTGTGTTGTGTTGTGTGTGATGTTGTGTGTGTGTGTGTTGTTGTGTGTTGTGTTGTGTTGTGTTGTGTGTTGTGTTGTGTGTTTGTGTGTTGTGTTGTGTGTGTGTTGTGTTGTGTGTTGTTGTGTGTTGTGTGTTGTGTGTGTTGTTGTGTGTGTTGTGTGTGTTGTGTTGTGTGTGTGTGTGTGTGTTGTGATTGTGTGTTGTGTGTGTTGTGTGTGTTTGTGTTGTGTGTGTTGTGTTGTTGTGTTGTGTGTGTTGTGTGTGTGTTTGTGTTGTGTGTGTGTTGTGTTGTTGTTGTGTTGTGTGTGTTGTGTGTGATTGTGTGTTGTTGTGTGTGTGTGTTGTGTTGTGTTGTGTGTTGTGTTGTGTGTTTGTGTGTGATGTGTGTTGTGTGTTGTGTGTTGTGTGTGTGTTTGTGTGTTGTGTGTGTGTGTTTGTGTGTGTTGTGTGTGTTGTGTTGTGTGTGTTGTGTGTTGTGTGTGTGTTGTTGTGTTGTGTGTGTGTTGTTGTGTGTTGTGTGTGTTGTGTGTGTGTTGTGTGTGTTGTGTTGTGTTGTTGTGTTGTGATTGTGTTGTTGTGTGTGTGTTTGTGTGTTGATGTGTGTTGTGTGTTGTGTGTTGTGTGTTGTGTTGATTTGTGTGTGTTTGTGTGTGTGTTGTGTGTGTGATTGTGTGTTGTGTGTGTGTTGTGTTTGTGTGTTGTGTGATTTGTGTTGTGTGTTGATTGTGTGTGTTTGTGTGTGTGTGTTGTGTGTGTGTGTGATTGTTGTGTGTTGTGTGTTGTGTGTTGTGTGTGTTGTGTGTTGTGTTTGTGTGTTGTTGTTGTGTGTTGTGATTTGTGTGTGTTGTGTGTGTGATTGTTGTGTGTTGTGTGTTGTGTTGTTGTGTGTGATTGTGTGTTGTGTTGTTGTGTGTGTGTTGTGTGTTGATTGTTGTGTGATTGTGTGTGTGTGTTGTGTGTGATTTGTGTTGTGTGTTGTGTTGTGTGATTGTGTTGTGTGTGATTGTGTGTGTTGTGTTGTGATTGTGTGTTGTTGTGTGTTGTTGTGTGTGTGTGTTGTGTGTTGTGTTGTGTGTGTTGTTGTGTGTGTTGTGTGTGTGTGATTGTGTGTTGTTTGTTGTGTGTGTGTTTGTGTGTTGTGTTGTTGTGTGTGTTGTGTGTGTTGTGTTGTTGTGTGTTGTGTGTTGTGTGTGTGATTGTGTGTGTGTGTTGTGTGTTGTGTGTGTGTTGTGATTGTGTTGTGTGTTGTGTGTGTTGTGTGTGTTGTGTGTTGTTGTTGTGATTGTTGTGTGTTGTGATTGTGTGTTGTGTTGTGTGTTTGTGTGTGTGTTGTGTGATTGTGTGTTGTGTGTGTTGTGTGTGATTGTGTGTTGTTGTGTGTTGTGTGTGTGTTGATTGTGTTGTGTTGTGTGTGTGTGTTGATTGTGTGTTGTGTGTTGTGTTGTGTGTGTTTGTGTTTGTGTGTTGTGTGTTGTGTTGTTGTGTGTGTGTGTGTTGTGTTGTGTGTGTTGTGTGTGTGTTGTTGTGTTGTGTGTGTGTTTGTGTTGTGTGTGTTGTGTGTTTTTGTTGTGTGTTGTGTGTTGTGTGTTGTGATTGTGTTGTGTGTGTTGTGTGTGTTTGTGTGTGTTGTGTTGTGTGTTTGTGTGTTGTGTTGTGTGTGTGTGATTGTGTTGTGTGTGTGTTGTGTGTTGTGTTGTGTGTGTTGTGATTGTTGTGTTGTGTTGTGTGTTGTGTGTGTTGTTGTGTTGTGTTGTGTGTGATGTTTGTGTGTTGTGTGTTGTGTTGTGTTTTGTTGTGTTGTGTGTGTGTGTTGTGTGTGTGTTTGTGTGTTGATTGTGTTGTTGTGTTGTGTGTTGTGTGTGTGTGTGTGATTGTGTGTTGTGTGTGTGTGTTGTGTTGTGTGTTGTGTTGATGTTGTGTGTTGTGTGTGTTGTTGTGTGTTGTGTTGTGTTGTGTGTTGTTGTGTGTGTTGTGTGATTGTGTGTGTGTTGTGTGTGTGTTGTGTGTTGTGTTGTGTGTTGATTGTGTGTTTGTGTTGTGTGATGTGTTGTGATTGTTGTTGTGTGTGTTGTGTTGATTGTGTGTTGTTGTGTGTGTGTTGTGTGTGTTGTGTTGTGTGTTTGTGTTGTTGATTTGTGTTGTGTTGTGTGTGATTTGTGTGTTGTGTTTGTGTGTTGTGTGTGTGTTGTGTGTTGTGTGTGATTGTGTTGTGTGTGTTGTGTGTGATTGTTGTGTGTTGTGTGTTGTTGTGTGTTGTGATTTGTGTTGTGTGTTGGTGTGATTGTGTGTGTTGTGTGTGTGTGATTGTGTGTGTGTTGTTGTGTGTGTGTGTGTTTTGTGTGATTGTTGTGTGTTGATTGTGATGTTGATTTGTGTGTGATTGTTGTGATTGTGTGTGTTGTGTGTGTTGTGTGATGTTGTGTTGTGTGATGGGTGTTGATTGTGTTGTGTGATTTGTGGTGTTGTGTGTGTGTGTTGTGTGTTGTGATAGTGTTGTGTGATTTGTGATTGTGTGTTTTGTTTGTGTGTTTGATTGAGTTTTGTTGATGATTGTGGAATTGTGATTGTGTTTGGTGTTGATTGTTGTTGATTGATGTGATTTTGTGATGTTTTGTATTTGTGGTGTTGTTGATGAGAGTTTTGAATGGTGGGAAGATGATTGTTAGTTGAATTGATGAGTGATAATTAGTGTGGGATTTTTGATGTTGGTGTGTTGTGTGTGTTTGATTGAATTTTTTTTTTTTTGTGGTTGATGTTGTAGATGTTTGAAAATTTTATGAGATTGATGATTTAATGGCTGGTTTGATGATGTGTGATTAATGGGGTGGAATTTGATTATTGATAATGTTGTGTGTGTGTGGTGTGTTTAGTGATTTGTTGGGGTATGAATGTGTGTTAGATTGTGGGTGTGATGTGTGAATTAGAAATTTTGTTGTAAGCTTGTGTTGTGGATATTGTGTTGTTGAACTGTGATTGATGTGATTGATTGATTGATTGTGAAATGTGTGGAATGAATTTGAATGGTCTCACCAGTCATTTTAAAGGTGATTTAAAGGACATGGCTGGTAGACTGACAAAGTGGATAGGATCTAATTTGTCTTCTTCTAATGCCACTCGTCGAAAACTCCTGAAAGACATCAGCCAGCAAAATGACATCTAATTCTAAGTAAGCGATCATATAATCGCCAAACGTTTTACAATTAAATTTTAACCATGCCTCTTGAGCATGTTCATAGTCCTCTACTGGACAATCTTCACCCGTCAAATCGTTTTTGAATTTGTCAATGGAAGGAAGGGTTGTTTCATTTAGTTTAGACATTGAGCTAAAATACGCATAAGGAAAGACTCCTTTGCGAGTGATTATTTCATCCGTTAAGTTTGGATAGTGTTTCTTCAAAGTTTGACTATGGGGAAGAAACTTGAGATTACGAACGAGAGAAGCTAGTGACGCTGACATGAATTGAAATGAATCTAAAAATTTTATTTCGAAGAAGACTGTCTTATTTTCTTTAGTTTTATCTACTGATACTTTTGCTGTCATTGCCATGAATTTTTCTCTCGTTTGCGCTATTACATTAGACTGCCACAATTTCATCTGGCTCAACCCTCCTTTTAGGAGCATATGACTGTCCATAGCCCTTAAAGTTATGAAAAATGACGGGTAGTACACGACGTCTCAACCTAAGTGAAAAGTTACATTTGGATCAGAGTGCGTTTCTAAATTTACCAGTGATGTGATCATGATCACGCACTTTCTTAATTTTATCGTCATCAAACGTGTTATGACATTTAGGACAGGATGTGCAACTTTCAAATTTTTGTTTGTCTTCATCTGACATATGTAGTGACTTACGCTGCAATTGGGAATCATATGATTGTTGAAATTTAGCAGCTTTATCGAGAAATTCTAGAAATTTTGAAATGCAATCTTCACCTTGCCAGTATGCATTTTGTTTTGTCTATTCCTAAAGTGGTCATGCCATACTTCATAGCAGGATATGGCTGCTGGCTTGTGGATGATATCATCAATGTAGCATTCTATGTTCTGCGTAAATGACACGCAGGGGACTTAATTCGTCACCATTATCCCTATGTGAAAATATTTTATCTTTGGGCATGCGTTCCATTTGTAATTTACCTCGCTTGCACCATTCATAGTGAGTTTCAAATTTATCTTTACTCCAAAATGAGCGGATGCAGCGGTCGCATACAAAATGTTCACCTCTTTTAGAGTGCCCCAAGTGAGTGTATAAGCGAGAGATTTTGGGAATACCACAGTAGTGCCATTCCTCGCTATCATCTTGTTTTACTAATAAGAGGTTGACTACACGTTCATAACAAGTTGAACGTGAATTATAGCGGGCACCCTTCAACCCCTTCTCCCACACGTGAACGACAATTTTAATCTTATTATGTTTTTCGAACGTTTCTACATCTTTGATTTTCATGTTGTTACTATCACAACCTTCAAAGTCTAGTTCATCCTCCCACTGTCTATAGCTATAGGTGCGATCTCGATGCGCGTTGATATCATTATAGTGAAGGATGGATAGGACTGCATATTTGAAACACTGTGATTTACAATCAACATTGATGACAGCTTTCTTATTATACAACGTTTTTGGAAGTTTAAATGTGCCTCGAGCTGCATGACTTTCTAATAGGGAAATTTTGAATATGGCTGAGGTCCACACCATCAAAAATGAGAGCGCTGTCGCGTTGATTGAATTTATCTACATTTGATTTTAAACATTGAATGTGAAAATTTAGCCAAGACTCGCAGTCTACAACTTCGGTTGCGGAAGAGGAAGGAACATGAAACTGTATTCTCTCCGTCACTTGACCCGTTTGAAAATCTATTTTAATATATTTTAGTTTAAGGTAGATGAGCGCCTTCATTCTAAAATTGTCTAAATTATTGAAGAGCGCTTCGATAATGTTAGAATTTTGAAGGAGCCACTCAGGAAAATCTACAATTTGAGTATTGGACTCCATGCAGTAGTCGCGTACTAAATTATTATGTGAAACATTAATGAGGGAGATGGTAGAGGTACCGTTGGTGTAGTGATCATTTGCATGCGTGTGTTGAAGTCTGTGCGAAGATCGCTGAAAGTGACTATCAAAAGAAAGAGGGCACAAATCGCAAGGAAAGGAGATGTCATCGTCAGAATCAACTTCACCTCCGGAGATTGACGCCGCTTTGCGTTGACACACACGTTGTTTGATGTGTCGAAGGAGACTGTGCTTCCTTGTAAACATATGTCCGCAGTCGGCACATTCCCACTCGTTGCCTTGCCGCGAGAGTCCTGAGCTGGAACTCACATCACCTGAAAGAGAAATCATTCTTTCATCTCTGTTCAAGCCTCAGTGTAGTGTTACAACCTACCTTGACTCAATAACTCTAAACTTTCCTCGAGAAGAGAGGGCGTTGGTGATGAAGTTGATGCCTGAAATTGAGGAAGATGCTATTAGTCACACGTTTGAGGGAGATGAGAGGAAATTTTCAACTTACCATTTCAACGAAATCAAGTTTAAGGTTGATACTTCTACAAGATAGAGACTTCACTCAAATAATAGTCAAAGAGAGAGATCGTGCGTTCGTCACTTGTATGATTCACAGATTAAATGAAATGGCCTGAATGTCACTTTGCTTATATACTTTCATCCTCTTCATTCATTGGATGTTCATTCTGATTGGCTGCTTGTGTATACTTAAGAATTAGAAAAATGTTAAAGTTATCATTATTCAAAGTCAGCATTTCAAAGACAACATGACAAGTCCTCCAACAACACCAAATACCGCATTGGAGTTCTCCTCTCCATATACATCAGCAAAGGTGCTCGTTACACCAAATGCACCAAGAAAGGCGAAGGTGGAGAAGACATACAATCTCGACAATATACGAAAGTTATCATTATCGGAGGAGGATGAAGAGGAGTTGCCCGACCTAACAGGCATACGGTGGAAATATTTACAATATGATGCCGAAGGGGTGATGGAGATGACCAGCAAGTCGCACTTGCATCAAATATGGGAGTGGTACACCCCTAACTCCCAACCGCGAACCGTGGCGGAGTGGGCGTACATTGAGAAAGTGAGGGACGCTGCAGAAGAACGTTTAAAGCAGCTCAACTGTTTTTGTAATCTATGTGAAGCCAGACTCTGGGACGATATTGACGATGAAGACCTTTTGAAATACATGCCATAATAAATGTTTATTTCGTATTATCTTTGCTTTCATACTGACTTACTTGAATGGGGTTTTAGTGAATAATTTAACCATGTATACTTTTTCATTTGGAAATAGTAGCACGCTTAGTCTAACTTGTAAATCTAAAAACATTTTATATGGACGATGATGGTAGATGAAATAGTGTTAAATAAAATTAAGATAGCTTACATGATTCTGGGATAGCAATCGACTGCGATCCATGTGTAAAGAGCTTGTTAGACTATGGATGGGCTTAAGTGGATGATTTAACCATGTATACTTTTTCATTTGGAAATAGTAGCACGCTTAGTCTAACTTGTAAATCTAAAAACATTTCATATGGACGATGATGGTAGATAAAATAGTGTCAAATAAATTAAGATAGCTTACACTTCTGATACAGGGATAGCAATCGACTGCGATCCATGTGTAAAGAGCTTGTTAGACTACGGAAGAGAGAAGTGTGTTATGTTGCGTGTGGCGCGTGAGTGTCCTCCCATTTCATTCCATTCATCAATTCGTCTCATTGATAGAGACAGGTAGAACTCATGGTTCTCATAACGTATGCAATGGAAAGTTTTAGGCAACCTTCGACAGTTGGCTAAATGTCGCCCTGGCGCGAATGCATACTACGTTGAGACAGAGGCAATCACTTGCAAACATGACGCAGAGAGGTTTAACAAGATTGACCATTGCCGAATGTCCCTTGCGCTATACATAGCTACGGGTTTCACCGCCGCCCTTTACAGGAACGCCCGTCGAAAGGAAGTATTACACCGAACTGCATTTGCAACGTTCAAGTTGACTGATAGCAGATTCAACTTAATGATAGTATTCGCCAGTCCGAAGACTGCCCAGGGCAAACCGCGAGGAGGTTCTATCATGTCTTGCCCCATGGTGGCCCTTAAGAGAGCCGATGGTTCGTTCTCGGGAGTAACAAGATGACTATTGGCTTGAATAGTCAATAGGTATGACGGTTAGGTTCTCGTATACCCTATACCGCCTAAGCCGTGGTGGTGCATCTGGCACCTTTCGGATGCGGGTGGTATTTGGAGTCCACACCTCATCCGTCCAAACGATCCTCTTGATCTTCCCCTTCTTCTCATCCTCATCCCACTCGTCGAGGATGACGAACTCGGGAATGCCGTTGTCTTCATCAGTGAAGACGGGAATATTGTCGGCAGATGTCGCTTCCATCGTGACTTCAAATTGAATGAGAAGCGCTACAATCTTCTGGCTTATATAGGGTTTTCAACAATGAATTGCTCAACAGCGCATCAGAATGCTTCAGGGATAGCAATCGACTGCATAATGTTCAAGTTGACTGATAGCAGATTCAACTTAATGATAGTATTCGCCAGTCCGAAGACTGCCCAGGGCAAACCGCGAGGAGGTTCTATCATGTCTTGCCCCATGGTGGCCCTTAAGAGAGCCGATGGTTCGTTCTCGGGAGTCGTCATCCTACAGCCTACCAATTCTGCTGAGAGAGTCAAAGACTCTCTCTTTGGTAGCACTGTCGACTTCCACACTAACTGGCATGTGAGTATAGAGTGGAATGTAGCACCATTCCGTTGGATTGACAGCAGTTGCTGTCATCGGATTGCCAATCCGAGCAAGATTGTTGTGGACTCTGTCTTGCTCCTCTAGCCTGACAAACTCCTCAAATAAATTTCGCGGCCTTATCTGCGGTCCGCGAGGAGAGCTAACTTGACTGTTCGGCGTCTGCATGATTGAAATGAAATGAAATGAGAGGCAGTGGTTTATATACCCCTCTAACGCGACGCAACGTTCAAGTTGACTGATAGCAGATTCAACTTAATGATAGTATTCGCCAGTCCGAAGACTGCCCAGGGCAAACCGCGAGGAGGTTCTATCATGTCTTGCCCCTAGGTGGCCCTTAAGAGAGCCGATGGTTCGTTCTCGGGAGTAAATTGATGGGGTGGTGAAGGCGGGCAAAGATCTGCAATGAAAATGATATGTATTAGAATAGGATATACTATCTTATTTGCTTTTCACTTACCAAGTTAGTCATCCTTAGGTAGTCTCGCGCGTTTCCGAATCGAAAATTTATGCAAGTGACCGCGCATTCGTAAGCTTGCATGGAGACACTTCTTGCTCGGATGACCATTGTAGCAAATAATTGACTCGTCCAGATTTTTATTTACCAATACTTCGCCGGCCAAATGATTGTCCCGAATAGGGATGTGGAATTCAAACAAACGATCCTCATTCACACGTTCCCACTCATCCCTCATGCGCTCCAACTTCTCACACGCCTGCCTCTCATCACCCCGCCGAGCCACAGTCCTCTCCAACTCAACATTCTTCGCTCTCAACACACTCATCTCCTTCATCATCTCCTCAAACTTCGCCTCTGTATCTCTCATTCTTCTCTCCGCAGCACTCGCCCTCTTCTCACACGCATCATTCTTCTCTTCCAACTCTCGCGTCTTATTCTTCAAATCAGTCACACAACGCCTCATTCTAATGTTTTCATCCGCCACCTCCTTCGACTTCAAATCCTTCTTTTTCAACTCATCCAACTCCTTCACAACTTCATCCTTCACTTTCTTCAAACTCTCAAACTTATTCAATAACAAATCATGCGCCATCTGCTGCGAAACATGCCTCTTCTCTTCATCCTTCAACCACCTCGCCGACTGCATACGAATCCCACCACTCTTCACTTTTGGGGAAGATGAGCTCTTCGGGGGGTCGGTGATGACGATGTTGGACACCTCCGATGACGAAGAGCTCAACTTCCTCACACGCTTCCTCACACGCTCCCTATCTAAATCCACATCATCCTCATCATCACTCTCAAGCACTCTCTTCCGCTGCTCAATCTCACCCTCCAACGACGCAACCGCTCTCGCCAACTCATCATTCTCAACAACATTCTCAACAACATTCTCAACAACATTCTCAACAACATTCGCAACATTCGCCAACATTAGCTCCCTCTCTTCCACAATCAACTGCGTAAATCTCAAATCAGTCACTAAACCACCACTACAGTCAGCATGCACTCTGTAAAAACGCGCCTCATCCTCATCACCCTTCAGCACTCTACACTTCACGCAAGCAACCCTATTCAAGACAATCATGTGGCCGGTGCCCGCCTTCTTCACATGAGCTTTGGCGTCCGCACTGCGATTAACTCGCCCACAAGAGCACATTTTAATATGGTATTTGCGGTTCCTGTCATTAGCCATGTTAGATTTATCGTTAGCTGTAAGATAATGAAATTTGTATAAGTTTGGAATCATGTAGTACAGTCATATTCCTAAAGAGTGTAGTGAGTGGCACTCGATCCCGTCGACAGCCCGAAGGCCTTGTACCGATCACTAGGGAAGTGAGAGATCTTCCCCGATACCCGCTCTTTACAGCTGAAGACATCATTGTCACTGCCCCGAAGTGGTAACAGGAACGCCGAGTCAAAGGTAGTGATCAGTAGCTGGGATCTAACCCCTCAAAGCTGCCTTAGACTTAGTTAAATTTCAAATCTGATAGCAGATTTGAACTCAGGATACTTGAAAACCTTAGTCTATATGTTAAAACTTTGAAAAAACTGAAAATTAAGAATTTTTAAAAAATTCCGCATTTTACTACTCATACTACTTTTAAAAAATTTTATCAGTAGTAAAGACACTATCAAACTCTATCATACAAACTTTGAAGTAGCAAGATAGCTTGCCTACTTCAAAAGATAGAGTCCTTTGCACCCGATATCGGGAGCTCAGAGCGACGACCGTCGCTTACCTCGTCTTTCGATGAAGTGATCAGACTTACGTTGTCGGGGGTTTATATATGCTCGGAAGAAAACTTAAAATGGCTCTATCTCCGAAAGTATTCATCGTAGCGACATGCGGTTTGTTGCAAACGATTTGTCTCATCATTCTTTACAATATGACACCTGAACCATTCTCATATGACTACGGGAAGTTGGTCCGCCAGCACATGTCCATGTAACATGCCACAAGTGAAAAAATTCCTAAGTGTGAGAGCTCCAGTGTGGTGAAAATTTTGAAAAATTTAAAACTTCCGAATTTCAACCTGGGACCTTAACCAAAACATTTTTCATCAAATTTCACTGACCTCCCCCCCCCTCGTTCAGAGAAATTTGATGAAAAATGTTTTGGTGACGGTCCCAGGTCGAAATTCCACACTTTGGAAAATTTTCAAAATTTTACCCATACAAAGTCACTCTGACACTTAGGATTTTTTCAGGTGAGCGAGCTCCGACCTAAAATCTTGTAACCGCTCTAACTTTTGAACGAAGACAGATAGGAACAAGCCGATTCTTTCACTGAATTTGTCTCACTCTTAGCTTTCAAACGAGCTATTGCACGAGAAAATCCGTCCACTAGAAGCCAAGATAGAAGCTAGCTGTCCGGGGGGGGAGGTCAGTGAAATTTGATGAAAAATGTTTTGGTGACGGTCCAGGTCGAAATTCCACACTTTGGAAAATTTTCAAAATTTTACCCATACAAAGTCACTCTGACACTTAGGATTTTTCAGGTGAGCGAGCTCCGACCTAAAATCTTGTAACCGCTCTAACTTGTGAACGGCTGGTCCGATTGACTTGCAACAAAAAATGTTGTCGAGCAGTTTTTTCTCCTCTTTCAAACGAGTAGCTGTAAGACAAAATCCGTCCACTAGAACCAAAGTTAGAAGATTGTTGTCGGGGGGGGGGTCAGTGAAATTTGATGAAAAATGTTTTGGTGACGGTCCCAGGTCGAAATTCCACACTTTGGAAAATTTTCAAAATTTTACCCATACAAAGTCACTCTGACACTTAGGATTTTTCAGGTGAGCGAGCTCCGACCTAAAATCTTGTAACCGCTCTAACTTGTGAACGGCTGGTCCGATTGACTCGCAACAAAAAATGTTGTCGAGCAGTTTTTTCTCCTCTTTCAAACGAGTAGCTGTAAGACAAAATCCGTCCACTAGAACCAAAGTTAGAAGATTGTTGTCGGGGGGGGGGGTCAGTGAAATTTGATGAAAAATGTTTTGGTGACGGTCCCAGGTCGAAATTCCACACTTTGGAAAATTTTCAAAATTTTACCCATACAAAGTCACTCTGACACTTAGGATTTTTTCAGGTGAGCGAGCTCCGACCTAAAATCTTGTAACCGCTCTAACTTTTGAACGAAGACAGATAGGAACAAGCCGATTCTTTCACTGAATTTGTCTCACTCTTAGCTTTCAAACGAGCTATCGCACGACAAAATCCGTCCACTGGAAGCAAGCCGTCCAGGGGGGGGGGGCGTCAGCCGAAAATTTTTCCTCTCCGATTTCGCTGGAAACATCCTTCCTAACCCAAAATTTCACGTAGATTCCGAATCTGGCCTCCGTTTTCTCATCCGATGCTTCGTTTGGACGCTACACACCAAAAACATCACACACTATAGCCTCAAGACTAATCCTGGCGGTCGCCCACGTCAACCTAGACGGTCGCCCACGTCAACCAGGCGGTCGGACCAACTCACCCGAGTCTCACACTCTGTTGTTGCAGAGGGGGGGGGGACGTCAGCGAACATGTTGTGAACGTGGACCCACCTGGCCAGCACACCACGACAGACCACAACCTCTGTCGTTCCAGAGGGGGGGGGGACTCAGACACGAAGCACCACGGCGGCCGACCACGACACTCTGCCGTGCCAGAGGGGGGGACGCAGCGATGGCCGCCATCTTGCGCGGTCCAGAAGTGGAGTTTTGCTTACTACTCATTTTGCTTTATTGGACAATATGTCAGATCAGAAGAACAAGAAAAGATGGGAGAGAAGATATTTAGCTCGTATTGTGAAACGCATTACCACGAAATACAGAACTTTGAAGAATCATTACTCGAAACACACAAAATTACATAAAAGAACTCTCAAAATTCACGGAGATACTCTGACATCAAAAATAATGGAACAAAAAAGAAAGCCAAAAGTTGATTCTGAGTTTATATTGCAGTATCTAGAAAGAGAGGATAATACGCGGTTAACAAGCGGCAGAAAAGAAGTTGTCTCCAGCCAGGGAAAGAAATTGCAAATCCGGTACATCAATTTTACCATTCAAACATTGTTTGAGAAGTTTCTGAGTGAAAACCCTGAAATAGCAATATCCAAGGCAACATTTTACAGGTATATGAAATCCTTCAAACATATCAAAGATCCGATCGTAAACAATCGGCAGCAGTGCCTCTGCAAGAAGTGCACAAACATACAACTTCTAGCAGATGCTTTGTTTACGAACAAGGTTCTACCAACTCGTGATATTTATGTTTTAATGGGCAGAAAAGTATGTTCTATGGACAATTACAATTGTGTGATGAGAAAATGCGAGAATTGTCAGTTCAAGAGAGCTGTTGATCCGATAAGAATTTCCGTTTCGATCATTTCCTTCTACCGATGGGAAGGATGTGAATCCGGCGGTACTTCATGTAATAAAAAGATTGACTCGGTCGTTTCAGCAGTAGAAGCGTTTGAAAAAGAATTGGATGAAATATGCGGACATTCTTTCCGGATTCGTCATCAAATTCGGAAGATAAGGTCAATCAAACAAACCATCAAGGAAAATGGTCTCATTCTACACATTGACTACTCAGAAAACTTTTCATGTAAATGGTCAGAAGAAATTCAATCTGCACACTTTGCAAACTCGCACAAGCAGTTGGTCATTCATCAAGGAATTATGTATTCACATGATAAAGATCCAATCAGCTTTGCAACAATTTCGGAGGACTTGCGCAAGACAAGCGACGCTACAACAGCTCACATTGATTGCATTCTTTCTCATTTCAAGGAAACCCGTTTAACCGTCGAACATTTGGTTATAATATCAGATTCCCCGTCGTCACAGTATCGCAACAAATTCATGATTCATTTGATGAAAGAACTATGCAATCTTCACAACATTCCGATTCTAGAATGGATTTACACAGAAAGTAGGCACGGAAAGGGAGCCCCAGACGGAGTCGGCGCTACATTGAAGCGGATGTGCGACGATGGCGTTAGCAAAGGAAATTCGGTACTGACCGCTGCAGATGTGCTGCAAATAGGAAGTAACAGCAAAATTATTCTGAAGGAAGTGACATCAACAGAAATCAACGTATTTACGTCAAAGCTTCAAGCGTCTGTTATTGTCCAATTGAAAGGAATTTCGAAAAGTCATCACATCAGTTGGTCAAATAATACAACTCAATTCCGATATCTGGCATGTCAATGTGAAATTACAAGTCAATGTGAATGCTTTGAGACAATGACTGTAATGAAAAATCACACCGTCCGTGAGTTATCTCTTGTTAATTTCATGATTCTATTGTTAAATTGATTATTGTTTTCTTTGTTTTCATTACTGACCTCGTTTCACAAATAATTCATGTAGGCCTACATTGTAGGACGTCTAGATATAGTGGTGGATATGGACGCGACACTCAAATGCTCACAAAAAATCAGTGTCATGTCCATATCACCAAATATATATACTAGCAGTCCATGGTAGATTGTCAAAGTTCCAATGGTATACATCATGTTTAATTATAATATTTGTGAAACGAAGTAAGTTCATGTTGAATGATTGCTTTAGATATTAGTTTTTTCGTTTTTGCCTGTTTCGAACGGCGTTTGATCAATCAATTTTTTGTTTACCTTTGCAAACCATTCTAAACATTGCAATATTCAGCCCTTAGGCCATGAGCAGAAATACAGATATAGCCTAATTAATTCTAAAGGACGGGAAATCGATATATTTGTACGTGAATTTAGTAGAATAATGTTTAAGGCACAAAAGTTAAAGTTTATTTTCTGAGGGACTTAGATGATTGAAGAATTTCAAGCTGTATAAGAGTTGAATTATATTATGCGATGTACCGGTAGGCCAAAGTATTGATTAATATACGGTTAACTGTATGTATATTCAACTTATAATAACCTCTCTCATCAAGTAAAGATTATTTAAGAATGAAGTAGTCAAATGATTTAGGTTATCTTGCTAAATTAAATGTAGCCTACCGGATTTTTCTGAGCCTATAACTATTTCGCTTTATATGGTACATAGCCTTGATCGAACGATCATAGCAAAGGTTTTCAATTTTCTAATTTGTGTTCGATGTAAGACAGGGATGATCTTAACCTCTTCTGCCTACAGTGGTAGTTAACATGTTTTTTTTTGTTTCAGAATTCCACCTTCAAACGAGGAGGATAAGCCTGACTATCCAGTTGGTACATGGGTCATAGTGAAGTACCGGTACAGTGGAAGGAAATACCTGGGAGAGATCACATTGGTTGAAGGTGTACAAATTCGCGTAAAATGCATGGAACATGCAGGGTGTAACCAATACCGCTGGCCTGCTCGTGAGGACGCCATAATGTACTCTAAAGAAAATGTTGTCTCTATCATTGAGCCACCAAGACCCGTTGGTTCACGAAAACTTTACCAATTGAATGAGGCTGCCATTCAGGCTATGTTGTCAGATGATTGACTTTGACTTCCTCAAAAGGCAACATGTAGGGCCTACATATTTTCCTATGCTACTCACTAAGCGTTCCTACATTAACTACATTCAATGCAGTGTACCGTATTAATAAATGTTTCAATTTATTCCAAATTTGAAGTTTTCCTTTTCTAGTATGTTTCCAATATACAAGTTAAAACATAGGCCTATGGCTAAAGAATTATAATAACGATCCGCTACATAAACATGTTGATATATAAGCTTAAACCGTGACTACACATCATTTAGAACGACTTTTGTTATAGTAATTCTATATAAAGCAAACTTTGAAGTCAGATCGACGGCAAATGAAGTCTGACCGACGGCCAATTATGTCTTACTGACGGCTAGTGAAGTCTGACCGACGGCTGATTAAGTCTGACCGACGAGTGGTGAAGTCTGACCGACGGTGGGCATTAATAGAAGGTCCTAGAACTGATATATCCTCAACTTTATGGTGGTTCTCCATGAAATTTCTGGAATCAGCATATAAAAATACCCTATATAGCAATTTTTTAGAAAGTTTTAAGAGGTCAACCTCATAAGACAAAAAAAGGGCACTTTAAATTAGAATTGCCCTTAAAGTATTGCAATTGTATTCTATTCCAACTGCAATCGCAAAATTGGGATTCATCAAATGCCCTTCGATAAACATGAATCCTATTAATAAGAAATGCATGGGTAGAAATTAGTGATGAATTTTTACATTATATTATTTTCGAAGATACATCGATTTTAGATAAAAACAAAGCAGAAAACAGATTGATGGGAGAATAATAAATAGAAGAAGAAAAAGAAGAGCTGATAAGGAAACAGAAGAATAAAAGAGAGATTAATGAGAGAAGTGGAGAGAAATAGAAGAGGAGGAAGAAAAGAATTAAGTTGAGAGATTAATAGAAATAGGGAGAAAGAGAAGAGGAAGAAGAAGAGAAATTAGGCTATGACAGAGAATCATTATCAGAAGAAAAAGTATCAAGAAAAGCGAGGAGATAGATAAAGTGAGTGAGAGATCGAGAATTCGAGAATGGAAATTAAAGAAGATAGTCCCAAAACTTAGTGCAATTAAGTGGAATTCATTCATCATAGCGTAAACGTCATAATTTCATGACTCATCGTGGTTGTGGCTCATTGATCATGTTTGTGCGCATGGTCACACTTTGGATGTCACAGTGACGTCATATACAGGCGGTCATTCTGACGTCTTTGATGGGAGGTCACTGCGACATCCCGTTCTGGTCATAGACGTCTCAGACGCATGATGACATGAATGGGACGTCGCAATGACGTCACAATGTTTACTGGGCTGCTTTTAAATTCGTAATTTCTGATTGCTTTGAAAATAGCACAAAAATCTGGGCATGTTGAGACAAAATAGTTGCATGCTAGAAACTATGAGCATGAAGGAACTTAATTAACGCATTAAAACCATTTCAATTTAGCACTTCAATAGTAGGCTATACTTGTGCTATAGCATCAATATTTGGATGACAAATAATTGAAAAAAAATTTGAAACAATTGAGCATGGTATAAGGCATAAAAAATCTATTCCAGGACTACAAAAAGTTTAGATGGAGAATATTTTTATCAATGCGGACAAACTATTGAGCTATTCGATATCTGCTTAAGTTATACAATTTAATCTTGTTTCTGAAAAATGGATCCATCAAGGAAGCTTGTTTAAATAGGTCACTATTTCCATTTCATAAATATTGAACTGAAAACCAGTAGCTAACGCCCATGATATTCAATTAATTTTTTCAGAATTGCTACATTTTAGAAAATGATATCAATTTGATATTTCGAGTCGTTTAAGAAAAATGATCAAGCACACAAAAGGCATAGATGCTACACGACGGACTGCACACTGTAATAAAGATCAGTTATGCGTTGCAGTCCAACAATAGGTTTAGTTTTGCAAAATCAATTATTTTTCATGCCTTACGATTAATATAAAACAATCAAAGTGCAAACTCATTGCCACTCTTTTATATCAATTTGTGTTAACTTATTACAAATTATGCATCGCACTTTTCATATCATCGTAGGCCTAGTTATTATGGTCACATGTTAGTTGTAGGCCCGCATGTCACCATGAATACCTGAAGAGATGCTGTCATATAAACGGTAGACAAGATGACATTATGTGTGTGTTTGCAGATTGTGATTTTAACAAAATGAAATTACATGTACGGTGTTAATATCATAGAAAATTCAAGCATTCCTGACTATCTTCATCTCATGAACGATTGACAGGCGTTCGGCAATAGGCTATACTCCGTTTTTATTTGCAGATTGCATTTTTCTAAAAACAGTTACCGGTACTTGAATATCAAAATAAAAGAATTCATAAATTGTTAATGATCACAATTCAACCACTCCTGAATATCTTCATTTGCTATCAAAATTCCTAAGAATAATATCGCTTGCCACATTGTCAGAGATGAAATGAGTCAAAAGCAGTTTTCTTAATAGTCTTTACTACAACACCTAAAATTACTATAAATGATTTCTCTTCTAAACTTTGAGTAGGCCTACCCATAGAATGTTAATTAAGATTAGTTAAGTATGATAATTCTTCTAGCTGCTCTGCACATCAGCACAAAATTTGTCTTCTTTTTACAGGTGCTTATTGCTGAGGCTGCGCAAACTCGTCGTATCTGTGCATCAATGACTCAATACCTGACCTACGCTCGGCTGTTTTTTCGTCTTGTCTTGTGATATTAACCCCGAAATACTGGAACTATTATTTACCCATAAATCTCTCATATATTCGCAACGTCCCACCGATCATCAGATTCGGACAAACGTCTTGTGGTCCAACTGAAGATGTTTTTTCAGTGACCTCGTATTATCGCTTCAAACTTCATAGTACTAGTGATTGTTTCTCCGTTGAACTGTAAATTTTTCGTGACATCACCTCTATTCTTAAAAATGTGATGATGACGTCGCGACGGTGTTTCAGATGACGTGAAATACGCATTCGGACTGTGGGCATGTTTTCTGGTTGGAAGGATTTTCAAATGAAGGATGATCACATCCGGAAAGAGAAATTTTCTTTATGTTGATAACAGTGATTTTCATCAAAATTATTTGTATCTGATCGTTCGATGTGTGCTACTATATGAACGTCATCCTATACGGTGGCAAAAAAAATGTGCATTTTCTAAATACGTATGAAAAATTGTATTTATGAAGGATATCCATTCCTTCTGCTGTTTACTTGGGAGAGCAGGGCTCAGTTTTTGTAATCTCTATGAATGCTATCGTACAAAGGATAATTTTAGCAAGAATAACTATTTTACCAAATGTAGGTCAAACAAATATTTTCTTACACGATTACTATTGTGCGGAAAATCAATCATGCTTGAAATTTGAATTAAGAACAAAAGAATACACTTCAATCTACAGCGTTATATTCCGTATAGCTCAAAGGGAAGAAGCGTACCGTGCCATAACCTATTTGTTTTAATCAGAAGAAAACTCCATAAGCTGAATGAGTGATCAATCGTTTCTTGTTATAATTTCAAATATCTTTCAACTAAATTTCTCAATAAATTGTCATGTTACCCTTCCAGTCGACAATGCTGCATCAAGAAAATATATAAAGAATATTTCAGAGTAACATCTTCCGAATAATCGCTTGCACTGCCATTTTAATCGTTTTAAAACATTTCTAGAAAATACACATCTCTGATAGCTTTTAGAATTATATTTGTTATTCGATCAGAGCCTTTTTTGAAAAATACCTTATTTTACTAATTACAAATCACATGTAAAAGCTCTTCTTTCTAATTTTTTATTCCATAAATTCATTAGAAATGTTTTTTGAATCGGAGATTGAAAACTGTGTTAGAGACTGATTCATTTGTGTTTCATTAATTCACGTTATGCATGAATTTTCCTTGTGTCTTCAATACATTGCTATAAACATGATGTCGATTTCATACACGGTTATTTAATTTGCATTTGAATGCCTCTGGGACATGTGCAATTTTATATCGAAGATAATGCGCCACATCTATGGAGTGACTGGAATTTGCCAATTGTAATGAATGTATTTCAAGTTGTAAAGTGTGCATGTTCGTAAATTTTACAATGTTGTATTCATTCAACATGTAGACTTTATCACTCCACGAAAAAAATGTGCTATGAACCTACAATACAGATTGTACAATGATACTAGCATCCCTGGTTAATTTCATCTATTCGATGGTAAAATTATAGATGTCACATGATTTAATCATTGATATTTCATTGACAAAACATGCATGTCTCATAGATATAACCTGCATGTCTCATACATATAACATGGATGTCTCATGGATAAAACATGCATGAAAATCATGCATGGCCATGTATGATGCATGCATGATCATGCATGAATCATACATGATCATGTATGAAACATGCATGGTCATGCATGAATCATACATGATCATGCATGAATCATGTATGATCATGCATGGGAATCATGCATGTTTTATCCAAAAACGGGCATCTAGGGAGAGTTTTCCTATTTCTTTGAAGGGTGACTTTAGGATTGGAGATGAAACGCAATTTCGTAGCATATCGCTTAAGTAACTTTCGTTGTTTTGGCGCTAATTTCTTCGTCCTCAACTTCCTCACATGAGAAATAATTTCACAAATGAATTTATCGTTAGCATGTCGTATAGCATTGTATCGCTGATTTGCTTTCATTCGTCGGAGAGCTTGAATGGCTGAAGAAAACTTTGAAGACTTTTGACTTTTACGTTTCGTCATTTTACGTTTCGCAATTTTCCGTGTTAGTCTTTGCTAAAACCTATCTTTACCACATTTGCATAGGTACTAACTATTGCGACATAAGTGACACTCGAAATGAGCAATATCACAGTGGTTACATTGGCAAAGTTGAATGCAATTACGTATGAAACAGCGTTGACAAAAAGCATGCTTACATCTCTTGAAGATGCGCTTTTCATTTCCATCCTTTCGCTTACATACATCACAACACATAGTTTCACCGTTACTGATGTCTATAGCAAGTCTTTTTGAAGATATGAATTTGCTAGCCTTTTCTAAATAATAGACAGGTTTGAGAAAGACATGATCGCCCTTTATCTAACCCATCCATTGCATGAAAACAACTCTTCTCATAGTAACATTTATTGAATAGCGGTAACAAGCATGCATTATAAATCAATGGTTTGAAACAGATAAAATAGATACAGCTGGTAACTATCATATAGCGAGCAATGATAACCATACAGGACTTTGGCAGTGTTGAGGTAAGGAGGAAAGAAGCATTGGTTATGAACGTAGCTACTACAACGAACAGACAAAATAGGAACACACAAATCCTTAAAACGTTTCGTGACTTCATGATAATGTTGATTCACTCTACTATCCCAAGGCGGGAGCAAAATATCATCAATGATTAGATTGGGAAATACTTTCCTCTCCTTACCAGGATTATTACAAAAGATGCGTATAACATTGAAAGCAGCTAACCATCGTTTAAAGTCAATAAGAAGAGCACTGTCACAAGAAAAGCCATAGTCTTGCAAATATTTCAGATTAAGTCCATGAATGTGTTTTCTCGCCCATTGATCAACATTGGGATCGCAGTTGGCATGTTGATGATAGACACTGACAATCTGATATGTCCAATTGTTCATAGCAATAGCACTGAGCTCCTGTACAGGTTCACCCTCACAATCCATAAAAATGATGATAGAAGCCTAAAACGGAAATTTACACATCTAAAGAAACGTTCTATAACATATTACAAAATGAAGAATTACATCGATGCTTTTCACGACAAAATACACAAATGATATGATGGCAACGAAGAAGTAAAATGTATCTAATAAGACCACATCTACGACACTCAAAGCACATAAGCGAATTGTCATAGGGTAGAGTTAGGAAAGGACTAGTAATTCTCCTTCTTTGATTTGCGTTTTGATGCAGCATTCTTCTCCGACTTGCGCTTCGTACCACTGCTGTTAAGGATTTGATCAATTATGTCATCCACGTTGGGTGGTTTTGGAATATATAGGATGGATTCCATATGCATGGAGAGCGAGGCTATTTTATTATCCTTGTGCCGACCATAATATAGCCCATTCACTTTGAAAAGGATATCCCAAGTACCTTCTCCGAGCTCATCACATCTGATGGGTATTGAATGATCTCCCTCCTTCTTATAGTAAGTACACCAATGTGATACTGGTAGGCAAATGTGATTACCATCCCAAATCTTTCTATAGGGAGTATCCTTGTCATCTCTCGCCTTCCACTCTTGAGCAAGAGGAGTAGGAATGTCCATATTTAATGTCACGTACTCCTCAAAAATATCAAGTTGGTGGCGAATGTACGGACTCACGGGGATCAGTATGTAGTCCCCTTACTGATTGCGCATTATCTTGACATCCGTGGAAGGGAGCATTCCCGTTTGGAGTACTACGCTATGATCGTCATAACGCAAGACTTGTTTAAATTTACGCTGTAGCGGTGTAGGATTATGTACCTTGGTTGTTTCTTCCACTGGCCTCAGTTGTAGATGATTTGATCGTAGCGAGCCTTGTAACGTTTGACCGCCATTTTGTCCTACTAGTGCAGCAGATGGAGTAGATGCCTGAAAATGGAAAATATTGTATTAAGTTTACGTTCAAGGGAGGAGAGGGAGGAAAGTAGCGATTTACCATTTTAGTTGGATAATAGAATAGGGAACTAGAGAGAGAAAAAGTGCGTCCGTCACTCGTGTGATTCAACGATGGAATGATTCTCACTGTGGAAGGCTCGCTATTTATATAGAAATGCTTGATTCTCATTGGATGATGATCCTCATTGGACAATAACATCAAGCTGATTCCAAATCTGAAATCCGTTTTCCAATCCGATGCTTCGTTTTGACGCTAGAGCCCAAAACGTCCCAAATTCTAACTCTCATTTTTTCGAAAAATGTTGAAAATTTTTTCTCGCCGATTGACTTGAAACTCACCATACAGATAGAGAATTTCACGCTGATTCCAAATCTGAAATCCGTTTTCCAATCCGATGCTTCGTTTTGAAGCTACAGCCCAAAACGTCCCAAATTCTAACTCTGTCGTTTTTCGCTAATGTCCCAAAATCTTAAATGGCGTCTCACATCTAAACGAAGACAGATATGAACAAGCCGATTCTTTCAGTGAATTTGTCTCACTCTTACCTTTCAAACGAGCTATTGCACGACAAAATCCGTCCACTAGAAGCCAAGATCGAAGCTAGCTCTCCCGAGGGGGGGACGTCAGCGAAAATTTTTTCTCTCCGATTGCGTTCAAATTCACCATACAGATGCAGAATTTCACGCTGAATCCGAATCTGACCTCCGTTTTCCCATCCGATGGTTCGTTTTGGCGCTACAGCCCAAAACGTCCCAAATTCTAACTCTGTCGTTTTTCGCCAATGTCCCAAAATCTTAAATGGCGTCTCACATCTAAACGAAGACAGATATGAACAAGCCGATTCTTTCAGTGAATTTGTCTCACTCTTACCTTTCAAACGAGCTATTGCACGACAAAATCCGTCCACTAGAAGCCAAGATCGAAGCTAGCTGTCCAGAGGGGGGGACGTCAGCGAAAATTTTTTCTCTCCGATTGCGTTCAAATTCACCATACCGATGCAGAATTTCACGCTGAATCCGAATCTGGCCTCCGTTTTCCCATCCGATGGTTCGTTTTGGCGCTAGAGACCAAAACGTCCCAAATTCTAACTCTGTCGTTTTTCGCCAATGTCCCAAAATCTTAAATGGCGTCTCACATCTAAACGAAGACAGATAGGAACAAGCCGATTCTTTTAGTGAATTTGTCTCACTCTTACCTTTCAAACGAGCTATTGCACGACAAAATCCGTCCACTAGAAGCAAAATTGGAAGTTTGGCGCATGGGGGGGGGACGTCATCGAAAATTTTTTCTCTCCGATTGCGTTCAAATTCACCATACCGATGCAGAATTTCACGCTGAATCCGAATCTGGCCTCCGTTTTCACATCCGAGCACTCCTTCCACTCGAAACAGCCCATTTTACAACCCAACATTCAGCAGATTGCACGAAAAACATCACACACTAGCCTCAATACAAATCCTGATGGTCGCCCAAGACCACCACGACACTCTGCCGTTCCAGAGGGGGGGGGGCGCGCCGGTCGAGTGTTCGCCGTTTTCTTACTACTGTCGTCGTTAAATATGTTTTTTGCAAAAATGGTAGAATATGAAAGCTCTGATTTACATTGAAAGCACAAATGATAGGCGTATCTATTTCGAGTAATTCACGTTGAGAATTATCACACAATATATATTTTAATTTACCATGATCAACCACGTGATCATGCATCATGCAATATTATCCAATCTCGGGAAACCAGGGTTAGCACGACTGGTACTTTCCGGTCAGAACTTGTAAGATTTCCTTCTAGTAAGATTAAGTAAGTCATTTCGTCTAGTGCATGCAGACACATATGAGACGCAAAGTCTTTATAACAGGACTGCCGACAGATGTTGCAGCAATGTCACGTATAAGGGTCACGTGTAATTACGCGTAGTTTACACGTAGTTGAGCGTGACATATGTCACCTAGTGACTTTTCAAATAGGTTCAAGCCTTTATTTATCGAAGAAGATTAGGCCTAAACATATCGAATGCTCATAATAAGAACCATTCAGGTTATTGCAAGTTTCAAGTAGCCTACAACATCATAGATAAAGCTACATTTACAAGTAACCAAGACTTTAATTATGTAAATCAAACACGTACTTTACACAAATTAGGTAAGTGGTATAAATTTGGTGAGAATGTCAAAATAAAGCGATATAAGTCCAAATATGGGCATTCAGAGCATTTTGGTTATTCATATTTTAATTCTTAATATCAATTAGCCTACCTATCTCGCATAATTTTTAATGTCTTCATTGGTTTGATTGAACATTTCTATTTACTAATTTTGATTTTTTTTCAATATATTGAAATATATTTTCATCTAATTTTATTAGGGATCAAAGCATACTATCAAGTCGCTAAATTAATAAATAAATGTAATTGATCTGCAATTAGACGCATTGCACAAGGCTCGAGTTAAACTCGTACTACAATTAATTCGATTTTGACACTAGCAAGTCAAAATAAGAGGTTAGGCTACATATTTTGGGGATATTAATCGATCAATATGGTAGTGCCTCAATTTTGCGAGAGGCGACACACAAAGGTCTTAGCCTTTGTCAGTGAAACGTGCTAAGAAGATTTATCAGTCCTGTAACGTTTTGATGGGACGTGTTATTGCATTAGAAAGAAATCACTAAACTTCAGCTACATAATTACCATTACCCTATACATTAATTCAAATATAGCGCACTTGATTTCACCGCAATTATTGGTGCAAGCAAATGACTTAGAACCGTCTCGGGAGTTACGATGGTTGTCTCCGGTAGAAAAGAAATATTAGCTACCAAAAATTTCAAAATACTCATCCACTAAATCATAAGTCTAAAAACCTGGAACTGCTCAAGAATGTATATTTTCTCAAAAACAATGGCATAACAATATCAATATCACAATATCAAAAAATGACAAAATACTTCATCGAGAATCACACATTTAAAATCTACAATGTTTTTTCATACAGAATTGTTGTAATTTAACAACTCATTTCAAGCTTGTGAATCTTGAAGGAGAAAATTTTTCCATTCATTCTGGTAAATGTCTTACCATAAAACTTGTCATTCGCAGAATGCCACATTTGAACAGTCGGTTCAGAGTTTAGTGTAGACATAGAAAATGTGAGATAATGTCTACGCTTTTGATTGCCAACCTACAAGATTGTGACGCTTTTTAAATCACATTCAGTCTCATGCATTGACTGTGCCCAGTAGATGTCAAAATATACTCGATCCGTAATTGTAATAAAAAACTCAGGGCCAAGTAGAATCTAAAATGGAAAAAGAAACAGTACATCATCAGCAAACTGAAAATACATTACTTGTTCAATTTCAAATTATAGGGTTTAGCATATTATCGAATTACATAGAGCCGGTTCCGGTATCGAATCCAGTTCCAGTACCTGTTCCGGCACCGACATTTTGATGGAAGGAAATAATGCATCAGATTTCTTCGTAAATTGCTTACTGTGCCTTGACTGAGTAACTGACATGCCCATTAATTAACTGTGTAAGTAGTGAGAGTGCAATTGGCATACAAATTACATTATTAATTGCAAATTTTAAATCGAATGAAAATAATTTTTTCATGAAAATTACTTAAATAGTACAGAACATGCTGTTTATCAGGAGCCTCACAAACCATTGCTTCATAGGCCCAAGCTCATGTACATAGTGATCACTAAAGTGATGCTTTGTTTTGAGAACACAGGCATTTTCAATGATCCATCACCTATTATTAATCCTATCTCTAGACAGGAATTGTCAGCTATTGAGAAGCACCGTCCACATTCCACCGAGGTAGATTTTATGGTCAGCAATGATTTCTGAGGAAATTGGTATTAACTACTACACCAGAAAGCGGAACGTGATGCGGCTTGAGTCTTATCAGTCATCACATCAGCCTCAGAGCAGCATGAAAGAATATTTTGAAGTTTAAAAGTTTCACAAAATTCTCTCCAATGGTTTTGCTTCTACCAACCAAGCGACCGGAGGCTATAAGCCTATTGCAGTTCGAAGAGATTTAGCTTTCATGGCAGAGTAGCACTACTGATAACTTCTAATTAAGCGCCCACACAAGAAAATGTCTACCTTGTTTTATGTCTTGGTTTTGAGGCTTAATTCTAAGTACATATAAGACAATTCGGCATCGGTATCAGAATCGGCACTGACTTTCGGGGGAATCGGTTCAAGCACTACCGATTTTTTTGTGACAGGAACGGTACTGGGATTACCCTATTGCAAGTACAATAATAAAATGATACATCGAATCAGGGTTGCCACTTCTGAAAGACAAAAATACAGACTTAATGACTAGTTGCTGCAGCAATCCAAAAACACCTTACACCTTCGTGAGCTTTACGATGAAATCTGCCTGTATCTGGAAAATTGCGATAATCGTGATTTTCATCCGAAACGATAGTGGAAAAGTAAACATGGATTTGCAGCTGAGAATCGAATGTGTCAAACTTTATTATTCTAACAATTGCAGCGCAGCTGTAGCATTAATTAATAGCTTACAAAACCGCACATGGACTCAGAGCTGATCCTTTAGTACCACATCAATTAGTCGCCTGATTAAAAGATTCGAAGACACTGGTCTTTGACTTGCCAAAATCTGGGCGACACAGTCTTACTGAAGATAGAAAAGATAAAGTATCCGAGATGTTGTAGCATCTACAGAAAGAAAACCTCTTTGGTGTGGATTCCTCAGCCAGGTGTCTGTAGCAAGTGGCATTCCAAAACTAATTGTGTGTCGCATCCTACGTGAAGAATTACAGTTATATCCATACAAACTGCAGTTGAGTCTGATGATGAGTGAAGATGATGATCTGAAACGAGTTCAACACGCACAATTCTTAATGAACCGAATTGACATTTTGGAGTCGATTATGTGGACCGACGAAGCCTACTTTTCCGTGAATGGGTATGTGCAACGAAAGAACTGTGCTATTTGGGGTGTATTAATACCCGAGTTGACTGTTCCAGGCCTGTGATTAGCCTATGAGAAAAATTGAGGATTTTTTGCAAAAATTTATGGAATGGAAACGGAGCCTAGTATGATAATTGCAAGAAAAACTCCAAATTTTAGCACGGATTTTGGGCCAAACTTCAAGTCACAACGAAGAAGGCAACCCTAGGGTTGACCAAACCACACTTTTTGAAGTTGTGTATATTACAAAGGGATATTGACTTGGTCATAATCATTTCCCGCGTTATTACGAATTTAATTTGTTGCCTCAAGTATTATCTGCTTAGTATGTGACGAACAGAGAATGTCAGATCAAGCTGCTGATATCGCTGTGCTTCACGTTATCGTCTCCAATTCAATTATGCGTGTCAGATTTGGATACTGCAATTTTTTGAATGTAGGAAATATCCTCAACCACATGCATCTCGGGCTTTGTAACGATTAATTTTTACGGATTTTAGACAAATTTGGGAGGAGAGCAACCCATAAGTATAGAAAGCTTAAAATCGTTGACGGAATGTTTGTGACTTAAAAAAGTCAGTAATTTATTATGAAGGATGCGCCATATTACACACTAATTTATTAATATTACGTTATACTGCATAAGTTTTGGTGGCCCTAGTTTGTTAGCGTTTGATCATATCGCTCCGATCTACATTCAAATGAACATGAATTCTCTCATACAACACAAAACAAGTGTCGGGAACAGGCCTACCAGTTGAGTTGTTGGTCTCATACAGGCAAAGAGTGAAAGATTATCACCTCTATTCTTTTAAGTTGCGCAGAGATATTGACATCCACATCTTGCAGTGGATCCAGGTTGAAATCTACCAACCCAGTACTATGTGGTTAAATGTCTTAATTAATCTGAGTTCCGCATACAACGATAAGCAATATGTGCGCTAGTTTCACACCAAGCTGTGTTCAGCAAATTATGAAAGCGATCCATAAGTGAATAATTCATCCAGGATAAATGTCGGTCAGTAGACCCTGGAAAACATAGCTGAAAAAAGACTCATGGGATAGCAGAGCTTCAGGCGCTTCCAACCCCCGCACGCTAGTGACCAAGAGGCATGTAGACACTAAATTTAGGGACCATCCGCTTTACTTGTGAAACAGGTCAAGATAATTAATGAAAATAATTAAATAAGCATTTTATTGTTGGAATTCTAAGCATTATTATGAAGTTAGAAGTAAAATATTGCTGACAGTGTTCACATATACAATTTCTGTAGGTTGATCGCAATGCTTCACTCATTAAATACGTGGAAGTATTGCACTAAGGAGTTCGACAGACAATAACTTCGACAACCTCTCTGCTTAGCAAAATAAGTCCGGACGAACCGGAACATCTACAGCCCTGTAGTTTGCAGAAATGGAAACGACGTGAAACAAGATCAAAATTCAACGTAGCAAAGTGCGTCAAGGTAACAAAATTAAAAAACAAGCTAACGACTGGTTAATTTTTGATATGCTAAATATGATTTAAAAGAAAATTATTATATCCTAAAATGTCTAAAAATTTGAAAATGCTCACTAGAAGGAACTGTTCTCCTCTCCTCATGTGTAATGAATTGGCGAGTAAGTCGTTCTTTTCAAAATTATGTTTATCACTTTATTGAAAAGATTCTATTTAACAGTCTGCCCATCTAGACAGTAAGAGGACAGGTCTGTGTCCAATCAAAATATCAGATCTAGGTAGCACAGCGGGATTGCGCTATCTAAAATCTACCAGGTGATCATGATTAGCAGTATGGATGTAGGATGTATGTTATAGGATTCTATATTAGCTTCTTGATTGAAAGTTTACACATCATCGTCATTCGCCAAAAAACAATACACTATCCTACATTTAGTCTGTAGTGTGTCATATTTGAGGAATTTGTCATAGTTTAGCTATATTTGAGGAATAATAAACAAATTTGAGGAATCTGAGGAATTTGAGGATTAATCACAGGCCTGCTGTTCAGTCAGCACTCCATGCTCCACAAGTGTGTGCTTGGATTTACTGCGAACACAATGCTTCCTCCATATTTCTTCGCTGGGAGTGAAAGGTGACAACTATCGCTGTATGTTGGAGAATCACGTTTTTCCTGAACTGCGTCGTAGACATCTGATGAATCAGGTGATATTCCAGAAAGATGGCACACTGCCTCATTTTTCGAAAGCGGCCAGGGATTCCTTGTCCGCTGAACTACCTGATACGCGATTAATATCTCGAGGATTTCCCCAAGCATGGCCGCCTCGCTCCCCAGATTTATCACCTCTGGATTATTACCTATGGGGTTACAATGAAAAGTCGGGAGTTCCACAATTTCGCTCCAAACAACTTGAACCAATTAAAAGAAAAAATCAAAGAAATCGCAAGAGACATTGGACAAGATGAGCTACAGTGTACAGTTCAACATCTTCCACATTGACTAGAATGTGTAATTGATCAAGATGGACCATTTGAACATTTGTTATGATGATATAAACCTGATTTTTTATGAAATTGCAGATAATTCCTTGATAAATATTTATTATAAAATGACATAATTTTTAATGGAAACACAGACTGCTTTTTGCTCTGATTTTAAGAAAATTCAATGAATTAGAAAACTGATTTTACACTTTTCACAAACCCCGGGTCATATCTGATCAAATGAATATATATGTCTCGACATTTGAGTAAGTTTTGTCAACATGATAGCAACATGAAAAGCTGCGTGACTTTTGGCACACACTATATATTATATAATCTATAGTATGTAGATCCTACGTCACATACAGCGACGAAACTAGCTATCAAAGCGGCTCAGCTTCGCTAGCTACCCTCTCCAACAACGGTTACTATTATTAAGGTCTTCGCTCATGTAGATTTTACAATAAACCAATAACATTCATTGTTTCAAAAAACATAATAAATCAGAAATACATGCGTGGCTTCAAAAAAGCCGCTGAAATGCAAATTCTCTCAAATCGATTTTCTAGATTCAAAGAATATTTAACAAACCATTAAAAAATGATGTGCGGTTAATGTGCTAAATTGACGGGTACATACGGTAGATTTTCTGACACATCAAAGTAGGGCATTGGTTTCGCAACTGAAATTAAAAATCTGCAGATGCAGAGTGTGGATGTTGATGAATAAAATACAGAATATGCAGTCTTAACAGCAATGTACTTCAGTAACCCAAGCGAACATGAAACAGCTTGGTGAGAGAAAAATAAAATTGCGTATAAGATCAGGGCTTCGTTTAGGAGAATGTCAAAAAATACAAATGCAAGTATCAGGAGCAAGCACAGGCGGTCAACTGAAAAATTCTGATTAAAAGATTTATGTCTTATCAATGTCATAGTTGAATGTAAGGAGAATATACTAAGGCGAATATGCGTGTACTTTCGTCACTTAGCTAAGTTAGAAGCTAGGTGGACCAGGTTCTGAAAACGTGGGACCGGACATTATCGTTATGCACCGAATAAATTTTCCGCCATTTACAAAACCTCACTATAAAGCATGTGGTTGAGCATGAATCCCGGAAAGTTCAAATAAATTAAAGAGAATTCCGAATATGACTTTCAGTCAATATGAAACTTTTAATTTCTCGAAGTCTGACTGAAGATGGTATCACGTTAATCAATAGCTGTCAAGATTGGCGCTCACATTAGCTTTTGAAAATGTCAATTCTCTAAAATTTCCTGCAGAATGTGCAACCTTAAAAACCCCCCAAACGTCTCTTAAAACTACCGATCCCTCAGTGCAGGAAGTCGTGGAATCTCTACAAATGGTCCCTGGTCATGACAATAGGAGCAGACTACCTAAAATCCTCGATTCAGCGAAGTGAGCACCACACTGCAGAGATTCAGATACCGACTAATTCCAGCTTACCAATCCTTCGCTGTAATAGTCGTCCTCTTCGACACGCAGGGATACATCTGTTCCATTCTACGCTGGAGACCGCACGGGCGAAAAACATTTATTGAAGGAGATAAGCAGATTTGATAGTAAAATTCAGTGCTGCTAAGTTAGAAATAAATTAACCTCTCCGATGATGAATTGAAGATGCATGAGAAACAAAAAAACAAATCTACGAAAACATGACTGTAGCCTCTTTATCTTTTTTGAAGTGGTATTCTGATACATATTCAAGTAAGTCCAACAGTTAATGACAATTTCGACAACCGCACATTTAAATTGCAAGGAAGTGAACAATTTGACAATTCATTTGCTTCACCAACTTGTAAATGAAGCAGATATTATTTTGATGAAAAACTCGGGCACTCGCAGATTCTTTGCTGAAATTTACGAAATGTAATGCTAAGATGTCAAATTCAAAAAGCCAGTTTAGGACTTTTGATGATATTTAGGACTATTTAGGACTTTAAGACCGGTTTTCTGGGTTTTAGAACTTTGCAGGCACCCTGTAACTATTACCCTGCTGACTATTAAGATACTCCATCAAACTTTAATATGCAGAGCTGATCATAAAAAACAGACCACCTATATTATTCTGAAATTCAATCGATTCTCATGCCTTCCAATCGTGCCGCACAACAATGTGTCATACATCATTCGAGAGCTTATACTCTCTTCGCTTCTTCGATCACTGTATTTACTGAGCAGTGCTCAAATTATGAAAAATGTTGAAGAAGTTTGAAAAAAAACTAATGGAATTGCTTGAAAAAAAGCGCTACTCGTATCTCAAGGGTTCTGAAGATACAAAACATTTTTTGATGAAAAAGTGAGAATATGACGTCTTCAGTCAAAAGAGTCATGATTTTTTGATGATTTCAAGATGTCACTAATTTTTTCCTAGTCCATCGGTTTTGATGACCTGCATATCAGAAGAGTACAGAAAATGTTCGTGCTTCCTTCATTATTATACTCACATGTTTTCGTAATGCAAAATTGTGATTTGTAAACTGAGCGATTTTCATATTTTGAGCACTGCTCAGTAAATACTATGACGGATACAAGTCTATCATAGCTAGGGTTGGTAGAACTCCGAAGTATATTTTTTGATTCGGAGGAAATAGAAAAATCAAATACTTCGCGAAGTTGATCAAAGCTTATCGAAGTATATATTTTTTTGATGAATGCAAAAGAATTCCCCCAGTGTATGATATTCTCAGGAACTGTTGGAAGTTTATTTCGCCGGTTATTCTAGATGACATGTAACCTAGAAATAGTCAACATTGGGCATAATTTTCCGAATACGTATCGGCGTTTGTACAGAATATGTTCAGATTATATGGCCAGTGCAAAGATTGCGCCTATCGACAGCGACAAGCTACATTTATGAATACAACGTTTGATGAAATGGAGGGAATATACACTCAACGTTGTCCTATCGAATCAAAGTTATCTGACTTCTCTTTAATGAAGCGTATACAGAACCATTGCTGACGTTTCTGTTGAGTATGTCTGGATATCTTCAATGTTGAAGGTGGACCAATCTTGCTGTTTGAAGAATGTATTCATCAGAAATTCTCCACATTTCAAGGTCTTTTTCGAAGCTCGAATCATTCCTGCTATTGTCACCTGTTCTATCTTGCTGCATGTAGTAATTAGTGAATTAAATTCCTTCCATGGCTTTGATGATTGAAACAATATAAAGGATTGCTTTGGTGGCCAATTGCTCTCGTTTTTTTCCAACACAACGAATTGAGTGTGGATGTCGTAAGGTTCAGATGGTCGATGAGTTTCTGACAGTAAATGAAACACTACAACTACAGTACAAAAACTGTCCTTGAAGTAGAAGACAGAAACGAACTCAAATGAGTAGCATGATTTACTGACGGAACGAAAGCGCAATACTGAGTGAACAATACTTGAATCAAACATAGTTCATTAAATGTTGATTTTAGCACTGATTATCCGAAGCGCACTAGACACTCGAGCTTTCATTTTTTAGCATTTGTATTTTTTGAAGTATGAATTACTGTTGGAAAGTCTGTTGACCGATCTCGGATTCGCAGATATGAAATAACGACCAAAGCCTCAAAGTCGAACTCCTTCTAAGACATTGCATTTGAATTTCTGATTAATAACCAGGTACTTTTTGCTCACACGAATAAATTATTATTTCAAAACTAAGCATCCGTTCTCTGAATTATTGAGAATACCACTCAACATTTCCAGAGTCATAATTTTTCTTATCATTTGACCCTAGGTCTGTACCTGTTGACACTGACAATAATGGGATATCATTCTCTTCTAAGTGCCAGTCACTGACGTTTTGCCTCGCTCCGATAGAGGGATTGACAAGCTTTAGTAGCTCATTGTTGATACCAGAACTGACAAGAATATGAGCACAGAAAACAACAGCATCGGTAACAAAGTAGCGAACAGTCTCAATCACTATATTACATCAATTAATAAGAAAAGCCACATTAATTCCTAGCTGGACACGTCTCGGTTGACCGACAGGAAAAGCTTAGTCGCCAACACAAACACATCCGATAAGAATAAAGAGTACCGGTATATTAAATTAATTTTCGTGCAACACTACGAACTATGAAGCGGTCGCATATAAAGTTGTGTAGTAAAGTCAGTCACGCACAGGTTGCTAATCCGGCAAGTGCAACTAAAGAAGATTCTAAAATGAAACTTACTCGTTCTTTGCATGCATTCGTTGCAAGAAGTTCCACGTTTTGATGTCTTCGCAAGAAATTGATTCGTTGGAATGTTTTTCCGTGCTAGTTACCCGTTACCAGCCACAACTTCTGGAGAAAAAAAATCAGATTCGTCATTATAATGAAGTACTATCGCAAGCACAAAATGCTAATCAAATATTTAACTGAGTGTGAGTTGAGAATTTATCTACAACAGATCCACTCCTGCGCGCGAGAACAACGGTCCTAAAGCAGTAGAGCAAATAAGTAGATAATTGACGATTATCTTCATATCCTTCGATCTATTTGAAGTTTCGTGTTGTGTTTTTCATCTCACTGATAACAAATTTGTTGCGTAAACAATATATACGGTATTACGACAAATACCGTCTGGGTGTAAGTATTGATAAACAACATTGATATGCGATTGATATTTATCTAATTTAACTCTGATTGGATATACCAATTTATAATGCATATAATAAACAATCAGTTCATCTTTGTATCACAGCTTTTTGACTATGCACTGTCATTAACTATCTTCAACCGGCGCCTTTCTTCAATCAAGTAATTTGCTGCCAACTTCCATTTGTTTGTCACCTTTCTTGTTTGATATTGATAAATCAATCAGCTTCCTAGATGCCAAGTTAATACGAGGGAGCACTCTTGAGTTTTTCAATTTATCGAAAATCGACTGCGTTCAACTCGTGCTGAGATTTTAATTCCGCCAACTTTATGAATATCTAGATAAAAACTCTCTACTACCGTCTCTGCTATCTGTATACTGATATAATCATTCAACGGAGGCAGCAGTTCTGAAAGCATCCTCCGATATTTTGTCAACCATTGACCTGGGAAAATCCTCTTTTGTTGCTTTGTGTGACCTCACAACAGCATTTGATTGTGTGAATCATCCGTGCCACAGTCAATTTGCCATCTTGCTAATTGTTTCTCCTGTTTATACCAGGGTAGATTATTTTATCAGTCTTCTCTCTGGTCATCCAAATACTACGATAAACGAGTTACAATCCCTACTCAATGCCAGTGCCCGTCCGATTTTTGACACACGATCCCATGAACATGTGTTGCCCCTCTTTAACTTACAGTGACTCCAAGTTCCAGATAGAACTCAATTTGGACTGGCTGAATTGGTCTATCACTGCCTACATGGTGAAGCTACAGCATACCTCTCCAACTCCACACAACAGAATTACACTCTACAGGTTCCTGAAGTGAACATTTTTCCAAGCCTAGGCTTACCAGTTTTCGAGTCACTGGTGCAGACTTGAAAACGGCTACATTAGAATATTGTAATCCTTTTGAAATCATGTCTATTTTATGTCACAATATCTCTCTTGAAGATTTAGATTAAGCACATGAGGTAGTTACTCATGACGCTATGTGTCGTATCTGTGCCGTCACGTGTGCTCGAATTGTGATTCTTTAATTGACTCAATAAACATGAAGAACATGAATGTAAAAGTAAGATAAAGTATGACGTAAAGATGTACTGTAAGTACAGTTTAAATGTGTAAATGATAATGGTGCAACCGAAGTGTTAAGAATTTTACAGCTTGCATTTTCTTGAAATTCATGATCATCAGTTTTATCATCAATTCAGCTCCAGAAGAATTGAGTGGACTATGCTAGAACACTTGATTGATGCTTGTAGTACCCTACCTGTGAATATGCTGGAATACAGAGTAAGGCTATATGCATAATAACATGCAAAAAAATTGAGAATCTATTACAAGAAATATGATACTCGCACATTGATCAAAATAACCAATTTTTGTATACGAAGTCGGGATCCTTGGCTTGTAGCCTCAAGCCCGGGACTGACGAGGAGCATCGCTCAAGTACGGGGCACGGGCTCAGGCCCGATTTTTTCACAAGCCCTGGCTAGGGTTTACAACCCTAGTGTGCAGGTCTGTCACACTGTCTCAAAAAATAATTTAGGTTTTTATGCAAATTTATTTCTAGGTAATATTTAGCAAAACGTTTAGGTTCATCGTTGTTACGTCCTATGCCTGTGAATGAAAATTAGCTGTACAAGAGCATGTATTTTCACATAAACGAGTTCAACTTCTATAATTTTCAAATGTCATGAATTCTAAAGACTGTGCACATCGATCTACCGTTAACGCAGGAGCTACAATTCGTCTTAGGTCGAATTGAATTGAAAAAAATTGATCTTTAACGCGATAATCGAGCTTCAGAAACATTGCTTTGCCTATCGCATATACAACAGCCATCCAGTGTATGCATTTAAGTAACAAAATTCATTGCAATCATTCGCTTTAAATAATACTAGCATATTATAATTGTGATAATTAAAATAGACCCATCCAGCTGCCAAAAATACATTGCATCATGCATTTTCTTGGAAAGACAAGATACTGTAGATATTACATGCAATGGACCTTCAAATACAGTGTACATTATGCTATTTAATGTTTAGTTGTCCTTCTCCTTTCTTGATGGCATTTTAGCGCATTTCATTGAAATTCATCGATGGGCTACCATAGGCACAATGTATGTGACCATGTGATATTATATTTACAAAATAATCATAATTCAATCAATGCACTCAAATCATTCATCCATTCCAAACAAACAAATAATTCTAAAATGAGAACACATCGCAACAGTATACTTAATACCAAAGTGCAAGATGACAATTATACTACATGGTACATGAAGGTAAAGAAAATTCATGATTGGAGAAGGTCATATTGGTATTTTAAGCTAAGTCAAGCAAGTGCAGGAATCAATATTCAATCTATACGAGATAGTTAATCAATCTGTATGTTCTCACAAATTACAGAAACAACAAGACTTTCAAAAACAAATAATCGATTCAAGAATAAAAGCCGAAACAACTCAACAAAATGAAAATCGTATGATCTGGTTGATCAGAAAATTAACAAACTTGACAAAAACGAAAACAATCCGAACGTTACAGAGGTTTCGATTGATACAGAATGAGTGCTATAACCACAGCTGATAATATCCTATTATTTTTAAGAAATCTATTACCAGTAATTAAGGTTTTACACAATCCAGTTGCTCATTACTACACTGGTTTTAGAAATACTGTTTTGTTGCTTATGATTTTCTGTATAAGCTTATCATACTAGTTTTCATATTACCTTGTGTCAAGGCTACAAGGTACGGGGTACGATTTTCTTATACATGTATTGGGCACATCCAAACTACTGTTAATAGTGGATGTATCACTTACACCTAATAGCGACCGAAGATGTCTGAAATTTGCAAATATTTTATAGTCAGTGTAGTAGTGCACTTTTAAAGAGGTATCTCCTTTAAACACACGAGGAAGTGGGTTTTGCATATATGTGGATGTATCACTTACACCTAATAGCGACCGAAGATGTCTGAAATTTGCAAATATTTTATAGTCAGTGTAGTAGTGCACTTTTAAAGAGGTATCTCCTTTAAACACACGAGGAAGTGGGTTTTGTCTGTTTGCCTTGTTCTTGAAGGTGTAGACAGTTTTGTCGGTGATGGATTTGCGCTTAACTCTTCATTCTGCATATCCTTTTCCCCTTCCTCGTCTATATCATCTGTGCGTTTTAGTTTCTTGGGGATGAGGGTAGACTTTGCAGCATTTCACGCCGCTTCATTTTCGAAATCAGTTCTAATGATTTATGTCTCCATTCTTTAAATTTTTGTTTTCTTTCAGCTGCTTCTTCGCTTTCTTGTTATCCACTTTCACTAAGTAAAACCGCGGCATTTTGGACAAACTTTTTAGCTCTCCTATCTTCCACGCGAATCTTCCATGCCTTTCTCATACTTGAGAGCAATTTCGGATTAACAGGTGTGCGAATGGGATCACTGGATTTTGGAAGAAGCACAGAAGTGGATTCACCGAATTATCGTTTACGATATTGAGCTGTGAGACATGCACTCATAATTGGAACGGAGAGGCCTAAGGGATACATGCCTACAGAAATCAAATATATTTTAATTTCAAAATTAGCACACTATATGACGCTTTTACTTGACAGTGGTCGGATTTAGAATTTTCAGGATTTTCGTACCCACCCCTCGAAATTCGTGCCCAAGCAGTGCCACCAGGTCTAAGAACTAACTGCTTCATATGCATGACTATAAATCGCATCGTGATTGAATTACATAATCTTCATATTGTTTTTTCAGCCCGTAAATGCACATGTCGCACATACATGTACAATTGTACATGCAATTGAAACTAGTCAACTGAAAATATGCCGAAATGCACTTTCTATTTAGCTACAAGTACGAGTATTATTCGTAGTGCGTATATTACATGGAAAAGTTTACAAAAATCATTTCTTATTAGGAACAGCATTATCATCGTCACTGTTAAGGTAAACACTGATCCTTCTTTTCATGAACTTTTGAAATAGTCTGTCTGATTCCAGATTTATCTCATCCATTAATTTCGAAATTTCATTCAGAAGAGCCTTCAGATTAGCATCCACATCCTTCAGACTTTTCAGAGTCTCGTCGCATCTTCCTGATATGAGTCGTTTCGTTTTATCATCTTTGATTTTCTGTTCATTTTGTGTTGCTGGTTTCTAAGTTGGTTTGTACTACTTCAAAGCCTTCTATAAGCTTTGTGGGGTATGCCTTTGGTCGTGGGTTCGCCTGCTGCAGATCGCCCAATATGTTAAAGGAACCGAAACGAAATGTAGGCAATTGATCAGCTTGCTGATGAGACCCGAGCACCTTTGTAGGGTAAACTTGGCCAGTTCTGAGGCACCTCTATTTTGGAGGTACGTGTATTTAATTTGATCAAATAATTTTCTTACTTTAAGAAATCCGATATTCTATACTTCACGCATGGATAAATGGTTAAAAATTCTACAGCGGAAGTGATGTTGCACGATGTTCTTTAAATAGATAACCACAGATATGTGACAAAAATTCGCTGTCCATGCATACACATCGTGGGTAAGTCAACAGTTTCTCAACAATTTGTGATATAATGTCGACAGACAACTCAATCTAACTGAACATTTGTTGCAAGTTAGAAACTAAATGTAGATCAAACTAGATCAAAGTACACCTGCTGGATACTTAGATAATTCATTGAAAAGCAGGAGTTTTTTCATTACTTGGCTGACGATGGATCGGTAAACACGCATTGCTGCTGCTAAGTAGGCATTGACAGTCACCGGAATATTAATCTATAAAGTCTCCAGGCAATGCGGCATTCTCGAGACTATATTGAGAAGACATGTCAAAACTTCCATCAATCCCAATCCAGGTAATTAACGATCCCTAATGGACAGCCAAGAGCGGGAGTTAATGAAGTATTTGACGGATATGGTTCGCTCAGGGTTCGGATTGAAAACAATCGAACGATCCCTAATGGACAGCCAAGAGCGGGAGTTAATGAAGTATTTGACGGATATGGTTCGCTCAGGGTTCGGATTGAAAACAATCGAACGATCCCTAATGGACAGCCAAGAGCGGGAGTCAATGAAGTATTTGACGGATATGGTTCGCTCAGGGTTCGGATTGAAAACAATCGATATGTTTCGTTTTGCGAATACTATGGCTGGAAATAACACTTAAATTGGCTGGAACTAGCGGTCCTCTTTCAAAAAACGTGACAATAGTTCAGTGAGACCGCTCGTAGTCCGGCAGCCAGAACGAGTTTCTGCAGGGAACGAGGCCGAAAGTGAGACTTTCACAGAGTGATGTACACCCTTTGCCTTCTTCGAATCTACGCGTCTGCCGAGTTCTAGTGAGTTCCTCTTCTTGTCACACAGGATTAAAGAAAAGCACATGTAAATCCAATAGGACGCAAATTGCAGCTTTTGGTTAAAATGAAATTTTCTATGTTTTCGCTGATCAACTGAAAAGTATTAAGTCTAAAGTCATAATTTTTGACATGGAATGTCTTCAGGTTATTTCCTATGATGTGCATGTGCTATTATCATGCATCTGATCGGAAACGTATGTCAGAATGTGGTTGAAAGTAGATAAAGTTGCATAAAATGGTTGTGTTCGCGGACATGAAGAGGCTCGCCAATTCTAAATGTGTTCAGCTTTATAGACAGGGGTGCATGAACATGAAAGGAAATGACCTGAAGACATTCCATGCCAAAAATTATGACTCTATGCTAAGTACTTTTTGTCTAATCAGAGAAAACATAGAAAATTTCACTATAACCAAAAACTGCAATCTGCGTCCCATTGGATTTGCATGTGTTTTTCTTTGATCGTGTCTGACAATAAGAGGAACTCACTGGAGCTCGGCAGACGCGCGAATTCGTAGCAGGCATAGGGTGTACATCATTCTGTGGAAGTCTCATTTTCGGCCGCGTTCCCTGCAGAAACTCGTTCTGGCTGCCGGACTGTAATGCAATTAGCAAGAGTGAAATTTTCGACGGGCATTCATTAAAAATCACTTTAAACACACTACTGGCAAATCGCCTAGGTTAGTGCGTCTGCAGTAATCAACAAAAACTAGACTTCAAATGGCGGGAGGATCTAACCGCCCGGTGGCAATCAAAAATAAGCTATTTTCATGGATTATTGTGTTCACAATTTCTATTCTGAAGTTACGTGATATTCATTTAAGCTTCAAATTAGCGACACAGGCCTACTTCTCATTGACAGCATGAATTATAAAGAAAAATTGATGGTAAAACATTGATATGTTGAATGAACAAACAAATATATAATACCAATCTCATGGCAATTCCTCTCATGTATACACTATATCATCAGATGCAACCATTAAATTGAAAGAGTAGGCTGTACCATCGAATTAGCTTTAAATAGAGTTCATCGTCAAATTAACCGAGTCATCTATAATTTTTCTGATTGGTTTTCTTCTGTACGTAAATGAAACAATGGTGCGTTAGAGTCATAAGTGGTTCACTGAACTACGCTGAGGAGTAAATATAGCTCGATCGAATGACGTATACCTGAATTATTTCATTTTATTTTTGAAAAAAATTTGATTTCCAGAATCAGCAACGAATTAAGTTGTTTTGAAACATACAATTAAATAATGCACTTTATTAATAATCATAAACTTTATTCCACCTATCTATTTTATCCATCATTCTTTTTATTATTTTCCCCATTTTTCCTGATTATCGAGTCCAGATCCTGAAATTCAGAGTGACTACGGTTCTCATTTCAAAAGCAAAAAGGCAATACCAAATATTTCCAGCATTAGCAAAGGAGCTACGACATTGTATAATCCACTAACAATCCTGCTTCTAAGAAGGTCTCATTTATTGCGTCTCAGCAAACCTAGTGTGCAGCACACAGCAAGCCCACCACGAGTATTGCCACTGCTCTCGGAATTCCAATTTTTGAAAATTGATCACTACTTGTTATCAAAGTTAGTTGGCAAGCAAAATTGAAACTGGTTGTGCCTAAGTAATCAAAATGTTGATATTTTAAAAATTCATCCGGATGATGTTTGTAAGTGCATTTAATGGAATGAATTAATTGCATATTTTATGTTAGGGTTCGTTCAAGAATTAAGTAATCGATTCTTATCGTTATTATCGAACTCCCCAATAATCGGTCCCGTACTCATCAGAACGTGCAATTGATTACAATTACTAATTGCAGTAATTGCAATTTCAACTACAACAGAAGTCTGCCCTTACTAATATGGCAATGCTTCATTTAGCAATTGACTGACATACATGTATTATGTATACCAGTGCAATCGAAAGGGACCATTTTTCAAGGTCACCCAATTTTTCGCTCATTTGGCGATTTTGGTCATTCACTCAGTCCGACGTTCATTTAAAATTTTGTGCCAATAGGTTCAGTTCACTGAAAAAGTCAGTTTGCTCAGTTATTTTCGTTCACTTTGCAAGAGGGCCTTTATGGAAGTGTGCTGGTCGAATTTTACACAGATAAAGTGCTTGCGCTGATCGACCGAATTAGGTAAAATATCTATTAAAAAGCCATTACCTCTATCAATCACAGTCGTTTATTTTACTGTACCTCATCATTCTGTCAATTTCAAAACAAATTGCTTTTTTAAAAATTTAGCTGCTCATCTTTATTTACATTCGTAGAAATATTACTTCAAAATAATCGTAGACGATCTATCTCAGAGATAGCTAACTTAAATATTTATCACATATTCAACATCAATTCTTGAAGTTCAAGAATGATATTTATGCCGAAAAACGGAAAGAATCATCATGTTGGACATTGAGTTGAACGTTTATATCTACGCGCATGTGTGAGTTTAGCAGTGTTGGAGCATAGATTGCTCAGCCAATGGTTGATTGCTATAATAATATTGCCTGTAATAAGTATGAGCTTGTAACGGAAGTATCAAAAGCACATCTAATGAGCCCAATGATGCGTCATGGATTCCTCGAACAGCTTCTGTGATTGGTCAGCCAATAAATAGCACACTAGACAGTTTTGACAAATGTTCTGAGCAGTCATCCGAAAGATCAATTTTGGCTGTTATCAAAAATTTCATGGACGGTTAATTGCAAGTAATCATTGAGTCAAGAGTCAGGAAAAACGTATCAAGTCGCTTAGAAATTGTTCAACTGCTTTATGCAAATCAAAAAAGATGTGCCACTCAAAGTTTGTGGACATGCAAGATAAAGAGATCCGTTTGCCGAGTCACTGCAACATCACACATTTAATTTCAAAATTTGAAAAGACTTGCAGTATTCTCGATGCCCCTGGAGAAGGCAGAAAGTTTGAGTATGAAAATCTCATGCTTTGAAGAAGGTGCAAGTGTGAGTAGTAGGCAAACCTCCACAATAAACACAGCGCCCTCCCCTCGGGAGAGATAGTCTTGGCCGACCAGGTTGTCGTGTTCAGATTTTGGAAATTGGCGAATAAACGACAGAGTTAACGGCGAATTTGGGATGTTTTGGGCTGTAGAGCCAAAACGAAGCATCGGATGGGAAAACGGAGGGCAGATTCGGATTCAGCGTCAAATTCTGCATCGGTAGGGTGATTTCCAGCTCAATCGGACCTCTAGAATCGGAGATAGAAGCGTTTAAAGTTTTGGATGACTGATATTACGTCATCAGCTGATCGCCACGAACTATATAAGCTGGCAAACGAATGAGAAATTTCATTAAGACGAGAGATTGACAGAGGTAGGTTGTCTCTCCGGAGCTCTGATGATAGCATCGGAAATTTCAAAATCATAGGAAACCGACTTGGAAAATTTCATTGCTGATATCAGCTAAGGTGTCAGACTTATAGGTTAGCCAGTATATGGGTTGTGATCACTTTGATCAAGTAGGTCCAATACTTATAAACGGTGTATCTTCGGTTCTAATACACCGATTGAGTTGATTCAAAAAAGGTTCGATAGCTATTGATCAGATCTATATTTACAGACTACTTATAAAATTTCATAAGTAGTACTAAATGCCGAAAAATTTAAATTTGCTATTTTTGGCGATTTTTCGGGGTTTTCAAACCTTCTGATTTCAATAAAGGCCTTTATAAAGTTGTCAGAGGCGAGCTTCGCCTCGAGACTCGCTTCCTGATGTAGATAACTCCACCGGTTTTCATGTCAAAATCGGGGTCCGAATACCAACACAGTGATATGACGCACGCTCTGTCCGCGGGAGGTTGGATTTGAGGGCCGAGGCCTTGGAATTGGGACAAGATCCCCTCTGAGTAATGCCTGCAACGGATTCATCAGCCTAGCTTGTCTATCTTCAAGTATTGAATGACATATTAGTTGGATTTTTAAAATGATTGTCAATGTATTCATTCGTTGAAGTTATAAATGGTATAAGTAGTAATTCTATTTCATCCTTCCTTCTACAGATAATGGGAGGAAATTCCAAATTCTTATTGAAGAGGTGCTCTTGTGGAGAGATCAAGAGAGGCGGCGAATTTAAACGCCACATCAATAAATATAAAAATACTCCTCACTTTCACGAGGAAAGAGGTGTTGTTTCCGGCTGCACACACTGCCTAAAATTTTTGAAAGGCAAGGACCGTACGGCATTTTACATTGCCCACGCCGAATGTCCGATTAAGAAGGTTGATAACTACACGTCATCCGACATCGGCAAATTGATCGCGCCCTATTTCGACCAAACATCTGTCGATTTAGACGCAGCACTGCAAGATGCAATTGCAACCATCTTGTCTCCTACTGCTCCGACCACTACAGAACAGCTAAGTGGATCGGAAAGCTCAGACGACTCCGATTCTCAGGAAGTCGTCATTAATAGGAAAGTGGAAGGCGTAGGAAAGCCATCAAACCAGTCTTCCCCAGTAAAGAAGGGGATCAAGCAGCAGGCAGAGAGCTGGAACAAAGATGCCCAGGTTGCAAGTGAGCCAGGAGTACGCACTTACCAAATTGAAGGACGAACTGGCTCGTTATAAGAACGAATGTGCGGCTCTTAGGGACGAAAATTTTCATCTCAAGGGTCAGGTAGCTGAGATTCGGGCCCTGAAGACTCAAGTCTTAAATTTGGAACCTCTCCGCGAAAGGGCGCTTAGCAGCGAAAAAAGTGTCACTGAGCAGGCCACCTACATAAAGACACTAAAAGCTCACGAAGAGACGTTAAAGTTAAAACTGGAGCAACTCAAGATAAGCCTGAGTGAAAGCCAGAAGAAAGAGGAGAGACGAACAACGCTCCACCTTCCCGTCGTCAACAGCAGAATTGTCGACAATATTATAATTGAGAGTGAGGACCTGGACACCACATGAGTGCTACGATGGGGCGATGCGCTGCCTACACATATCTATTAAGCATGATGGTGAAATTAAGGAATCGCGGCACCGCAAGCGGAAACTGCCGGCCAAATATCTTCTCCATCCACCGCCATCGAAGGCTCAACGAACCGATTAAGTTAATTTATGGTAAGTTAATATCATCTCTATCACTTGAATATAATTTCATCTATTTTTCAGATGCGACGTGAACGAACCAACGGTCTTTAAGAGGCCACCATGGGGCAAAAAGTGATAGTACGTGGTTTGCCCTGGACAGACTTCGGTCTGACTGAATCTATCACACAAATATAAAAAATATAATCACAAAGTTGTATCTGTTATCAGACAACTTTAACGTTGCATGGTACGGAGAATTTCGGTATAATTCTTCCTGTTGGTGGGCGATCTCTCTTGAGACAGCGGATGATATCGTAGTGATGAGTGTGGCAAGGGCTTGAGACTTCATTAATCCGACTTTCCAACGGTCGTCGTGGTCTCTTCGCTCAACGTAGCACTTTGAACGCCAATCGGTTGAGTCTTAGCTATCTGCCGCAGGTTACTTTTTAAATTCTCCATTGCATACGTTATCTGTGAATGAATCATGAGTTCTCTTAAGAACTGCCTCTACCATTGAGGCTAGATGATGAAGGGATGAAATGGGAGGGCACTCTTGCGCCACACGCAAACATATACATCTTCTCTCTTTACTAATGATACGATCTCTTTTGATAGAAAAGTAGACCGATAATAAATGTGATGATATTCGCAACCATGTATACAATTAACCCCATATCTAAATTCTTCCATTTATTTCCATTTCTAGATCAATACATTGCAAAAACAAAGACATGTAGTATGTAGGTTTATTTTTCACTCAAAGTTGAGAAGTCACTTTTAAATTTGGATAGATTGTAAAATGTTTTGGGCGCTTGGGAGCACCTGCCACTTTTCTCACACGCGTCGTTTTTGGTGTGAATTCACCATCAGTCCACACAATTTTTTCAATGACGACGACTTTCTCGCGGGACTCCTCCTGTTCACAGTTGTCTTGATCCCACTCGTCAATGACTTCAAATATTTGGTTAAATATTTCCAATGCTTGAGAGTCTGCTACTTCGTATAACGTGAATGAGAAGTGCTGCAATCGTTTCACTTATATAGTTATTTAACAATGAGTCCCTCAACAGCCAATCAGAATTATTCTAATTTAAATTAAGACTATATATCTCAGAAGATTGTAACACTTCTCATTCACATTATACGAACTAGGAGTCTAACATGGCAAAGTCACAAACATCAAGTAATTTTGTGATCATCAATGAGTGGGTTGAAGGCAAGTGTGGACAGAAGGAGACTTACGACAAAGAGAAGACTGTAAGAATTGTCTGGATAGACGAAGAATGGACACCGAAGACAACACGTGTGAGAAAAGCGCCAGATGCCCCTAAACGACTAAGGTGCTACAAAGTTTACAAAGACTTAAGAGGTTCTTCCAATTGACTTTTCCTCGCTATAAAGTATATGTACTTCAATTGTGAATAAATCTAAAGAACTACATGTCTCTGTTTTTTGATATTCAATCCCTTTATCATTTATCCTCAGTAATAGAGGTAGTACCTAGGAAAGAATGATTGTATCTATTATCAGCTGCTATGATTTATACTGAGCTGTCAAATGATTAGATTTTTCACTATGATGTTGATGACTACATTACCCAGAAATAAGTGAAAACAGACAGATATAACAAATGAAACATATATTTGGAAATTGCAAATCATTTGGAAGCTCTTCTGGAGTCACATTGTCCCACAGTGATTCACAGTTATCACACCTGCATTTCAGCTGTCGCAGTCTTTCCTCGGCTGCAGCCAATACACCAAATACATAGTCCCATTGAATCTTGTTCCTGGGTTGAGACGATGGACTATACCATCTCCGTATGTCATGGAGAAGGCTGATATCATTCTCCCTCGACACATCCTCCCTGTTGTACTTCCACCTCACATACACGATTTCCATCTCCTCTTCCTCAGTCAGAGTCGGATATTCCAAGCTTGGAATATCCTCCACTGTTTTCTTCTTCTCCAACTTCACCTTCTTTGGAGCGATAGGCAAATTGATGTGTCCACGGAGAGTTGTTGTTGGTGAATTCATGACTTCAAATTGTATGCTATAAACTTGATTTCTTAGTGCTTAAGTACAAGTAAGTAGCCAATCAAATGAATATCCAATGAATGCCGAGTATGAGAGTATATAAAAGGGAGAATCATATATTCTATAAAAATTATTCCATATTTATGACGTATTGAGAATAAGTGAAGTCTCTATTTTGATAAACTATACAATATTCTGACATTGAAGTATCATACTTAAACTTGATTTCGTTGAAATGGTAAGTTGAAGATTTCCTCACTCATCTCCCTCAAACGTTCGGCTAATAGCATCTTTCTCAATTTCAGGCATCTACTTCATCACCAAAACGCTCCCTTCTCGAGGAAACTTTAGAGCTGTTAAGTGACGGTAGGTTGTAACAATAAACTATAACTTTAATAGAGATGATAGAATGATTTCTCTTTCAGGTGATGTTAGTACCAGCTCAAGCGGTCAGTCGCGGGAATGTGCTGATTGTGGTCACATCTTTACGAGGAAGCGTGATCTCGCCCGACACATCAGACAACGTGTATGTCAACCCAAGACATCATCAATCTCCCGAGGTGAGGATGATTCTATTCAACATGTCTCCCTTACCTGCAACTTTTGCACTCAATCTTTTGAAACGCGTTTTGAATTGTCTTCACATAGACTTCACCACAGCCAAACAAATGATAGTTATAGCAACAGCACCTCCTCTATCCGGCTCACTGAAGTGTCGCTCAATAATGTAGTGAGAAATTACCATATGGAATCCTCAGAAACCATTGCTGATTTTCCGGAGTGGTTTCATCAAAATTCAATATTGATAGATGCGCTCTTTCATAATTTCGACAACTTTAGAATAAAAGCGCTCATCTATCTTAAAATAAAATATGTTAAAGTTGACCATCATACTGGCGAAATAGTACAGAGGTTGGAGTTTCACATACCCTCCTCTCCTGCTACAGAGGTAGTAGAAAAAGAAGCTTGGCTAAATTTTCACATCCAAGGACTACAATCAAATATTGATAAATTTAACGAGCGCGATAGTGGCCTAATTTTTGATGGCATAGAATCTGCCAAGTTTGAAATTACTCTATTAGAAAATTACCGTTGTCGAGGCTCCTTCTATCTTCCAAAAACGTTAAGAGCTAAGAATGCAGTCATTTCTATAGATTGTGAATCGCACTGTTTTAAGTATGCGGTTTTATCCATTCTCCACTATCATGATGTACAGAACAACCGTTTCCGTAAAATCAAATATCATGAATGGGAGAATGAATTGAAATTTGATGACTGCAATAGCGAAGACATGAAGTTTAAAGATAGAGAAATTTGAAAAATTAAATGAAATTAAAATAGTTGTTCACATCTGGCAAGAGGGGCTTAGGGGTGTGCGTTACAACAACCGTTCATCAACTTATGATCGGGTAGTCAATCTCCTGCTCGTATATCAAAATGATAGTGAAAATTGGCATTGCTGTAGTATTCCTAAAATGACTCGACTACATTCCCACTTAACATCTAGAAGAGGAGAGTATTTCATGTGACCGTTGTATGCGCCCCTTCTGGTCAAGAGATAAATTTAAAACACATTGTGAATGGTGTAAGCGAGGTAAACTGCAAATAGAATGCATGCCCAAAGATGAAGAGTTTTCATATAGAGAGAAAGGTGATGAATTAAGTCCTCTTCGTGTCATCTATGCTGACATCGAATGCTATATTGATGATAACATCCATAAAGCGGCAGCCATATCATGTTATGAGATATGGCATGATTACTTCAAAAATAAAAATAATAAAATGCACGTATGGCAAGGTGAGGATTGCATACATAAATTCTTACAATTCCTCGAAAGCGCTGTCAAACTTCAGCAAAAATATGATAGTGAACGCAGATCATTGAATATGTCAGCAGATTATCAAGTAAAATTTGAAGGTTGTAGTCTGCCCAAAATGCAATAAAACGTTTGATGAAGATAAAATCAAGAAAGTGCGCGATCATGATCACATCACTGGTAAATTCAGAAAAAACGCGCTATGTACAAGATGTAATTTTTCACTGAGACTGAAACGGCGCACTCTACCCGTTATTTTTCATAACTTCAAAGGTTATGACAGTCATATGATAATAAAAGCGGGGGGCTAGGAAAAATGAAAGAGTGGAAGTCAAGTGTAATAGCTCAAACGAGAGAAACGCTCATGGCCATGACAACAAAAGTAGCAGTTGACAAAACTAAAGAAAATAAGACAGTCTATTTTGATGCAAAATTTTTAGATTCCTATCAATTCATGGCTTCATCACTAGCATCTCTCGTTCAAAATCTTAAGTCTCTTCCACTAGCTCAAAATTTGAAGAAACAATATCCTAACTTGACGGATGAAGTCATCACATGCAAAGGAGTGTTTCCATATGCATACTTTGATAATATTTCTAAACTTAGTGAGACTTCTCTTCCATCAATAGACAGATTTAAAAATGATTTGACTGGTGTAGAATGCAAGGCAGAAGATTACAATCATACTCAAGTTGCATGGACAAAATTTGACTGTCAAACGTTTAGCGATTATATGATCGCCTATCTAAAATTAGATGTATTTTTGCTGGCTGATGTATTTCAGGAGTTTCGACGAGTGGCATTAGAAGAAGATAAATTAGATCCTGTCCACTTTGTCAGTCTTCCAGCCATGCCATTCCAGTCTGCTTTTAAAATGACTGGAGAGACCATCCATCTTTTGCAAGATCCAGAGATGTATAATTTATTTGAACGAGGAATTCGCGGTGGTCTCACATTTGTAAATAGGCATCAAATAAAATCAAAAATAGTAGATGATGATCAGATTCATCTTAAGTACTATGACCAGAATAATCTATATGGTAGTTCACTATCCAAACCTCTACCTCACTCTGAGTTTAGCTGGCTAGGTGATAGTGAAATTCAACATTTCTCCAATCCTTCAAGCATACTAGCTATTCCAGATGATGGTGATTGGGGATATTATTTTGAGGTAGATCTTATCTATCCAAATAGTATTAAAAATAAAACTGTGGATTTTCCACTTGCACCCGAATCAGGCGAAGTGACTGAAGACATGTTTTCGGACTTTATGAAACAGTTTCATAAAGATTTAGAAGGGAGCGGACAGCCCAAGTATAAGCCTTGCCGCAAACTTTTGCTTACTCAATTTGATAAAGAAAATTATTTAGTCCACTTCTCTATCTCAAAATTTTATTTAGAAATGGGCATGATTTTAAAAACAGTTTACCGCATTATCAAATTTGGACAGAAAGCCCTTCTGAAACCATATATTGATAGTAACAGCCAGAAACGTGCACTAGCCCAAAATAATTTTGAAAAGGATTTCTATAAATGTAAGAATAATAGTCTTTTTGGTAAGACGATGGAGGATATTAGAAAACGTATAAACTACAAACTCGTGAATCATAATGATAAATTTCAAAAATTGGCGACATCACCTCTCTTTATTGATAGAGATATTATAGATGATGAGTTGGTTGGTGTTAAAATGATAAAATCAGAAGTAGAGTTGTGCAAGCCCATCTACATTGGACAAGCTGTGTTAGATTGTTCCAAGCTTGAAATGTATCAACTCTTCTATAGAATATTAAAACCATGCCCTCTAATCAAAGACGTGTGTTTGATGGGCGGTGATACCGACAGTTCCTTTTTAAGTATCGCTGCTCAGAAAGAGTCAAACTTCAATGAAATAGGAAAATTTTAAGAAAAATATTTTGATACATCAAATTATGCTATAGATCACCCACTATACAAACTTAGCAAACTTAGGATGCTTTAAAGATGAAATGGCAGGAAAGGAAATTAAGGAAATGATTCTTCTTCGTCCTAAAATGTATTCTATGAAACGAAAAGACTCCAGTGACAGTATTAAGCGCGCAAAAGGCATATCTAAATCGATTGTTGCAAATATGAAACATAGGGGCTATAAGATGGCCTACATAAATAAAAGCATAACGTTTGTGAACATTGACATCTTGAAATCAAAGACACGAGGTAAAAACTCATACATTTAGGAAGCGAACACTTTCAGCGTGGGAGGATAAGAGGTGTTGGACAGGACATAACATCCCACGTAGCACAAACTCCTTACATACGTTGGTCCTTTGAATGTTACATTGGCTTTCAGTGGCCTTCGTTAGCCGACATAAGCCAACATTGGTCCAACGTTTGTATCTTTCCATTGGTTTCGAAAATTGGTTGGCTTGGAGTTGGCTTAGACTGGCTATCTTGATCCTTTAATGAACCAATGAAAATGTAGATAGCCATCTTCGAGCCAACGATGGACCGTTGATGGTAATTTTGACTGAAAGACTGGATAACAGTTGAATAAAGTGCATAGGAAGAAAAAAATTGTCATGGAACATACTCTATTAGTGTTTGCCCTATTACTGTTTTATTACAATATTTTAATGGATATATATTTCTGAATCAGATTAAATTGTCGATAAACACATGGGTTATAGATAACACTGAATGCTTCATGCAGTATTCACGAATTTAGTTATTGGAATTCATCAACTGACAAGCACAGCAAGGCTACAGATTTCTCTACTTCTCGTTGTCAACATTAAGTCTGCAATTTTTGGAAAATCTGTATCTCAAAACAGGCAAATCAACCTATTGTAAACTTTGCTTGATTCATACTAAAGACCTGAATTGTCAATTATCTGATGATCTATCAACCAGCACTCATTGGCTTGTCTCTTTTGTAAATGACATTTGCCCTCCATAAATAGATGTCAGTAGACAGTCTGAAAGTTGCTCGTGATGTGAAATGTGCTTGAATTAAGAAAAGATTTACTACATCACAATTCTTTTTGTTTTACTCTTTTGTTTAAAGTTTTCACTTTCAAGCAATGAGCACAAGATTGGAAGAAAACACAAAAGTAAGAGACGTGTTCATTAGCGGCTAGAGTGAGAAGTAGATTCGCTTTGATAACATTCGAATTCCTGATTGAGCTTGGCCATTTTTGCAGTTTAATGACACCAAAACCAGACTATAGCTACGATGAGATCTCAGAATGCGAATCGTGCATTCTCAGACTACGATTCTTACACATATAATTCCTACGATGCACACGCATACAAAAACAAGTTAAGTGGAATGGAACATCCTCATTTTTTGCAGGAGGTAATCCTACTCATATGCGTATGTGCGAATTGTTAACGCATGATGTGCCGTTGCCTACATTTGGGAATTTAGGATGTGCAGAATTCGTTTTCATTCGGGAATCACTAATTTAATTATGAATCATTTACAGATAGGATGAATGAAGAGACAGGATCAGCACATATGTTGGAAACGCAGCATTTCCATGATGTTTTATCAACATGTTGGCATGTCTTTCCAAACATATCACTGCCAGTTGAGCATGTTGTCAGTCGCACACAATGTGTGTGAGACCCTGCTCTTCAGGGTTTGAGTGTTCAGGTTAAGGTCGAAACGAACTAGATGAGCACCTGCTGATGACTGACCACCTGCAGCATTAGTACGTCCCTTGGTCAATTGGTTCAGTATTGGTAGAAATTGATCATCAGTGGAATTGTGCCATAAGTGTTGTATTCCGCTACTATGTAGAAATGTAGAAAAGGAGCAGTTATTTATTTTGTGTAGTGTTACTTCTACATAGTGTGTAGCATTATTTCTATTAAGTTCTAGTATACGCCTACACATAGCTATATGTCATAGTCGGCTGCCGATCTTCCGCCATCTGGCTGAAATTCGCCAAAAAAGGGTCTAAAAGTCGTCTATTTTTCATCTACGGACGGCTTGCTCTCTATAAATTCAGTGAAATCGTTAATGTTGCATGCTTCAACCTGATAATTGTCTACAATTGCTCTCAGATATTGGTTGTATCGTGACTCTGTCGTCTAACACAATTTTGAAGATTAAATTATCCGGCCATTCGACCTTTTGATGTTCAAAAAATTTCCGCCAAAACGACTTGCAGCTGTGCATAGTGTCATTGCATCTTTTGCTTCCATTCTCTATTTATGTTACTTTATCAATCGGCCTTATCTTGTTTCGATCATGATTTTCTTGACTATCGCGACAGCAATTTGCAATGCTTCATAGAAAAAAGTGAGAGCAATACTGTGTATCACCAACAGGTTGAATTACGCAGATTCTTTGTCCATTCTCCTTTTGATTCGATCACAATTTGAATTCTTTTCCACATACATGTGTATGTTTCCTTGATTTCTTCGTCATGATACCACATCATCAGGAAAGTTGAGACCATCTGTTGCTATGCTTTGCGATATTTTTTCGATAGCCAGTAATTTTTTGATTGGTTCAAGGCCTAGTGGCGGCATTGACTCCCTTCGAAAATGTTCCATGCATTTACGACTAAAAGTGACAAGCAGCGTTGCATTTTTGAAGAAAATTGCCATCATGCTTAAGAAATTACACGCTGGTCGATAATTCGACTCTGACATGGAAACCGACCAGGATGTTGGTGTCGGTCGGGCTCCGCGGCCGGCCTAGATCGAACTTCAGACCGGGGTTTATACCGGCTTCAGGTAGATTTTATCCAAGATTCAGCCTATTTTAGCTCAGCTTCCTGTTCTCAAGACCTATTTTCAAGCTGCCTCACGTTGAATGCAATTGTTGAGAGCAAATTCAGTTCGCCGGCACTGATCGAGCCAGACCACAGAGAAATAAATGATATGCTCTTGCAATGGTGAAGTTACTAATATTCATCAGTTTTTGAATTACTCTTTTAATCGTAGCACACGCTAAATATCCAATCAGACTGCTCGAATGATTCGTCAGGAATTCGTCTGGCTAATAAGTCATTAGATGTTTCCAATATCATCGGAAGCCAGAAACATTTAACTATACCTCATTTAATTAGTGACACTGTTTATTACGGTCTCCCAAAAGTAATCGCGTAGAAACTACCCACTGATGTTTTTGCTTTTTGATTGCTTATGAAAATGAAAGTGATTTCAGTTTGATTCAAATTTCAGTCTTAAATGAACAGAAGCACGTTTTTGTGATTCACATTGCAAATGCCTTGAACTTGAGAGATTACTCTTGTCACATCAGTCGTATTTTTTCATTCGCTCAAGAGATCCATTGTCCTCGCTGCCGCTGCTATCGTCAAACATCCTTGCCTTAACGACGTCTGCTTCTACCAGACTCTTGATCCCTTTATTCACTTAGTTTTGTCTAAACATCCACATCAGAGTCTATACGTATGGGTTTCATGATTTCATACTTCTTGAGCAAGTCCAAACATTTGCTGCTGCCTCAGAAACTCATGTTGCTGAAATTCTGAGCAAATTGCGCGGCTCGTCTTGAGTGCCATGCCTTACTCGAAACCCTAGACCATATCGGTATGGACACGACAATGACCCCAAACGACGTTTACTTACGCAGAAATTTCAGACAGTATTGTCTGTGTATTTCATTGTCTACGTTTGATGTCCTTTGAGTAAGAGTAAATATATACCCATACAATACACAGATAATGCTGTCTTGAATTCCTACAAGAGTATGACGTTAGGGGACCTTATGCCCATGCAGACATGTCTTCGAGTAAGACATGGTACGTAAGACAAGCGGCGCAGCAACTTGTTCGATGTATGGGCTACATGTGAGACTAAGTTCAAATCGCTTAAATCGTTGCTGCTTCCGGAATATTAGTCCATAATGAATTATAAATCATTCCCTCATTTCATTTTTCATCACGCTAGTAATGTGCGTATAAATTTGTGCATATAATGTGCATTTTCCTGTATGTTTACAGTCAGGTTTGTATCTCGCCAAAATTTTGATAAATATGACACAGTGCATTCCATATAAATGCGATCATGAAACAGCACATATTTTTTCTTTTAGCCGAAACTTTATTTGTCACTAAAATTATGCAGACTGGTCGACGTAGTTTCAGCACTCAGTGATTTTGTCAATACCTAACCAAAGCTATGTTTGCATCTTAATTATATCTTATCGTGTTATGATTCAATTCCCTGCGCTCATGATTCAATTCTTACTCATCAATATCCTATTTGTTTGTTATGATGTCCTTGTATCTAATGTTTCTAATTAGTTTTCAGTCAATTTTGCCAAAATTCAGAGCTACAAGTGATTATGATGAAGTGTTTGCTATATTGCTAATCATTTTCACGAAATATTTGAATTATTTGGCATAATCATCTGAATTGGCTACAGCATCAGGAGTTCCAACACATTCCGGTAAGACAAGAATCGGGATTAAGAATTGGAGAAATTGAGATATTTTCAAAGTACACGTCTATGGGTTTACTTTGCAGATGATGAAGCACTGCGCTCATGATTCAATTCCACCAACATCCAAATGCTTGCTGCAGAGGACAACTGTTTCCCGTAGAAGATTTTATGAGTTCGAAGTAGGCCAGCGGTATGACAAGGTAAGGGGACACTGAAATTCGAGTGAATTTAAGCCTACTGACACACTCGACACCATTCATCAAGTATGTTCCTGATTTTTCAGTGATAACAGACTCGCTTTATTCTTGCATTGTTCCTCATCGGTGTGTATTCGCACGGTTAATTCAACTTCTACTTGATAAGGAAAATGCATGAACAGATTGTTTCCGGAAATGCTGTTCTTGTCTATTCATGGAGTTTTCAAGGAGCGCGACTTTGACGTATGGACGAAACATCATTTACAATCATATGTTTAAAAAATCTTGGAAATACTTATGAAGCAATACTACATGAACACTAAATATTACAAATTTGTTGAATTTATTATTGTTGAAATGCTTCGCACATGTGTCAAAGTCGTGCTCATTCCTGATAACTCAATTAACAGGTGAAGACAGCATTTTTCATAAATGGAATAACTTCATATGTTTTCATACTCATGCAGCAGTTGAATCTAGCCGGACACATCAAAGAGTGACAATGTAAGAATAGAACTAGTCAGATATCGCCGCAATATTGGAACTACGCTTCAGATGAATGCCCTCAATCGAGTTCGAAATTCAATGTAATCACGCTTCTTCGCTCTTGACTGAGTGCGAAAAGTGAAAATCGCGTTTGATCGCAATACATTTAGTCGACCAACGTTTGCCAATGGGAGGCTGCGGTGGGATTTGGTTGACCAATATAAGCTATCGGCGGCAGCTAAAGGTTACGTTGGCTGAAAGAGGCAATAAAGTGGGATTAAATTGGCGTTTGTTGGCATAAGGATGGCTAGAGCGGCGCTTGGATGGCCATCACACGAAAATATGTTGGATTACGTTGGTTCAAGACCGGTTCTAGGTTGGATTGCCTTCATAGAACCAATGTAGGCCCGCTGTATCATTTCCAACTTTTGACCATTGTAAATGGCCAACAAAGGTCCAACGTATCTGTGTTACTTGGGATATCTCTTCCACATGGACATCCTGGCACAAACATATCACCACCCAAAAGAATTAAACTCACACTACCACATTCAGGTGATGTGTAAATAGATTCATTCTTAAAGCAGTATTTTGATGTTTTTTGTTGATATTCATTGTTGCTTTATGTATCGCTTTAGATTGCACTTCCTTGTGAATATGTGCCTACAGTCAGTTCATTACCACTATATCTGTGAAAAGACTTTCCCACTTTGTCAACACTTCTTCAAAAATCGTAAGTAATGGCTGTAAACGGGAGGTTCTTCATTATGTACAATAAAATCCGGTTATCACTCCCTTTAGTTTTTGCCGATAAGTAAAATTGAATAAATTGAATAAAAACAACGTGTGTTTTCTACTCGGACGTTTCGGGTCCCGACCCTTTATCAACGTATTCAATTTATTCAATTTTACTTATCGGCAAAAACTAAAGGGAGTGATAACCGGATTTTATTGTACATAACTTCTTCAAAACCCTTTTTCATACATCTTTTTATTTCAATAAAATTTTACAATGACTTTACTTTGTTTTCCGAAACACTGAAGTTATGAGGGATTTAGTATCTTTCACATGGATGCACTAATGTAAACCATTTGTAACTTTGAGAGAAATAGACGGGATAGTTTGTTTGATGACAGGATGGTAGAAAATAGGTTGAAACATCTTTTCAACAATTCCATAGGAAGCGTCTTTATCATGAATGAAATCACGTAAAATGTATTCTTTTTTCCCACCAACAGAAATAGGTGAAATCAAATCACTTTGAATGTAGTGATGTTGTTCATGTTTATCAAGTGTCATTGGTATTCCTACACCAATCGTGCATGAAGTAGCAAACTTATCTTGTAACAACGAAAAGCCAAAGTTTTTTCAAATTTTTACTCAATTGACATTGAATGTGATCACCCAGCTTCAGAACAACACTTTGATTTTTAATTCAAAACGAAATGTGCCTTTGCATCATATCTACTTTTCAACACTTGCTTCAACTTATGTTGCATATATGGATTCATGACACGAATAAAGTTTTCAACTGTATTGTATAGACGCGGCATTGTATTGATACTAACTTTTGTTTCTTGATAAGATTGGTAATTTTTCTTGATGCGATCACCATAGATGTCCACCCACCATTCATCATCAACTGAATCAGCTTTAGTGTGATATTCATGAGAAGCATAAACCAAACCGCTTCCAATAATAGGCGATACATGTCTTACAAAATGACGCAAGGTTGGAGAGAAATAAACTGCAAGTTTGTCATTATATTTCTGAATAACCAACTTATTTTTGTCCGCCATAATTTTTTCTCCATACTTCTTACCCACAGTCTCATTCCATTGTTTTACTAACTCAATATTTCAAAATGATGCGTTCTTCACATTCTACAACATCATCAAATATTTTAAATTTATAATGAAATTTGTTGATTCGATTTGAATAAACTTTTTTAACATTTGCAGTATCAATTGACGTTAGATGTAGTCCATGGCCAAAACCGAGATATGGATAGAATTCATTATCCAACCTCAGTATAAGACCTTTAGTAAAAGAATGAAAGCGAAGGAACTGTCTCCCACTCCAATGATAGATAGTAAACTCATAAACTTTCTGATCCTTATTCTTCATGATGGAAGTATTACCACTATTGAATGCCTTAATAATTTTCTCATTCCCAAATGGACCATAATAATCTGATTTTATCTGAATCCATTCATAGTTCCACTTTCCATCTGACGTTAAATTGTATTGGAACTGGAATGCATTATTCATCGTTATTCCGTCATGGGTGCGAGGAGTCAATATCATTTCTTCCAAATCATTCACATTCTGAATATTGCTATCATAGCAAATGCTGGAAACACCTACTTCCCATTCACCTTCTAGAAGCAATGGACGATTCAATTCTACTCGATAGTCTGATGGTTTATTATTGGGAAATTTATTCATAGAAGCATTACTAGGTAAGTAAATTAGAAACGAATCCTTATTTTCACTTTCCATATCATTCACATTGGAAACATATATTTCCACAATTTTGCATCAATTCTATCTTCGAAGATGGAGTGTGATACTTGCCACAGCATCTTTAAGAAAAGGAATCAACGCACCAGCATCGTCATAAATTGCAATATCAATTTGTGGTATACAGTTTGATTTCAAGTTTGTATAATGCACTTTCTGAAAAGTATGCTCAGATAGAATACTATTGCGTTTTGGTTGGTATGGTATCATTGCTAGAAATGGAGCTTCAACATCTCCCACACGTACATCTTCACCAGTATTGGAATATATCTGAAAATAGTTAATGCGACGCGATAACGATATGCTCGCGCTAGCTTTTGTTACAGCACCACTTTTAAAAGTTTTTTGATCAAATCCCAAACTGTCCATTAGGGTGTTGTCCATAATCAGCTCAATATTTTTCCCACTTTCACTAAGAGACAGAACACCTTCTTTTTCAGAAAAAAAATATGCTGTTCATTAATCTCTTCATTCAAATAATTTACAGCCAATTTCACTGAAGTGATAATGCGAGGTGTCAACTCTCTTGTTTTATGTAAGATACCACCGAGAGGCTCTATACGCTTTCTGTATAAAGATACGGACCATTCTGTATCAAATTGATTTGAACTATTATGTCCCAGATAGCGCATATTAAATTTTCCATGAAGAGCTGCAGAACGATGTCGCAAGAACTGATGAAAATCTTCTGAACAAACCAATACTAGATCAACATCATTTAGTTTATTGATTACAATATGATTAGACCCTTTGTAAGTTGATGTTGCCACTTGTTCACCATCTACTCGAAGGAGATAATTAAATTTCTTCAATAATGCTTCAGGAGTCATGTTCGTCTTTCTTGCCTTAATCACAATCTTCTTCACCAACGTCTTTTCATTTTTCGGAATAAGATCCACATAATAGGCTTTCTCTTTATAGATTAAATTTTTGCAACTTCATGGATAGTAATTAGCCTTATAATTATCATAGCTTGTCAAGGCACTAGCAAAGTAACCTATACCATTTCTTAAAGTCGGACTCAAAGCAACAATCCATCTTATTCAACTGTATGATACATATGATCATATTCACCATTGTGGGGAGTAAACTCGACAATGTGTCTACATGCTTTATTCAGGAAATCAAATACGAATGTTTTACATGTTGAGAAATCTTTCTTCGGCCATTTCGGAATGCAAACTCGGCATCCCTCTTCAAACTGATAGGCATCTGTACGTCTCATTAATAGTCATCACTTCATGATCAAAAGCATGACATAGCTATAGACATAGCTACTGTGAACAACTTGGGTGACGCATACTTCCCACTTTCCATTCAGCTGTTGTGTATTATCAATGGGAGTAGAAAATATAGCAGCTCGATTACCAACAAATCTATTTGTTGCCACTTTGCTAAGCAAAATATGGAAAAACGACATTTTCATATTCTGGTGATCTATATATTACCAATTTGTATAACATCATGAAGACTTGGATTTTGGACTCTCTACAATATACTAAAGTTGATCGCGATGGAAACGTGCATTTCAAGAATTCTTGTGGAAATACATCGAAAGGAATTACATAAACATGGCGAAAATTTTTCAATCTTAATGATATCATGAGGGATTTGGAATATTTCAAAACGTTGAAATTCATCTCCTTGGGTGATCAAGTTTGGCTTCAACATCAAAGAAATGAAATTCAAATCTATCATTCTCATCTCTCCATCTATTTCTCATCTCGCAAATGTAATTGGGAAAAATATAAAAGATGTGTACATCGCTCCATTATGTCATTCATTCGACGAGAGTTCATCGCATTGCTACGCAAATTTTAATCAGACACCATCTTCAACACAATGTCACACTCCATCATGAAGACTTGGAAATTGGATTTCCTACAATATGTTGAGATTGATCATGAACGAAACGTATGTTTCAAAGATTATACTGGAAATGTAGGAAGAGTATTTGCTTTGTCATATCGACATTTTCAGTCTCCAAATCATATTATGAAGGACTTAAAATACTTCTATATGAAAAGACATTCACGCATAGGAAATCACATATGGTTGCGAATCAACAAACAGCGAATTCAAATCAATCATTCACAACTTTCTACCTACTTCACATTTCATAAAGGCAGTTGGGAAAAGTATAAAAGGAAGATACATCGCTCTATTTACTCATTTCTTCATGAAACGTCATCGCTACACCATCGTCAACATTCTCCGACGCATCAGACTCTACACGAAAATCGATCTCGCAACATTACACCAACACCTTCCAAACAGCAAGTATTATCCGGGTCGACCGCAAATGTTAGTGGTGAAGATGAGCAATTTGCGGAATCTTCAACTCTTCCCAAATGGAACTGTTCAGATTCTCGGCGCCCTTTCTCATTCATCGGCGCAGTCAATGCGCTTAGAGATGCAGAAGCTACTACGACGGATATGGAAGAGGGAAAAGTGTGTGATGTCGAATCTGACTGTGGACAATATGGTGATCTCTACTCAATTGAGTGAAGATGTATCGTTTCTAAATATTCATACCAGCAGTTTCAATCTGTGTTATGAACCAGAACTTTTTCCCGCGGCTCTCATTAGTTGCTGGTTACCAGTACATGTTGCAATCTTTCATAATAGCAAAGTTATCATTACTGGACTGAAATCTGAAATGCAAGCAGATACGATCCTAGACTATCTAATCGAGTATGTACATAACCAACGGATTGTAAATAAAAACAATTTTTATTCCAACATGATGCTTTTTATTTCAAATCATTATAGAACATACAAACAATCTTTTTATTAGAAGATGGATTACATGGAAACTTTTGAATAACAGATACAAATCGAGATACATGTAAACGTTTTAAGATGAAGTACAGTACAAAAGCACCACACGTTGATGAAAGTGGATGTTGCAGTATGCGCTCACTAGTATGCTTTCTCAACCACTGCTGTGTTGGTATATTCGGAGGTTGAGCAAGAGAGTCAAATAGTACACCACGTCTGTCTTTTCCAATAAAGAGCTTTCCAATGCTCACCTTCTAAATTCTATGAATGAGTGTTCAATACGATAAAGATGGGATACTGCTTTACAGTAGTCGGTAAGGTATCTAGCGAATGGACATCATCAAAAGCTTTCAACGTAGCTTCATCTGCATTACGCTGCACTTTAGTCTCAATATCGTCAGCATTCAACCAACTCATTACCGATTATAGTGAAGAATCACGTCACGATACTTAGTTATTTCAATACTTGAATCAAAGACTGCATAAATCAATACATTGATCGCCTCCGTTAGCGTTGTTTTGAACTCCAGATACAAGCGAATATTGCGAGGAACGTTAGCTTGACGATAAGGTGCACTAATATCGCTGTCGGCAGTCAAATCAAATGCATAAATAGTATATCCATTTTTAAACTCTTTCATTGTGAGTCCGTTGGTATCGTCTTGTGTTGTAAAAGCCAAAGACATTCATACAATCAACATAACTACGCAGAAATTGAGAAGAAGTAAAATATGGTTTATAGGGCGGACCAGGATGACTAACACCATTTACACGCAAAGCAATTTTATTTAAATTGTTGTGTTTGAAGTTGAAAGGATTCTTCTTGACATTACCATTGAATGCATCATTTTCAACCATTGCTACCATGAGGAGCTTTGGCGCTTCCGATGGAAAAAGACCATCTTTCATAAAACTCTTTTGATCTTTAGGAATAGTAAATGTGAGAAGCTTTTGACAATTTCCTTATAGATGTAAATCCTGCAGGATGTTTTACATCATAATATATTGACTTTAAAAGTTCATCCGATGACGACTAACTCTTTCTCCTTCTTCTCATGTTTTTGCTTTCCTACCTTTTTGCATTTACAGCAACCATAGTACTTATGGGATTTACATTTACATGGCTTAGGAGTCTCATTGTGAGAGCTGGCACAGCAAGTACAAGTTACAGTTACATCTACTTCCGGCGGCTCATTGCATGGTAAGCAACACATCTGCTTCATATTAATAGTCTGAGAACATATATTTCTTTGGAGGAGTTCTTCTGCGTCGTTCTCTTCCCCTTGTTTGCTTGATGGGTGTGGGAGGGGATTTAGGTGATCTCTTAAACCAATTCCTTGGCATTTTCATTTTACTCATAACCGGTGAAGTAGATGAAGTAGCATCAACTGCTGAAATAGAATCAAGTTCTTTCAATGTTTCATTATTCAAAGCAAATTTTGGAACGTAGTGCTTTTTCCAATAGTTTAAGAAAGTATGACCAACCAGGTGGGACATAGCCTTGACGGCGCTTTCTGCGTGTTGCATACTGAATCAAGTCTTCATAACGTGAAGCGTTAATAATTTCATTTTCATCTGAAATGATTTCACCTCTATCATTTACAGTGAGATATGGTTCAATGCTGTTGAAAAGAGCTATTGCATGTGCACGAGATGCTAAAGGTGTAGCAGTCGAAACAGAGTCACGCATCTTATTCTTCAAACTTTTCAATTCTTCAACAGTTTCTGATTGTAATAATACAGCACGATGTGGATCTTTGATATGCGCATTTTGCTGATAATTTAATTCATTCTTATAAATCTGATTTGTTTATAAATCAATTGCACATATTCATCCTGAGGAACAACAATCATGCGAGAATAGGAGCTCATAGTTAGTAGATAATCACAGGCCTTTTCAAAATATCGCTTCGAAATCTAAATTCTTCCGGACACTCTTGTGTAAAATCAATAAATAAGTAACCGTGTGGTTTTTCAGTTGCTGCTTGAAAAATTTCAATTAAGGCTTTTGAACCTCTTGGCGAAACTTGTCGCGCTAAAATTTCAAATTGACTTCTATCTCGTGGATTCTTGAAGACAGCGTAATAGTGCGTATTCAGGTTTCGTGTGCGGGCTTCTTTCCCATCAGGAAACAAATTTCGCGTGATATAGATTATAAAGCACCTTTTGTGATGTGCTACGCGAGTGAACATGTCTGTAACGTCTTTAGAATTCTTGCTTTCCTTCAAAAGATCATCCAATACAACGACATCGATGGACTCTATCTTATCAGCTCGAATAATTCCTTCATTTCGAATAAAGTTACGACGTTGCTATTCCTGAAAGTGACGGCTGATAAATACCATAACACCAAATCAGTCGATTGATAGGTTCCCTAAACAGCTCTTTTCTTTTATCTAGCAAATTCAGAGTGAAAACAGTTTTACCTGCATGGGATGGACCTGATACAGTCAGAACTTTATCCCATTGAAGTCTGAAATCCATTTTAATACTTTGGGATTCAACATTTGCATAATTAACGCTTAGAGCCAAAGATACTACCCAATAGGTCACCTACTACAGGAGCTAACAGCGGAAGTAGCACTGAAAGGAAACCGCCCTTTTGTGTTTGAGTTTTCCTCTTTCTTTGAAGGGTAACTTTAGGATTGGAGATGAATCGCAATTTTGTAGTATGTCGCTTAAGTAACTTTCGTTGTTGTGGTGATAATTTCTTTGTCCTCAAACTTCTCACATGAGAAACAATTTCTCGAATAAATTTATCATTAGCAGGTCGTATAGCATTGTATTGCTGATTTCCTTTCATTCGTTGAAGAGCTCGAATGGCCTCAGAAAATTTTGAAGACTTTCGACTTTTACGTCTCGCCATTTTTCTCTTTACCATTGTCACAACTTGAGTTTTCCATATTTGCATAGGTACTAACTCTAATGACAGAAGTGACACTCAAAATGAGCTATATCACAGTGGCTACATTGACAAAGTTGAATACAGTATCGTATGAAACAGCGCTGGCAGAAAGTATGCTTACATCTCTTAAAGATGCGTTTTTCACTTCCATCCTTTCGCTTACATACATCGCACATATTTTCACTCCTGCTAACAACTTCTAAAGCAAGTCTTTTTGACGACATAAACTTGCTAGCCTTTTCTAAATAATAGACACATGTGCAGAAGGAATATACTTCGAGAGTAAGCAGACACAACTCGAAAACCAATTGTAGTACGATCAAGTACCATTGCATCTTTAAGTTTCTTTTATACAAAGTTGAATGTGAATATGTGAAATCGCTTCAATCACTAGACTGCTACCATGATGGTTAAATGCATCAAGACGTTGAGCAATTTTTCTAACATGTCTTTCAAAAAAATCTTCGGGATTATCTACAACTTCCATCGAATAAGAAGCAAAGTGGAAGAAACGATCTTTTACCTCTTCTTTCCCAAAATGGCTGAAATGAATTCTTGCAACTAATCTCGCCATTACAATTCTATTAGAAAACGTACCCATTGACTTCAAAAATAGAGTGCTAGTATCACCAATAACTGATTTGATGTTGATCTCATCTTTATGAAAAGTTATCACATAATCTTGAATAGTTCCCTTTTAGCTTTGTCTATGAAAACTTAAATGTTCCAAAATCATTTGAGAAAAACATTATCATCCTTCATCTATCCCACCCGTTGCATGAAAATAACAAATCTCTTCATAAAGCATTTATTAAACGACTTTAACAAGCATGCATTACAAATTTTGGGTTTGAAACAGATAAGACAGATACAGTTGGTAGCTATCATATAAAGAGCAATGATGACCAAACATTACTTTAGCAGTGTTGAGATATGGAGGAAAAGAACATTGATTATGAATGTAGCGACTACAACGAACATCTAAAATAGGAACACTCAATTCCTTAAAACGTTTAGTGACTTCATGGTAGTGTTGATTAAGTCTACTATCCCAAGGTGGAAGTAGAATATCAAATGATAAGATTTGGAAATAGTGTCTTCACATTAGTAGGATCATTGCAAAAGATACATACAACATTAAAAGGATTTATAGGATGGATTGAGCATGCATCGATATAGAGGCTAATTTGTTGTTCTGGTGATAGCCATGATATATTCCACTGATAGCAAAACCAATATTCCAAGTGCCTTCTGCGAGGTCTTCACATCTGATGGGTGTCACTTGATCTCCATCCTTTTTATAGTATGACCACCAATGCGATAGTGGTAAAGAAAGCTTTTTACCATCCCATATCTTTCTATATAGAGTATCATTGTCGTCTCTCGCCTTCCATTCCTTGCTAAGAGGAGTAAGGATGTCCATATTTGATGTTGCAAACTCTTCAATAATATCGAGTTGGCGACGAATGTATGGATTCACAGGAATGACTACGTAGTCCCCATACTGATTGTTCAATATCTTCACTTCAGTGGAAGGAATCATTCCCGTTTGTAATACTATACTATGATCGTAATAACGCATGGCTTGTCTAAATTTACGCTGTAGTGGGGTAGGATTATGTACCTTTGTTGTCAATTCTACTGGCCTCAACATATAACGATCTGATTGTAGAGATCCTTGTAACGTCTGAATACTATCTTGTCCTGTAAATATAGTAGATGTAGTAGATGCCTGAAAATAAGAGATGCTATTAAGTTAACACTCAAGGAAGGAGAGGAAGGAAGGTTCCGACTCACCATTTCAGATGGATAATATAATAGGAATGTAGAGGGAGAACGTGCGTCCGACACTTGTGCGACTCAAAGATAGCTGATTGTCACTCTGAATGATTGTCTATAGAGAAACGCTGGATTCTCATTGGTTGTGCTCCTCATTGGCCAATGACATCAAGCTGATTCAAAATCTGGTCTCAGTTTTCTCGTCCGATGCTTCGTTCGCCCGCTGGAGCCCGAAACACAAAATTCAACCTCTCTAACATGACCAAAAGTCTCAATGTCAGTCCCAAGCCTCAGCAAAGGAAGATAGGGACAAACTGTGCTTTCCAATGAATTTGTGGCACTCTTAGCTTTCAAACAAGCTATTGCCCGACTTTCTACCATTCCTAGAACCAAAGTTGGAAGAACGCTTCCGAGGGGGGAGGGGTCGAAGTTCTTCGTTGTTCGGCCTACGACTTTAGGAATAAGTCCTCTATACGCAAAATTGGCCAAAAAGTTCAAATACGCCGTCCATTTTCACGTACGAGGCTTCGTTTAGCCGCTACAGCCATTTTCTCACTCAAAAACCCTCTGACGGCTCTCTAACATGGCTAAAAGTCTCAATGTCTCTCCCAAGCCTCAGCAAAGGAAGATTGGGACAAACTGTGCTTTCCGATGAATTTGTAGCACTCTTAGCTTTCAAACAAGCTATTGCACGACTTTCCACCATTCCTAGAACCAAAGTTGGAAGAACGCTGCCGAGGGGGGGGGTCGAAGTTCTTCGTTTTTAGCCCTATGACGCTGGAAACAACTCTCCTACACCCAAAATTGACCAAAAAGCTCAAATCCGCCCTCCATTTTCACATACGAGGCTTCGTTTAGCCGCTACAGCCATTCTCTCACTCAAAAACACACCTAAACCACACATACACCCAAGAAACTCAACATGTCGACGCAGAATTTCATCACGAAGCCAAATCTAAACACAAAACAACCCTACAAACACTCCTACACACCAAAAACATAGACCGCCGCCCAAGAACAACTACGACGGTCGACCACGACACACAAGGACGGTCGTCCCAGAGCCACAACAACCCAACTCACGCCCCAGAGGGGGGCGCTGTGCACAGTTGGGAGGATTCCTTACTACTATCCAGCACTTTTTTTCTGTCATGCGTTGGGCAGCAAAACGCAGATAGCTGTGCATTCCAACTTTTGAGTGAGTAAGTGAACGAGTGAACTGAGCAAATGCGAGCGGAATAATTCAGCTACTGCCGTTGAATTGAACTAAACTAGGAATTTGCCGTTCATGAACAGAAGAATGAACTGAAATACTCTGATTACTATACCAAGCTTGTGTGAAAGTAATTTGCCATCGCCATATAAGGTACCTCAAATGACAATCATCAACCAAAAGAGGTCGACTACTTAAATCAATAAGTTCTATCATGCAGAATTGATAGAATTGATAAATTCACAGATGATAATTCTTGCATTTTTTAGAATTTACGAGCAAAGTATAATTAATCCAATTGCATGCACGTCCGAGGTCAATTACTTAACTAAGTAATGAAGGGGCAGCGACAATGTGAGAGTAGACGATATTGATAATGGTTTCAAATACTTAAGCTTTATTCTTTCCTCGGGTGGGTATTCATTGACAACTATTTTTGACACACTACTGACATTTCGTATACATGTAATCAAGTTTACTACATGTAGACTGCATGCTGAATGGAATCGTGATGTTTAGGGATGTCAATTACATGCAAGCCTACTGATGATTCCTGATGTAGGGTGAAATGCCAGCTATTCAGGTTTGTCACCATTTTGCAACTTAAGATGCTAATATTTACAAGTTGCTTTCAAATGGAACTTAATATTGCAATTGTAACAACATACAAAATTAATGGATATGATGAAGAAATTATTTCTCTATAGCATGTCGGTAAAAGCAAGCGATTTTTTAACACAAAATTCAACAAGCACATAATCACAAACCAATGCGGCTTTTCTACCTGCCAACTCCGCAACCATACTAAAATACTAATTACTAACTTTCTGTTCGCGTGTGTGCTAGAAGCCATTACTAAGAACATGAGAACTGGCCTACCTTGGGAGGCACTCTTTGCTGATGATCTCCTCCTGGTGGCAGATAGTGAGGAAGAGCTTGCGGGCAAGCTCTCATCTTGGAGAGGCGATCTTCACAGTAAAGGCCTGATAGTGAACTCCAGTAAGACAAAGGTCATGCTATCACACCCTGGTATGGGCGAGACAGAACCTTCTGGCCATGACCTATGTGCAGTGTGCCACAAAGGTGTGGGTTCAAATTCTATCAAGTGCACAAGATGCCAGTTTTGGGCTCACAAGCGTTGCACTGGCATTGTGGGCCGCCTGTTATCCGCAGCAGTCATTCGTGTGCCGCCGGTGTAAAGGAGAATTGGTGACCGACCAAACGCCATCATTTGGAGACGGTGATCTTTTCACGATTGATGAGATGAGCTACTAGGTAGTGAATACTTTTCGTTACCTCGGTGATGTCATGATGCTGGCGGGGGAGCAAGTACAGCTGTCAGTATGGAAGATGCAAACGACCGAGCGAAATGGATGGGACAATCGACTTTAAATGGTATAAGTATAAGTAAGTAAGTGAATAGATTAATTGACTTGTGGTTCTTACATGAAAGTCTCAATTGCGACGAGGTTCTAACATATTCCTAGATGAAGAACATGGTGTTCACATCAGATCTTGACGCCCACTTCAACGGATTCTCGACCCTATCACCGGAGAAATTAGGAATGATCATTGAATATGTGTGAGAGAAGCTTCATCTCAGCAAGCATCAAACAGAATTAACCAATGGAACCCACAGTCCTTATTCATGTTAAGCAGTAGTGCGGGCACCAACACATCGCTACGAAGAGAAGGGCCAAAACTGAGACCTCCACAAAATAATGTACGTACACTCTAATCTTGCTCCGAATCTACTTGGTTGTCGAGCTCAATTCTGCCAAATTTACAGAAGATACGAGTATCAAAGATGCAAGAAATCAGCGTGTAAATCTAATGGGAATTAGATTGAAGTTCAGGGAAAAATATACATCGTCATTTCCGTGCTTTCTCCAATAAATAATAGCGTTATAACGACATACATATTTATTACAAGTATAATGACCATCAAACCATACACTACCACGAATACTACGAACCTGTGTAGATAGCGAATATTACTTGCAGGTACAATAATGGTAACTTGACGGAGTGCCTCCTAGGAGGTATTTTTTTGCTTTCAAAATTGATCTCGTATTAAATGGACATTGTTGCAAACCTTAATTTAGATGTAAAAGTGTCAACTTGCATATTTGCGGTCAATGAAATTGATATTGCTCAATTATGCATACCTATAGTGACTAGATAATAAAATTTCTAAAATGAAATATTAATGACTTATAGCCAAAGAGAGAAAATTATGTAGTCAATGATTTACATTCGAGTGAGCACTTTACAGACCCTTTCCGTCAAGCTTTTAACTAAAAGTGGGCCTATTCCAGATATCAAAATTGCCTCTTTTGAGACATATATTGGTACTTTTTCAGTCAAAACTTTCCAGTGTAAATATAAATCAACATTCTAGATCTAAATTGATGAAAAGCGACGACAAATCTATGAAAATACTCCATAAAAACGATCTCTATGCAGCCTTCTTCAAAGGCCATTTATCAAGATCATGCTCCATGTACGTCTACTAAAATATGCAACCAAGTCCAAGCTTTGAATTGAACTGGAAGCAGTCAATATCTTTCAATATTGGCACTTTTCAATTCAATTCAAAACATGACAAATAGCCAAGAAAATTATTCGAAAACCACATACAAGCTTTACGATTCAAGGTTTTCAATGTCTTGGATCGTTGACACCACTTTCTCTCGTTGAATTTTATGTGAGCATTCCTATTTACTGACGCATTTGCCCGAAGTCACGACTTGTTGAAGCACACGAGATAAGTCGACACCGCATAGCTCAGCACACAGAGGCAATGAAAATACATGCATATAGCGGGTGAAGTTTGACGTAATAAGTATGACTGCAGTAATGTAAACGGTAGTCAAATTATGTACAAAATATTGCATTACTGGTAGATCTAGTATTCTTCAATCCAGGGTGCCAACACCAAACGATCAAAATAGTGACCAAAAAATTCACAAGAAAAAGTGGCAGTCTGCAAATGTCTATCGGTGACTAAATTCATGCCGTAAGCTTGAAATCATTTCATAAATTTTTATTTGTTTCGGTTTTGTTGGGTTATTTAGTACCTGTATGCGGTTACATTGAATACTACCAGTAGCTCATAAATCAAATCGTTGCAATAATATGAATGAACCTATGGATGTATCATGTCTCATCTTTTGGCATCTTTTGTATTAGGCTCCTAGCTATTACATTGATTAAGTACCCTATAATTTTTTATGAAACCGACATAACAGTGATAAACATCGATTTGAGTGAAAGTTATACAGCGTCACAATTTTGCTGAATACTTTGATGAAAGACCCAAAGATTTAAATCGGCAGTGCCAAAATTGAGCGAATCAACCAGAAAATAACATACAAAAATCGATAGAGCAAGGAATTTAACAATGATCACAAATAACAATCATAGTCGATATCCAAACAGACGAAGAAGATAAATACTACAGTTAAGATAAACTAAAATACCTTTTCATGAAACAAAACGCAAGCTTAGTGACAGCCTTCTCGAAAGTATAAGACAGAATTTATTCTATAACTTTGCCGAAAGAATACATAAAATTTTAGGGGCGTTTTCGAGTACTACTACAAATTGCCTAGGTAGAGATTCGTATATAAAGAGTGACTTATTAAATTTTGGATGGTGCCCTTATAAATATACAATATCAACTTCACCTCACTGACCACCATAAGTACATGATGGGAAAGCAATTGAAGTGTGGTTTTTATTAAACTTGTTGAAGTATTGACAAAACGACATGCTTAAAAGTTCACTTATGACAGCGATACAAAACACAACGATAGGGCTATCAGTTCGAGGAAAACATTGAGTCCATGATTTTCTTGGAAATTATAATTGTTCGTGAAGACTCGCTTGCTTGTTCCAAGTGCAACCTGCGCCTTTTAATTGAGCTGGTCTGACTTTTCTATGAACAGGCATAATTTGCTTACATTCGTATGAGTGATTTATGAATCAGAGGGATCAACAACAGCAATTGTTCATATCAAACTAAATCAATGATTCACATGGGATACTGATAATCATGCCTAAAATATTTGTTCACACCTGCCTCTACTCTTTGGGAATTATTTACTTTTTAAATTCAATTTACGTAAGTGAATACTTGAAATAATTAGCAGCTAAATTACAAATGCAAAATTACATGAAATTCGGTAAGTCGTCACCGTGTGATACCTATGTATCTTACCTAACCAAGCCTCCATTTGCACATGAAAAGTCTGAACTATTTCATTCAGGTGTGATTTAATAGAAGCGGTTCGCTAAATATATATCGATCTCGAACATGATGAGTGAAACGCAGATGATAGTTTCTCAGTACCATTTAAAAATACCGAAGGGTAACCGATGAGATCCATGACTGATTATGCTCACCAATCAGTAGTAAGGCAACATAGATACCTGGAAAAATGTTGCTGCTGCCAGTAAGAGATCAAGAAAATGACAATACATGTTGACAATACATAAGGTAATCTACTAGAGTCTACTACTCGTAGATTAATATTAATGGTTCGTGGATCGCTCAGAAAACATTCTGCGATACTGAGTCAGTCAGCTATTTACACTATCAAAACATGAAATTAATGCAGTTTATGTTTCTCCGGTTCGTTGTGAATGATATCTCATTAGAATAATTGAAATTATTAAAAGTGACGGATTGATTCAGGAAACAGTAAGATAAATCGATCCTGAGCATTTTTCAGACTTTATTCAAAATTGCAATGTCGATTGATAAAGCATGTCTAGTCCAGCAAAACTTGAGCTTCGGGGTCATATTTTGCTCTATTGCAATATATGAAAGTTTCATATATAATATCCATCAAAGGGAATAATTTCTTACTGATAATAGGATCATTCCTTAAGGAAAGGTTCTCCCAGTATTTCATGGAATCTGCAAGATGTTAAATGTGACGCAAAACCTCGAAAAATTATTACAATGACTGTTATAGATACAACAAAACGGAAATGCCAGCTAAGTGAGATACTTCTTATTGATTAATAAAATATGGACACTTGGGTGAAGGTAAAATATGATATAAATTGATGAGTTATGCTCAAGTTCTGTCTGATTTATGGGCCAGTCCTAGATATTTTTGGTATAAAATCGTCTACTAATTTACAAAAAAATGGTCACTATCTTGTAGTGACTTGAGAAAGTGACCAGTGACTTAAAACCCTGCTTCAATCTGTAACTCAGAAAGTTTCAGGTGGTTATATGAAAATAGGCCACACATACATATCCGATCATATCAGCATCACGTTGAAGTCTTTATTGGTACTTAGATACAAAATGAATATTAAACACATCAACTTTTTGCCTAGTTACACGTAGTTCACGAAAATCACTGAAATAAAAAATTCAACGGAAAATATTCCATTGTGTATATTATCATCTCAATTTCTTAGGTCCATTTATCAACATTATGCAATACACCTCACTCATTCGCATAAACTGAACAGTTTGCTTCACTCATCCAACATCAATCCTCTAAGACAACTCGGTAGTAGGCCTCCCGTGGTGAGCATCGGACAAGCCAGCATGGATCGATGTCTCGAATTCCTTGACTGATAAGTACGATGACATTAATTTGTAGCATGTGACCCGCTTGTACTTTCAATACGTATCAATTCAAACTCGTGTAAAATCTATAGCACCATGGCCTCAAAGTTACTGCAAAAATTGTGCATGTACAGGAACGCACTACGACAAGGCTTTGCCTTCAGGAATTGCTACATCACTTTTTTGCTGATAAGGGTATATTTTCCAATTCCTATATAAGTTATTACATAATATTATGCAATTGTCAACACATAGATGATAGCATGACTACAGTAAAGGGCAACATGACGTAAAATCGCGTTGTCAACATGTAAAAAAGCCTGTACTACGAAACACTTTTTTCTTGCTCTGCCTAAAAAAACGAAAAATAAACGAATGTCGCTCGATAAAAGCAAAAATTCAGGCATATTTTCGAAAAAGCGAATGTCTGGGTGTTCTGCTTTTGACATGGCATGTTTTCGGATCATTCGGTTTATTAAAAACGTGAGAACAAGATCATTCATGGTGAGTAAGGTTCCTAGTAATGGCAAACAAGTTCAAATTTTACCAATATCTTTATGCATGTAGTTCAGGAAAAATAAATTCTCTGAAATTTCACGAAAGCTCTGTCTACCTACACTGTATTTACTTATGCCTTTATTTCAAACGGCCAACATTTAGTAATACATTACGCCTTTTGATTAAAAAAAATAGTGCCGAAACTAAATTTCAAACATCTGCTTTGTTGAACAGCTGCGCAATTAATTATTGCGAGCGATGATGATATAAAGAAATTAAGTTAACAAATAGATTAAATTGTCGGAAGAAAACTCTCGTAAACTGCTACACCCTCGACCATCAACTTACATGATTCTACTATTTCATCGATAGCAGAACGACAAGTGCTTAGTTGTTCCTCCAAATCTCTATTTTTCCGCTTCAGACCTTCTGTTTCCCGTTCTTGCTCAAGTTTGGATGTTTCAGATTCTTCGCGAACTTTTTGAAGAGTTTCATCGAAATTTTTGATCAAAATTTCCCTTTCATCGTTAAGACGGTAAATTTCACTTTGCAGTGCGGAGATTTCGCACTTACCAGCATTATTAGCAATAGCTGACAATTGGTGGTTTGGCAGTGACTCGTTCTTCAATGCTTCCACACGCTTATTCAATTCGACATTCTCAGATTGGTATTTGCTGGCTTCTTTCTTGATTGCCTTCAGCTGGCTTTCTTTTGATGCCATTTTCGTTTCCAATTGTTGAAATCTTTTCAATAAAGTTTCATCAGATTGTGAATTCTGTTGATTTTCAATTTCTTTAATGCGATTAGTTAAATATGTCTTTTCCGAAACATGTTGACCTACTTCCTTTCTAATTATGACTAATCTACTGTTCGCTTCCTCTAATTGTAGCGCCAATTCCTCCAATTTTGTAAATACGTAGGATTTGGTCACTAAGTCAACATTTTTTATTTCTGCAATATCCGACACAATTTCAGCTCGACGTCTGGTTAATTCTTTTGCATGATTTTGCGATTGTTGCTTTTGAATACGTATTTTATTGGATTCTTTTAGAACTGCTTTTAATTTGGTATCCTTCTCGTCTATTTCCTTTTCCATTTCTCTCATTTCCTCCTTAATCGAAACTTGCTTCATTAATGCTGCTAAACGATTTTTCATTTTGTCTCTTTCAGACTGATATTTATTAATATCTTTTTGAAGATTTTCCAATTGAGCATTTTTTTCTGACATAGACCTCTCCAATTCTGCAATTTTCGCAGATATCTTAGAGTTGGTAGTATCAAACGGACTTGCTTGCTGATTGTCATGCTCTTTTACATGACCTTCAGACGAACTTAACTGTTTAAGTAAACCGCTTGATTCCTTTAGACACTTATTAAGCTTTGAATCCTTTATCTGGATCTCCCCTTTCAATTCCTTTACTTTTGCAAATGTATCTCCGCCTTTCATGGGTTCATTTAGCTGCGATTCTACTAGAGCTAGCTGGTTGATCAAGAGGTGTTTCTCAGACAGGCATTTATTGATGTCCCTCTGCAAGCTGTTCAATTGAGTTATTGATGTTTCCGCTGACATGTGATTATTAGTATCCCTTTGGGGCGGTAAAAGTGGCTGCACCACTGGCGTCATTTCCAGTTGTTTGATGCGTTTTTTCAATTCATTATTTTCAGACTGATGATTTTGAATATTTTCTTGTAAAGATTTCACTTGAATTTCATGTTTGGTTATCTGACTTTGAAGTACTTGAGACTCCGTTAAACATACTTTTAGTAGAGCTTTATCCGTGGAATTTGTTTTCATTTGTGTCTTTAATTCAGTGATGCGTTTCTCTAAGGAATTGATTCCCTTTGCACACTCACTTTCTTTCCTACGTAAAGGTTGAAGAAGATCAATCCTATTTTGCATTTGTGCATTCAGTTCTGAAATTTGAGCTTTCAAACGCGATCGTGTCTCATCATCCATGGCAGATTGATTGCATTGCTTCTTTAGTTTATTAAGAAGGTTGCTCGTTGTCGTTTGTTCTGAGTGATATTTATTAGCTTTCGCCCGTATCTCTTGAAGTTCCTGATTTTTCTTAGATATGTCGTTTTGCAATTCTTTTATTGTCTCCGGAAACATGCTACTGATGTCTGTACAGGTTTTGCTTGTTTGCGGACGCTCTGCTTCCATTGATATCTTCAGTTTTTCAGAAAGTTCTTTGATATTCTTTTTCAAGACAACATTATCAGATCTATGCATAGTTGCAATCGTTTTGCATTCATTTAGTTCGCTATCCTTCATCTTGATTAAAAGTTCGAGTTCTTCCACTTTTGAATGCAAATCGTTGTCTATCATTTCTAATCCTGCAAGATTTGCCGCTTCTTTCAGTTTGCTCTCTAACGCTTGGACATGAGCATTCAATCGATCGTTTTCCATTTTGTAACTGTTCACCGTTGATCTGAGTTCTATCAATTTGATGTTCTTTTCATCATTTTTTATCTGAAGGTCTTCAACAATCCTAGGTAATCGATGATTTAATACATTTTGATCCAGGTTGGATATCTTCATTTCCAAATCACTATTCGCAATTTTTAATCTTTCACGTTCTTCTAAAGATTCTCTCAGCTTAATTTCTAAATTTTCCATCTGATCTTTCTCAGTTATCTGCAGTTGCAATTCATCGTTGATTGATGCTGACGTATTGAGACGCATTGTTTCCATATCAACTTGAAGAGTTTGCAGAGAATTGTTTGAGTTTGTTAAAGCGTCCTGTAGGATTTCTGTTGTACGAGTCGCATTTTTCAAATCTTTTTGTAGCTTCGTAGACATTTCTATCAAAATTGTGTTCAGTTCTTGAACATTTTGAACCACTGTCAGATTTTCTTTATCTGAAACAAGAAAAACTCTTCATGAACGCAAGTGGCTACGGATGCTCATCATTAATCTGCACAAATAATTATGGTGCTGAATAGTGAATACTGAGTTAACTGATGACGACGATGTGAGTATGTATTTATTTTATGGTATGATTATAGTTTTGTTTTGATGCAACCAGAATTTTCGACTTATGACTTTTTCTAGGTTAAGGAAATATTCCTAAGTTTCCGATTTATACAACTCAACGAGGTTTAAAGAGACATAGACAAAGCTGTGCGAAACATTTTGAAGAATGATCATATCACACAATTGTTTATATCAAATATGGATAAACGCCATAAAGCTCGTGCCTATGCGCTTCAATTTTCCGGATTTGGAAAGCCAAGTAAAGGGTACTAAAATTCATAAATTTTATCAGTATATCGGCTATTCATGTGCCACAGTCATTCTCAAGATAACTCTTGGCTTTCTTGAAGCAATTTCCTTGAAATGGTCATGGCACATGAGTAGCCGAAATATACAAATAAAATGTATAAATTCTAGTACTTACTTTTCATAACTTTTCCAAATCCTGAAAACTGACTATGACAACTGGCCAAGGTATCCTCTTATACGCAATTTCCTTTAATGTTTTTGCTAAATATCTCCGAAAGTATAATGTAACCAGAGAGCTGGCATTTTGTAGCTTTCAGCTGTTAAGTATTTGGAGCACCAAATCTACAGTACAGGAAGTTTTAGCAAAAATCAAAATCGGACGGTGCCACTACGAGTTACCCACAGGTACCTCAATGACAAGAGAACGGCCTGAACAAGGTGGACTTCATTATTTCCCCAACGGTGATGATGAATTCTCCACGACGAGCGAAATACCGAGGAAACGCACGAAGCAGCGAGATTTGTGAAAGTTTCAAGATTCTATCAAATGCAACGAACCATCGGAATTCGTGACTTTCCGAAAAGTGAATGACAATTACTCTTTACAATTTCCAAGTTACAATTTTTGACAGTAGCATGTTACGTTTGTGTAAACCTATCATCTGTCAGAGCTAAGGTACATTGCATCGAGTTGAAAGAACAATAATCGAGCCTAAATATTGAAAGAAGCAAGTGACAATGTTTGAAAATTAACAAGGATGCTCGAAAATCAACTTTCATCGCTCGTTTGACATTGATTCGCGACGTGTTATGTACAAAGTAGCACAAACAAATTCGCTGATGAATGAACCTGTTGTCAAGTTGTCGTATGATATCTGCACAAGTGCACTTTTTAGAATACAGCTTACAGCATTAAATCTGTCGGATGATCTGTTTTTCGCTCATAAGCTGCAAAATTAGGAGTCGCAGGAGTCAATTGAATTTTGACAAAGCTTGAAGACCACCCAATCTTATCTGACTATCTATGTTAGATTAAAAAATAAACATTCGACTTAATCAATAGGGTATTTAGATTTCGCAAAGATCGATTTCATGCAGGATCTCACTGTTTGATGGGCGAATTGCAAGCTGCCATTGTGAAATTTCAGAAGGCTGCTCTTATTTCTTACAAGCATGATGAATAGGTAATTTGGTCAATTTGCCGTTATTGACTAACAGTGTAAGAAATGCTATTAAGATTATTAAAATTAAATAATGTTAATCTTCTTGCTATTAAACAGGTGCTATAGCTACATACGTTGATTTCACCAAGACAATTGTTTAAGCGGTGTCTAAAAGACAAATGAAATGATTTTATGAGCGGATTTTTTGTCGACATACATTAGTTCATACAGAAAAAAATCATAGATCCCATATTCTGAATGAATTTTAATGTTTCATGTGAACTTTATTTCATAGTCGTGTTTTAGCACCACTCACATATAGTTCTCAATCTGGGAGAAATTTTGACAGAATTTTGTTCTTCAACTCGTCCGCGCATACTCGAGAAATGATAAGATTTTTCAACTAAAAAAACACCATTTTTCTTATAAAAGTATAGTAAACGCTACAATGTACATGCATTCTGTATAATCCACATGCAGGCTTGGATTGGAAATCAATAACCGTATCCGGTTTATCGATCTCCTTTCTAACTACTATCTATTTACCGGTAGCTATTTAGACAATCATTCATTCAATACTCAAAATTCACATGCATCCCACTTCTATGAATGCGAGTTGACAGTCATGAACTCGCAAAAACACCTAAATTTTGATTTAAGGTTCTAGTCGAAGGCGGGTTATGTGATTTTTTGTATGTAAGTGAGGTTCTATTCGAGAAAATACGGTGCCGGGTAATAGCTTTCTAGGGGTAGGCCTATATACGAGTACAAAATTAGCCAAGCATCTCATCGTGAAAATTTGAGGACAAAATTGAGACTTGCAGTTAACAAATATATAACTTAATGCATTCAACCGCCCTCAAATAGAACCCGCACTAGATTCGCAAAAATTATACAACTTACATTCGAGAAAATGTGGTACCTACATCACAAGTTAAACGGAAACACGACTGAGAAAACTGACTTTTTTAAGAGGACTGAACGATTTAGCCCGAATTCAAAATGAGCGACTAAGAAACGAAAAAACCGTCAAATGAAGAAGAAGCTGAATAAACTAGGAAGATATCACGTTCGAATGCACTGGTATTCGGTATTTACTATTCAGCATCTCTGACCTAACTGTTGCCATTACTACTTCATACATGTTCCTCGAGTTACAATTACCAGAGACAAATCATTTTTCCGATTGTCCACTCCATGAGCCTTTCTGTGAATCAACATTTCTCTCACAATGTACAGTGTACATGTTACTGCAAACGTACGCATGATTTAGAATGGTTTGAATATTCTCAGACATGCGCTAGTTGGTGCAGTTATTGGATAATGAGTAGGCTAGTTGGCTGATGTCGATCGATGCTTCTTGCAAGTGTCACAGAGTGAAAGTTAATAATTTTGATTATCATAAAAGAATGCTTTATTCGAGTGTAAGGAACTACATACTAGTCACTATCCTCAACTATGCTACAAAAACTTATTGAAAGAAATGGTAACAACTCTTTGTCGTGTGCTTACGTGTGACATTATTCTCATTTCCTCGGTCACGCAGCAGAGACGAGCTGGATGGTTCACGTTTAATAGTTGCAGTTGCTTCTTTATGATTACTGCAATCTCTCTCAACTTGTAGATCAGATGAGGTCTCCATACCGCTTCGCAATTTCCGTCTGTAAATTTGAGCATTTATTTAAAATAATAGTCTTTACTGAGCAAACTGATTTACACATTCTTTTGAGTCACTTCTACATACTTTTCTAAGGTATGAATTCTCATCCATTAATAGTAGTAGTAAGAAAACGGCGAACACCAGATAGCGCAAGATGGCCGCCATCGCTGACGTCCCCCCCCTCTGGAACGGCAGAGTGTCGTGGTCGGCCGCCGTGGTGCTTCGGGTCTGAGTCCCCCCCCCTCTGGAACGACAGAGGTTGTAGTCTGTCGTGGTGTGCCGACCAGGTGGGTTCACAAACTGTTCGCTGACGTCCCCCCCCCTCTGGAACGATAGAGTGTCGTGGTGGACTTGGACGACCGCCAGGATTAGTCTTGAGGCTATAGTGTGTGATGTTTTTCGTGCAATCTGCTGAATGTTGGGTTGTAAAATGGGTTGTTTCGAGTGGAAGGAGTGGTCGGATGAGAAAACGGAGGTCGGATTCGTATTCAGCGTGAAATTCTGCATCGGTATGGTGAGTTTCAAGGCAATCGGTGAGAAAAAATTTTCAACATTTTTCGAAAAACGACAGAGTTAGAATTTGGGACGTTTTGGTGTGTAGCGTCAAAACGAAGCATCGGATGAGAAAACGGAGGTCAGATTCGGATTCAGCGTGAAATTCTGCATCGGTATGGTGAGTTTCAAGTCAATCGGAGAGAAAAAATTTTCGGCTGAGGTCCCCCCCCTCTGGACAGCCTGCTTCGATTTTGGCTTCCAGTGGACGGATTTTGTCGTGCGATAGCTCGTTTGAAAGCTAAGAGTGAGACAAATTCAGTGAAAGAATCGGCTTGTTCCTATCTGTCTTCGTTCAAAAGTTAGAGCGGTTACAAGATTTTAGGTCGGAGCTCGCTCACCTGAAAAAATCCTAAGTGTCAGAGTGACTTTGTATGGGTAAAATTTTGAAAATTTTCCAAAGTGTGGAATTTCGACCTGGGACCGTCACCAAAACATTTTTCATCAAATTTCACTGACCTCCCCCCCTCTGGACAGCTTGCTTCGATTTTGGCTTCCAGTGGACGGATTTTGTCGTGTGATAGCTCGTTTGAAAGCTAAGAGTGAGACAAATTCAGTGAAAGAATCGGCTTGTTCCTATCTGTCTTCGTTCAAAAGTTAGAGCGGTTACAAGATTTTAGGTCGGAGCTCGCTCACCTGAAAAAATCCTAAGTGTCAGAGTGACTTTGTATGGGTAAAATTTTGAAAATTTTCCAAAGTGTGGAATTTCGACCTGGGACCGTCACCAAAACATTTTTCATCAAATTTTGAAATTTCACTGACGTCCCCCCCCCTCTGGACAGCTTGCTTCGATTTTGGCTTCTAGTGGACGGATTTTGTCGTGCCATAGCTCGTTTGAAAGCTAAGAGTGAGACAAATTCAGTGAAAGAATCGGCTTGTTCCTATCTGTCTTCGTTTAGATGTGAGACGCCATTTAAGATTTTGGGACATTGGCGAAAAATGACAGAGTTAGAATTTGGGACGTTTTGGGCTGTAGCTTCAAAACGAAGCATCGGATTGGAAAACGGATTTCAGATTTGGAATCAGCGTGAAATTCTCTATCTGTATGGTGAGTTTCAAGTCAATCGGAGAGAAAAAATTTTCAACATTTTTCGAAAAAACGACAGAGTTAGAATTTGGGACGTTTTGGTGTGTAGCGCCCAAACGAAGCATCGGATGAGAAAACGGAGGCCAGATTCGGATTCGGCGTGAAATTCTGCATCGGTATGGTGAGTTTCAAGTCAATCGGAGAGAAAAAATTTTCGCTGACGTCCCCCCCCCTCTGGACAGCTTGCTTCGATTTTGGCTTCCAGTGGACGGATTTTGTCGTGCGATAGCTCGTTTGAAAGCTAAGAGTGAGACAAATTCAGTGAAAGAATCGGCTTGTTCCTATCTGTCTTCGCTTAGATGTGAGACGCCATTTAAGATTTTGGGACATTGGCGAAAAATGACAGAGTTAGAATTTGGGACGTTTTGGGCTGTAGCTTCAAAACGAAGCATCGGATTGGAAAACGGATTTCAGATTTGGAATCAGCGTGAAATTCTCTATCTGTATGGTGAGTTTCAAGTCAATCGGAGAGTTTCAAGTCAATCGGCGAGAAAAATGTTCAACATTTTTCGGAAAAACGACAGAGTTAGAAGTTTTGCGATGGCTGCCTTCTGTAGAGCCAAAACGAAGCATCGGATGGGAAAACGGAGGCCAGATTCGGATTCAGCGTCAAATTCTACATGGAAATGGTGTATTTCCAGCTCAATCGGAGCACTAGAACCGGAGATAGACGGGTTTTTTAGTGTTTGGATGATGGGTATTACGTCATCAGCTGATCGCCACACACTATATAAGCTGGGAACCGAGAGAGACTTGTCATTTAGAGGAGAACGATTGTCAGAGGTAGGTCGTCTCTCTGAGCTCCGATGATAGCTTCGGACATTCCAAATCCCGAGTTTCTGTAAGAAACCGACTTAGAAAATTTCATTGCTGATATCAGCTAAGGCGTCAGACTTAGAGGTTTGCCAGGAGATGGCCTTCGTCTCCAGGCCATAAAAGACTCCAAAACTTTAAAGGCTTGTAACTTTGCTTCTACAAGTCCGTTTGACTTGATTCTAAAAAGGTTCGGTCGCTATTGACCTGCCCTAAGTGATAGACTACTTATAAAGTTTCATAAGTAGTGCTAAAAAGTTGAAAATTTAAATTCACTAGTTTTGGAGGTTTTCTGGGGTTTTCGACCCTGCTGAAGTCAATGAAAGCATTTTTAATGATGTCTGAGCCAGTCTTCTCATGGTATAAGCGGCTTTTCACTGAAAGCGAGCAAGACACGGCGAGTTTTGCTGTAATATTCCACTGACAGGGTGTTCCTTCGGGACGGCGGACGATGCCGTAGTGATAAGTGTGGCAAGGGAATGTGTCATATTTGAGACCGTAACCGCTGGGACAACTCATGTCTCATGTTGGGCATTTGACACAGCTCTCAACGTAGCACTTTGAACGCCAATCGGTTGAGTCTTAGCTATCTTGTCATGGGTGGCCTCTAAACATCTCCATTGCAAAACGCTGGTGAATCAAGCTCTCTACGGCTTGCTATCAAGCTGATCAAAGCAATAACTTGGTATGTTTCCTCAAGGTTTTCAAGTATGCTGAGTTCAAATCTGCTATCAGATTTCAAATTTAACTAAGACTAAGGCAGCTTTGAGGGGTTAGATCCCAGCTACTGTTCACTACCTTTGACTCGGCGTTGCTGTTACCACTTCGGGGCAGTGACAATGATGTCTTAAGCTGTAAATAGCGGGTATCGGGGAAGATCTCTCACTTCCCTAGTGATCAGTACAAGGCCTTCGGGCTGTCGACGGGATCGAGTGCCACTCACTACACTCAAATCTATCATTCCTCACTAAGTGTAAATTACTGACTATACATTTGTCCTGCTATCAGGTTGTTTTGACTTGCTATCTAGTTGAATAGTCTCTTGCTATCAAGAGATTCACTTCTGCTCATAAAGCACATCATCGCTGTAATACCTCCTTTGCTCGAGCGTTCCTTCGGGACGGCGGGTACTGCCGTAGAGGGATTGTGTTGCACGGGTTGTTCGTCGTTTGTTAGACCGAAACCTCTGAGCCGTTGCTCATGTTGGGCATTCGACTTCATACTCAACGTGACGTTTTCTCTTTATGATATGGAGTAGAGTGAAATGTAATTCATTAGATGCCCCTTCAATGATTGCTCCCATGATAAACGTTGATGAGACAAATGAAATGATTCTCATCTTCCTTTTTCAGTGATTGAAATCTACTAACACACTACCGTATAATCGACCACTATGGGGCAAGACATGATAGAGCCTCCACGCGCTTTGCCCTGGGCAGTCTTCGGACTGGCGAATACTATCATTAAGTTGAATCTGCTATCAGTCAACTTGAACGTTGCGTCGCATTAGAGGGGTATATAAACCACTGCCTCTCATTTCATTTCATTTCAATCATGGAGACGCCGAACGCTGCAGTCAACTCTCCTCGCGGACCGCAGTTAAGACCGCGAAATTTATTTAATGAATTTGCTAGAATAGAGGAGCAAGACAGAGTTTTTAATAATCTTGCTCGGATTGGCAATCCGATGACAGCAACTGCTGTCAATCCAACGGAATGGCGCTACATTCCACTTTTCAGCCATGTACCAGTTAGTGTGGAAGTCGACAGTGCTACCAAAGCTCAGTAGAATTGGTAGGGTGTAAGATGACGTTACTCCCGAGAACGAACCACCGGCTCTCTTAAGGGCCACCATGGGGCAAGACATGATAGAACCTCCTCGCGGTTTGCCCTGGGCAGTCTTCGGACTGGCGAATACTATCATTAAGTTGAATCTGCTATCAGTCAACTTGAACGTTGCAAATGAAGTTCGGTGTAATACTTCCTTTCGACGGGCGTTCCTGTAAAGGGCGGCGGTGAAACCCGTAGGTATGTATACCGCAAGGGACATTCGGCAATGGTCAATCTTGTTAAACCTCTCTGCGTCATGTTTGCAAGTGATTGCCTCTGTCTCAACGTAGTATGCATTCGCGCCAGGGCGACATTTAGCCAACTGTCGAAGGTTGCCTAAAACTATCCATTGCATACATTATGAGAACCATGAGTTCTACCTGTCTCTATCAATGAGATGAATTGATGAATGGAATGAAATGGGAGGACACTCACGCGCCACACGCAACATAACACACTTCTCTCTTCCGTAGTCTAACAAGCTCTTTACACATGGATCGCAGTCGATTGCTATCCCTGTATCATGTAAGCTATCTAAATTTTATTTAACACTATTTCATCTACCATCATCAGCCATATGAAGTGTCATAAGATTTACAAGTTAGACTAAGCGTGCTACTATTTCCAAATGAAAAAGTATACATGGTTAAATCATCCACTGAAGCCCCATTCAAGTAAGTCAGTATGAAAGCAAAGATAATATGAAATAAAAATTTATTATGGCATGTATTTCAAAAGGTCTTCATCGTCAATATCGTCCCAGAGTCTGGCTTCACATAGATTACAAAAACAGTTCACTTGCTTCAATCGTTCTTCTACCGCGAGCCTCACTTTGTCGATATACTCCCACTCCGCTATAGTTCGTGACTGGGAGTTAGGGGTGTACCATTCCCATAATTGGTGGAGGAATTTGGTGCTGGCGATCTCCATCACTATTCGTGAGTGTCGTTAGAAAGTGTATCATGGTTAGTAAAAGTTTTACTGCAACACAGGTTGATGTATAGTTAGAAAAGTTTGATCATCAACGTTGTATTCGTAAGTCTAGTCAGAAACTTTATCATGTTGTACAAAAGTTTTATTGCAACACAGGTTGATGTATAGTTAGAAAGTTTGATCATCAACGTTTTATTTGTAAGTCTAGTCAGAAAGTGCATCATGGTTTGCAAAGTTAGTGTAGTCAAATAATTTTACTGTGACAACCCGTTTGAGAAAGTAAAGTCTGATCATCGAAGTTGTATTCGTGAGTGTCGTTAGAAAGTGTATCATTGTTTGTAAAAGTTTTACTGCAACACAGGTTGATGTATAGTTAGAAAAGTTTGATCATGACGTTTTATGAAACACACATGTCATGAAATGTAAGCGTTAGTGTAGTCAAATAATTTACCGCGACGCACGTTTGTGAAAATAAAGTTTGATCATTGACGTTATATGACTGACCGAACTCATCACAGCACTAGAAAGTTTTAGAAGGTTTTATTTACTGCACAGTGTAGATTGTCTTGTAACTTACTTTCACAGTGTTAGAAAGTTTTATTGGAGACAGTTGCCAAATGTTTCCCTATTAGAAATTCAAACTTCATGACTGTTAGATTAGCTTCATCAGGTTTAGTAAAAGCAGTTTTCTACTGCAGTAAGACTGCGAGTTTAGAATGTTATATGAAAACAGTGTTCATCACAGCGCTAGAAAGTTTTACTGTGCTGTGTAGATTGTTTCACACAAGGTCTTATAGTCAGCGTTGAATGTTTTATAAAACCAGATGTTGTCACACACGTTGAGTGTATGAGAGCTAGTTCCATGACATTGAATCGCATGGATTGTAAAGTTCATAATCCAAGGCTAGGCTCCTGTACGGTTGGATTTAGGGTTTTATATTACATGCGTTAACCGTTCGTGTAGAATATGTGAAGCAGATGTTCGCTTAAATGCAAATGTTGAAATAAGTTTGTAAGAAATCTTTGACAGGTTGTTGTGAAACGTAGCGAACGTTGAAGAAATGTTTCTGCAGTCACACTCGTTAGCGTGCCAGCTTTACTAAATGTATTCTATTCTCCAATGAGGATTGTTGTCTAATGAGAATCAAGTCTTCCACAGTGAGAATCATTCCATCGTTGAATCATACAAGTGATGGACGCACATTCTCTCTTTGGGATATCATTTTCAAAGTGAATGGGCTATATTATGGTCAGCACAAGGATAACAAAATAGCCTCTCTCTCGATATACACTGAATCCATCCTATATATTCCAAAGCCACCCAACGTAGATGACATTATTGACTTCCTTAACGGGGGTGGTACGAAGCGCAAGTCGGAGAAGAATGCTACCTCCAAACGCAAGTCAAGGAAAGAGAATTGCTAATCCTTTCCTAACTCTACCCTATGACAATTCGCTTATGTGCTTTGAGTGTCGTAGACGTGGTCTTATTAGATACATTTTACTTCTTCGTTGCCATCATATCATTTGCGTATTTTGTCGTGAAAAGCATCGATGTAATTCTTCATTTTGCAATATGTTATAGAACGCTTCCTTAGATGTGTAAATTTCCGTTTTAGACTTCTATCATCATTTTTATGGATTGTGAGGGTGAACCTGTACAGGAGCTCAGTGCTATTGCTATGAACAATTGGACATATCAGATTGTTAGTGTCTATCATCAACATGCCAACTGTGATCCCAATGTTGATCAATGGGCGAGAAAACACATTCATGGACTTAATCTGAAATATTTGCAAGACTATGGCTTTTCTTGTGAGAGTGCTCTTCTTATTGACTTTAAACGATGGTTAGCTGCTTTCAATGTTATACGCATCTTTTGTAATAATCCTGGTAAGGAGAGGAAAGTATTTCCCAATCTAATCATTGATGATATTTTGCTCCCGCCTTGGGATAGTAGAGTGAATCAACATTATCATGAAGTCACGAAACGTTTTAAGGATTTATGTGTTCCTATTTTGTCTGTTCGTTGTAGTAGCTTGTTTCATAACCAATGCTTCTTTCCTCCTTACCTCAACACTGCCAAAGTCCTGTATGGTTATCATTGCTCGCTGTATGATAGTTACCAGCTGTATCTATTTTATCTCTTTCAAACCATTGATTTATAATGCATGCTTGTTATAGTGATTCAATAAATGTTACTATGAGAAGAGTTGTTGTTTTCATGCAATGAATGGGTTAGATAAAGGGCGATCATGTCTTTCTCAAACGACTGTGGAACATTGATTTCCATGATGAAGATTTAAACAGTTAGATTCGATGACAAATAAGATTTATTAGTTTGCAAGTTAGACTAAGCGTTCTATTATTTGTAAATGAAAGATATAGTTTCAACAGTGTGTACGTAGAAATAAAGTTTTATCTGTTTGTAAAATGAGATTGTAGGATTTACTAGTTTGCAAGTTAGACTAAGCGTTCTACTATTTGTAAATGAAAGATATAGTTTCAATAGTTTACAGATTACAAAATAAAGTTTCAATAGTGTTTATGTTAAAAATAAAGTTTAAGCTGTTTGTGTGTTAGAAATAGAATAAAGTTTCAACAGTTTGTTGAAGTTTGTTGATTAAAAATAAAGTTTCAACAGTATGTACGTTAGAAATAAAGTTTTATCTCTTTGTAAATGAGATTGTAGGATTTACTAGTTTACAAGTTAAGAATAAAGTTTTATCTGCTTGTATGTCAGAAATGAAATAAAGTTTCACCAGTTTAAAAGTTAAGAATAAAGTTTCAATAGTGTGTATGTTAAGAATAAAGTTCTGTCTGTTTATATGTTAGAAATAAAATGAAGTTTCGCCAGTTTACAAGTTAAGAATAAATTTTATCTGCTTGTATGTTAGAAATAAAACAAAGTTTCAACCGTTAACAAGTTAAAAATAAAGTTTCAGATGAAAATAAAGTTTCAATAGTGTGTATGATGGAAATAAAGTTTAAGCGCTTTGCGCGTTAGAAATGAAGTTTCAGCCGTTTACAAGTTAAAAATAAAGTTTCAATAGTGTGTATGTTAAGAATAAAGTTCTATCTGTCTACATGTTAGAAATAAAATGAAGGTTCACCAGTTTACAAGTTAAGAATAAATTTTTATCTGCTTGTATGTTAGAATTAAAACAAAGTTTCACTAGTTTACAAGTTAAAAAATAAAGTTTCAATTGTGTGTACGTTAGAAATAAAGTTTCAATAGCGTGTATGTTAAGAATAAAGTTTTATCTGTTTGTATGTTAGAAATAAAATAAAGGTTCATCAGTTTACAAGTTAATAATAAAGTTTTATCTGTTTGTATGTTAGAAATAAAACAAAGTTTCAACCGTTAACAAGTTAAAAATAAAGTTTCAATAAGTTTTAATAAAGTTTAGCATTGGTTATGAACGTAGCTACTACAACGAACAGACAAAATAGGAACAGACAAATCCTTAAAACGTTTCGTGACTTCATGATAATGTTGATTCACTCTACAGATAAAACTTTATTTCTAACGTACACACTGTTGAAACTATATCTTTCATTTACAAATAATAGAACGCTTAGTCTAACTTGCAAACTAATAAATCTTATTTGTCATCGAATCTAACTGTTTAAATCTTCATCATGGAAATCAATGTTCCACAGTCGTTTGAGAAAGACATGATCGCCCTTTATCTAACCCATTCATTGCATGAAAACAACTCTTCTCATAGTAACATTTATTGAATCACTATAACAAGCATGCATTATAAATCAATGGTTTGAAAGAGATAAAATAGATACAGCTGGTAACTATCATACAGCGAGCAATGATAACCATACAGGACTTTGGCAGTGTTGAGGTAAGGAGGAAAGAAGCATTGGTTATGAACGTAGCTACTACAACGAACAGACAAAATAGGAACACATAAATCCTTAAAACGTTTCGTGACTTCATGATAATGTTGATTCACTCTACTATCCCAAGGCGGGAGCAAAATATCATCAATGATTAGATTGGGAAATACTTTCCTCTCCTTACCAGGATTATTACAAAAGATGCGTATAACATTGAAAGCAGCTAACCATCGTTTAAAGTCAATAAGAAGAGCACTCTCACAAGAAAAGCCATAGTCTTGCAAATATTTCAGATTAAGTCCATGAATGTGTTTTCTCGCCCATTGATCAACATTGGGATCACAGTTGGCATGTTGATGATAGACACTAACAATCTGATATGTCCAATTGTTCATAGCAATAGCACTGAGCTCCTGTACAGGTTCACCCTCACAATCCATAAAAATGATGATAGAAGTCTAAAACGGAAATTTACACATCTAAGGAAGCGTTCTATAACATATTGCAAAATGAAGAATTACATCGATGCTTTTCACGACAAAATACGCAAATGATATGATGGCAACGAAGAAGTAAAATGTATCTAATAAGACCACGTCTACGACACTCAAAGCACATAAGCGAATTGTCATAGGGTAGAGTTAGGAAAGGATTAGCAATTCTCTTTCCTTGACTTGCGTTTGGAGGTAGCATTCTTCTCCGACTTGCGCTTCGTACCACCCCCGTTAAGGAAGTCAATAATGTCATCTACGTTGGGTGGCTTTGGAATATATAGGATGGATTCAGTGTATATCGAGAGAGAGGCTATTTTGTTATCCTTGTGCTGACCATAATATAGCCCATTCACTTTGAAAATGATATCCCAAAGAGAGAATGTGCGTCCATCACTTGTATGATTCAACGATGGAATGATTCTCACTGTGGAAGACTTGATTCTCATTAGACAACAATCCTCATTGGAGAATAGAATACATTTAGTAAAGCTGGCACGCTAACGAGTGTGACTGCAGAAACATTTCTTCAACGTTCGCTACGTTTCACAACAACCTGTCAAAGATTTCTTACAAACTTATTTCAACATTTGCATTTAAGCGAACATCTGCTTCACATAATCTACACGAACGGTTAACGCATGTAATATAAAACCCTAAATCCAACCGTACAGGAGCCTAGCCTTGGATTATGAACTTTACAATCCATGCGATTCAATGTCATGGAACTAGCTCTCATACACTCAACGTGTGTGACAACATCTGGTTTTATAAAACATTCAACGCTGACTATAAGACCTTGTGTGAAACAATCTACACAGCACAGTAAAACTTTCTAGCGCTGTGATGAACACTGTTTTCATATAACATTCTAAACTCGCAGTCTTACTGCAGTAGAAAACTGCTTTTACTAAACCTGATGAAGCTAATCTAACAGTCATGAAGTTTGAATTTCTAATAGGGAAACATTTGGCAACTGTCTCCAATAAAACTTTCTAACACTGTGAAAGTAAGTTACAAGACAATCTACACTGTGCAGTAAATAAAACCTTCTAAAACTTTCTAGTGCTGTGATGAGTTCGGTCAGTCATATAACGTCAATGATCAAACTTTATTTTCACAAACGTGCGTCGCGGTAAATTATTTGACTACACTAACGCTTACATTTCATGACATGTGTGTTTCATAAAACGTCATGATCAAACTTTTCTAACTATACATCAACCTGTGTTGCAGTAAAACTTTTACAAACAATGATACACTTTCTAACGACACTCACGAATACAACTTCGATGATCAGACTTTACTTTCTCAAACGGGTGTCACAGTAAAATTATTTGACTACACTAACTTTGCAAACCATGATGCACTTTCTGACTAGACTTACAAATAAAACGTTGATGATCAAACTTTCTAACTATACATCAACCTGTGTTGCAATAAAACTTTTGTACAACATGATAAAGTTTCTGACTAGACTTACGAATACAACGTTGATGATCAAACTTTTCTAACTATACATCAACCTGTGTTGCAGTAAAACTTTTACAAACCATGATACACTTTCTAACGACACTCACGAATAGTGATGGAGATCGCCAGCACCAAATTCCTCCACCAATTATGGGAATGGTACACCCCTAACTCCCAGTCACGAACTATAGCGGAGTGGGAGTATATCGACAAAGTGAGGCTCGCGGTAGAAGAACGATTGAAGCAAGTGAACTGTTTTTGTAATATATGTGAAGCCAGACTCTGGGACGATATTGACGATGAAGACCTTTTGAAATACATGCCATAATAAATTTTTATTTCATATTATCTTTGCTTTCATACTGACTTACTTGAATGGGGCTTCAGTGGATGATTTAACCATGTATACTTTTTCATTTGGAAATAGTAGCACGCTTAGTCTAACTTGTAAATCTTATGACACTTCATATGGCTGATGATGGTAGATGAAATAGTGTTAAATAAAATTTAGATAGCTTACATGATACAGGGATAGCAATCGACTGCGATCCATGTGTAAAGAGCTTGTTAGACTACGGAAGAGAGAAGTGTGTTATGTTGCGTGTGGCGCGTGAGTGTCCTCCCATTTCATTCCATTCATCAATTCATCTCATTGATAGAGACAGGTAGAACTCATGGTTCTCATAATGTATGCAATGGATAGTTTTAGGCAACCTTCGACAGTTGGCTAAATGTCGCCCTGGCGCGAATGCATACTACGTTGAGACAGAGGCAATCACTTGCAAACATGACGCAGAGAGGTTTAACAAGATTGACCATTGCCGAATGTCCCTTGCGGTATACATACCTACGGGTTTCACCGCCGCCCTTTACAGGAACGCCCGTCGAAAGGAAGTATTACACCGAACTTCATTTGCAACGTTCAAGTTGACTGATAGCAGATTCAACTTAATGATAGTATTCGCCAGTCCGAAGACTGCCCAGGGCAAACCGCGAGGAGGTTCTATCATGTCTTGCCCCATGGTGGCCCTTAAGAGAGCCGGTGGTTCGTTCTCGGGAGTAACGTCATCTTACACCCTACCAATTCTACTGAGCTTTGGTAGCACTGTCGACTTCCACACTAACTGGTACATGGCTGAAAAGTGGAATGTAGCGCCATTCCGTTGGATTGACAGCAGTTGCTGTCATCGGATTGCCAATCCGAGCAAGATTATTAAAAACTCTGTCTTGCTCCTCTATTCTAGCAAAATCATTAAATAAATTTCGCGGTCTTAACTGCGGTCCGCGAGAGAGTTGACTGCAGCGTTCGGCGTCTCCATGATTGAAATGAAATGAAATGAGAGGCAGTGGTTTATATACCCCTCTAATGCGACGCAACGTTCAAGTTGACTGATAGCAGATTCAACTTAATGATAGTATTCGCCAGTCCGAAGACTGCCCAGGGCAAAGCGCGTGGAGGCTCTATCATGTCTTGCCCCATAGTGGTCGATTATACGGTAGTGTGTTAGTAGATTTCAATCACTGAAAAAGGAAGATGAGAATCATTTCATTTGTCTCATCAACGTTTATCATGGGAGCAATCATTGAAGGGGCATCTAATGAATTACATTTCACTCTACTCCATATCATAAAGACTAACCTTAGTCGAATGGCTGAAGTACTCTGACCTGGCGAGAGAAAACGTCACGTTGAGTATGAAGTCGAATGCCCAACATGAGCAACGGCTCAGAGGTTTCGGTCTAACAAACGACGAACAACCCGTGCAACACAATCCCTCTACGGCAGTACCCGCCGTCCCGAAGGAACGCTCGAGCAAAGGAGGTATTACAGCGATGATGTGCTTTGTGAGCAGAAGTGAATCTCTTGATAGCAAGAGACTATTCAACTAGATAGCAAGTCAAAACAACCTGATAGCAGGACAAATGTATAGTCAGTAATTTACACTTAGTGAGGAATGATAGATTTGAGTGTAGTGAGTGGCACTCGATCCCGTCGACAGCCCGAAGGCCTTGTACTGATCACTAGGGAAGTGAGAGATCTTCCCCGATACCCGCTATTTACAGCTTAAGACATCATTGTCATGCCCCGAAGTGGTAACAGCAACGCCGAGTCAAAGGTAGTGAACAGTAGCTGGGATCTAACCCCTCAAAGCTGCCTTAGTCTTAGTTAAATTTGAAATCTGATAGCAGATTTGAACTCAGCATACTTGAAAACCTTGAGGAAACATACCAAGTTATTGCTTTGATCAGCTTGATAGCAAGCCGTAGAGAGCTTGATTCACCAGCGTTTTGCAATGGAGATGTTTAGAGGCCACCCACGACAAGATAGCTAAGACTCAACCGATTGGCGTTCAAAGTGCCACGTTGAGAGCTGTGTCAAATGCCCAACATGAGACATGAGTTGTCCCAGCGGTTACGGTCTCAAATATGACACATTCCCTTGCCACACTTATCACTACGGCATCGTCCGCCGTCCCGAAGGAACACCCTGTCAGTGGAATATTACAGCAAAACTCTCCGTGTCTTGCTCGCTTTCAGTGAAAAGCCGCTTATACCATGAGAAGACTGGCTCAGACATCATTAAAAATGCTTTCATTGACTTCAGCAGGGTCGAAAACCCCAGAAAACCTCCAAAACTAGTGAATTTAAATTTTTCAACTTTTAGCACTACTTATGAAACTTTATAAGTAGTCTATCACTTAGGGCAGGTCAATAGCGACCGAACCTTTTTTGAATCAAGTCAAACGGACTTGTAGAAGCAAAGTTACAAGCCTTTAAAGTTTTGGAGTCTTTTATGGCCTGGAGACGAAGGCCATCTCCTGGCAAACCTCTAAGTCTGACGCCTTAGCTGATATCAGCAATGAAATTTTCTAAGTCGGTTTCTTACAGAAACTCGGGATTTGGAATGTCCGAAGCTATCATCGGAGCTCAGAGAGACGACCTACCTCTGACAATCGTTCTCCTCTAAATGACAAGTCTCTCTCGGTTCCCAGCTTATATAGTGTGTGGCGATCAGCTGATGACGTAATACCCATCATCCAAACACTAAAAAACCCGTCTATCTCCGGTTCTAGTGCTCCGATTGAGCTGGAAATACACCATTTCCGTGTAGAATTTGACGCTGAATCCGAATCTGGCCTCCGTTTTCCCATCCGATGCTTCGTTTTGGCTCTACAGAAGGCAGCCATCGCAAAAATTCTAACTCTGTCGTTTTTCGCCAATGTCCCAAAATCTTAAATGGCGTCTCACATCTAAGCGAAGACAGATAGGAACAAGCCGATTCTTTCACTGAATTTGTCTCACTCTTAGCTTTCAAACGAGCTATCGCACGACAAAATCCGTCCACTGGAAGCCAAAATCGAAGCAAGCTGTCCAGAGGGGGGGGACGTCAGCGAAAATTTTTTCTCTCCGATTGACTTGAAACTCACCATACCGATGCAGAATTTCACGCCGAATCCGAATCTGGTCTCCGTTTTCTCATCCGATGCTTCGTTTGGGCGCTACACACCAAAACGTCCCAAATTCTAACTCTCGTTTTTTCGAAAAATGTTGAAAATTTTTTCTCTCCGATTGACTTGAAACTCACCATACAGATAGAGAATTTCACGCTGATTCCAAATCTGAAATCCGTTTTCCCATCCGATGCTTCGTTTTGAAGCTACAGCCCAAAACGTCCCAAATTCTAACTCTGCCGTTTTTCGCCAATGTCCCAAAATCTTAAATGGCGTCTCACATCTAAACGAAGACAGATAGGAACAAGCCGATTCTTTCACTGAATTTGTCTCACTCTTAGCTTTCAAACGAGCTATCGCACGACAAAATCCGTCCACTGGAAGCCAAAATCGAAGCAAGCTGTCCAGAGGGGGGGGAGGTCAGTGAAATTTGATGAAAAATGTTTTGGTGACGGTCCCAGGTCGAAATTCCACACTTTGGAAAATTTTCAAAATTTTACCCATACAAAGTCACTCTGACACTTAGGATTTTTTCAGGTGAGCGAGCTCCGACCTAAAATCTTGTAACCGCTCTAACTTTTGAATGAAGACAGATAGGAACAAGCCGATTCTTTCACTGAATTTGTCTCACTCTTAGCTTTCAAACGAGCTATCGCACGACAAAATCCGTCCACTGGAAGCCAAAATCGAAGCAAGCTGTCCAGAGGGGGGGGGAGGTCAGTGAAATTTGATGAAAAATGTTTTGGTGACGGTCCCAGGTCGAAATTCCACACTTTGGAAAATTTTCAAAATTTTACCCATACAAAGTCACTCTGACACTTAGGATTTTTTCAGGTGAGCGAGCTCCGACCTAAAATCTTGTAACCGCTCTAACTTTTGAATGAAGACAGATAGGAACAAGCCGATTCTTTCACTGAATTTGACTCACTCTTAGCTTTCAAACGAGCTATCGCACGACAAAATCCGTCCACTGGAAGCCAAAATCGAAGCAAGCTGTCCAGAGGGGGGGGGAGGTCAGTGAAATTTGATGAAAAATGTTTTGGTGACGGTCCCAGGTCGAAATTCCACACTTTGGAAAATTTTCAAAATTTTACCCATACAAAGTCACTCTGACACTTAGGATTTTTTCAGGTGAGCGAGCTCCGACCTAAAATCTTGTAACCGCTCTAACTTTTGAATGAAGACAGATAGGAACAAGCCGATTCTTTCACTGAATTTGTCTCACTCTTAGCTTTCAAACGAGCTATCGCACGACAAAATCCGTCCACTGGAAGCCAAAATCGAAGCAAGCTGTCCAGAGGGGGGGGGAGGTCAGTGAAATTTGATGAAAAATGTTTTGGTGACGGTCCCAGGTCGAAATTCCACACTTCGGAAAATTTTCAAAATTTTACCCATACAAAGTCACTCTGACACTTAGGATTTTTTCAGGTGAGCGAGCTCCGACCTAAAATCTTGTAACCGCTCTAACTTTTGAATGAAGACAGATAGGAACAAGCCGATTCTTTCACTGAATTTGTCTCACTCTTAGCTTTCAAACGAGCTATCGCACGACAAAATCCGTCCACTGGAAGCCCAAATCGAAGCAAGCTGTCCAGAGGGGGGGGACGTCAGCGAAAATTTTTTCTCTCCGATTGACTTGAAACTCACCATACCGATGCAGAATTTCACGCCGAATCCGAATCTGGTCTCCGTTTTCTCATCCGATGCTTCGTTTGGGCGCTACACACCAAAACGTCCCAAATTCTAACTCTCGTTTTTTCGAAAAATGTTGAAAATTTTTTCTCTCCGATTGACTTGAAACTCACCATACAGATAGAGAATTTCACGCTGATTCCAAATCTGAAATCCGTTTTCCCATCCGATGCTTCGTTTTGAAGCTACAGCCCAAAACGTCCCAAATTCTAACTCTGTCATTTTTCGCCAATGTCCCAAAATCTTAAATGGCGTCTCACATCTAAACGAAGACAGATAGGAACAAGCCGATTCTTTCACTGAATTTGTCTCACTCTTAGCTTTCAAACGAGCTATCGCACGACAAAATCCGTCCACTGGAAGCCAAAATCGAAGCAAGCTGTCCAGAGGGGGGGAGGTCAGTGAATTTTGATGAAAAATGTTTTGGTGACGGTCCCAGGTCGAAATTCCACACTTTGGAAAATTTTCAAATTTTACCCATACAAAGTCACTCTGACACTTAGGATTTTTTCAGGTGAGCGAGCTCCGACCTAAAATCTTGTAACCGCTCTAACTTTTGAATGAAGACAGATAGGAACAAGCCGATTCTTTCACTGAATTTGTCTCACTCTTAGCTTTCAAACGAGCTATCGCACGACAAAATCCGTCCACTGGAAGCCAAAATCGAAGCAAGCTGTCCAGAGGGGGGGGAGGTCAGTGAAATTTGATGAAAAATGTTTTGGTGACGGTCCCAGGTCGAAATTCCACACTTTGGAAAATTTTCAAAATTTTACCCATACAAAGTCACTCTGACACTTAGGATTTTTTCAGGTGAGCGAGCTCCGACCTAAAATCTTGTAACCGCTCTAACTTTTGAATGAAGACAGATAGGAACAAGCCGATTCTTTCACTGAATTTGACTCACTCTTAGCTTTCAAACGAGCTATCGCACGACAAAATCCGTCCACTGGAAGCCAAAATCGAAGCAAGCTGTCCAGAGGGGGGGGAGGTCAGTGAAATTTGATGAAAAATGTTTTGGTGACGGTCCCAGGTCGAAATTCCACACTTTGGAAAATTTTCAAAATTTTACCCATACAAAGTCACTCTGACACTTAGGATTTTTTCAGGTGAGCGAGCTCCGACCTAAAATCTTGTAACCGCTCTAACTTTTGAATGAAGACAGATAGGAACAAGCCGATTCTTTCACTGAATTTGTCTCACTCTTAGCTTTCAAACGAGCTATCGCACGACAAAATCCGTCCACTGGAAGCCAAAATCGAAGCAAGCTGTCCAGAGGGGGGGGGAGGTCAGTGAAATTTGATGAAAAATGTTTTGGTGACGGTCCCAGGTCGAAATTCCACACTTTGGAAAATTTTCAAAATTTTACCCATACAAAGTCACTCTGACACTTAGGATTTTTTCAGGTGAGCGAGCTCCGACCTAAAATCTTGTAACCGCTCTAACTTTTGAATGAAGACAGATAGGAACAAGCCGATTCTTTCACTGAATTTGTCTCACTCTTAGCTTTCAAACGAGCTATCGCACGACAAAATCCGTCCACTGGAAGCCAAAATCGAAGCAAGCTGTCCAGAGGGGGGGGGGAGGTCAGTGAAATTTGATGAAAAATGTTTTGGTGACGGTCCCAGGTCGAAATTCCACACTTTGGAAAATTTTCAAAATTTTACCCATACAAAGTCACTCTGACACTTAGGATTTTTTCAGGTGAGCGAGCTCCGACCTAAAATCTTGTAACCGCTCTAACTTTTGAATGAAGACAGATAGGAACAAGCCGATTCTTTCACTGAATTTGTCTCACTCTTAGCTTTCAAACGAGCTATCGCACGACAAAATCCGTCCACTGGAAGCCAAAATCGAAGCAAGCTGTCCAGAGGGGGGGGACGTCAGCGAAAATTTGATAAACTCACCATACCGATGCAGAATTTCACGCCGAATCCGAATCTGGCCTCCGTTTTCTCATCCGATGCTTCGTTTGGGCGCTACATACCAAAACGTCCCAAATTCTAACTCACCATACAGATAGAGAATTTCACGCTGATTCCAAATTGTCCCAAAATCTTAAATGGCGTCTCACATCTAAACGAAGACAGATAGGAACAAGCCGATTCTTTCACTGAATTTGTCTCACTCTTAGCTTTCAAACGAGCTATCGCACGACAAAATCCGTCCACTGGAAGCCAAAATCGAAGCAAGCTGTCCAGAGGGGGGGGGAGGTCAGTGAAATTTGATGAAAAATGTTTTGGTGACGGTCCCAGGTCGAAATTCCACACTTTGGAAAATTTTCAAAATTTTACCCATACAAAGTCACTCTGACACTTAGGATTTTTTCAGGTGAGCGAGCTCCGACCTAAAATCTTGTAACCGCTCTAACTTTTGAATGAAGACAGATAGGAACAAGCCGATTCTTTCACTGAATTTGTCTCACTCTTAGCTTTCAAACGAGCTATCGCACGACAAAATCCGTCCACTGGAAGCCAAAATCGAAGCAAGCTGTCCAGAGGGGGGGGGACGTCAGCGAAAATTTTTTCTCTCCGATTGACTTGAAACTCACCATACCGATGCAGAATTTCACGCCGAATCCGAATCTGGTCTCCGTTTTCTCATCCGATGCTTCGTTTGGGCGCTACACACCAAAACGTCCCAAATTCTAACTCTCGTTTTTTCGAAAAATGTTGAAAATTTTTTCTCTCCGATTGACTTGAAACTCACCATACAGATAGAGAATTTCACGCTGATTCCAAATCTGAAATCCGTTTTCCCATCCGATGCTTCGTTTTGAAGCTACAGCCCAAAACGTCCCAAATTCTAACTCTGTCATTTTTCGCCAATGTCCCAAAATCTTAAATGGCGTCTCACATCTAAACGAAGACAGATAGGAACAAGCCGATTCTTTCACTGAATTTGTCTCACTCTTAGCTTTCAAACGAGCTATCGCACGACAAAATCCGTCCACTGGAAGCCAAAATCGAAGCAAGCTGTCCAGAGGGGGGGGGAGGTCAGTGAAATTTGATGAAAAATGTTTTGGTGACGGTCCCAGGTCGAAATTCCACACTTTGGAAAATTTTCAAAATTTTACCCATACAAAGTCACTCTGACACTTAGGATTTTTTCAGGTGAGCGAGCTCCGACCTAAAATCTTGTAACCGCTCTAACTTTTGAATGAAGACAGATAGGAACAAGCCGATTCTTTCACTGAATTTGTCTCACTCTTAGCTTTCAAACGAGCTATCGCACGACAAAATCCGTCCACTGGAAGCCAAAATCGAAGCAAGCTGTCCAGAGGGGGGGGGGGAGGTCAGTGAAATTTGATGAAAAATGTTTTGGTGACGGTCCCAGGTCGAAATTCCACACTTTGGAAAATTTTCAAAATTTTACCCATACAAAGTCACTCTGACACTTAGGATTTTTTCAGGTGAGCGAGCTCCGACCTAAAATCTTGTAACCGCTCTAACTTTTGAATGAAGACAGATAGGAACAAGCCGATTCTTTCACTGAATTTGACTCACTCTTAGCTTTCAAACGAGCTATCGCACGACAAAATCCGTCCACTGGAAGCCAAAATCGAAGCAAGCTGTCCAGAGGGGGGGGAGGTCAGTGAAATTTGATGAAAAATGTTTTGGTGACGGTCCCAGGTCGAAATTCCACACTTTGGAAAATTTTCAAAATTTTACCCATACAAAGTCACTCTGATATTTAGGATTTTTTCAGGTGAGCGAGCTCCGACCTAAAATCTTGTAACCGCTCTAACTTTTGAATGAAGACAGATAGGAACAAGCCGATTCTTTCACTGAATTTGTCTCTCTTAGCTTTCAAACGAGCTATCGCACGACAAAATCCGTCCACTGGAAGCCAAAATCGAAGCAAGCTGTCCAGAGGGGGGGGAGGTCAGTGAAATTTGATGAAAAATGTTTTGGTGACGGTCCCAGGTCGAAATTCCACACTTTGGAAAATTTTCAAAATTTTACCCATACAAAGTCACTCTGACACTTAGGATTTTTTCAGGTGAGCGAGCTCCGACCTAAAATCTTGTAACCGCTCTAACTTTTGAATGAAGACAGATAGGAACAAGCCGATTCTTTCACTGAATTTGTCTCACTCTTAGCTTTCAAACGAGCTATCGCACGACAAAATCCGTCCACTGGAAGCCAAAATCGAAGCAAGCTGTCCAGAGGGGGGGGGAGGTCAGTGAAATTTGATGAAAAATGTTTTGGTGACGGTCCCAGGTCGAAATTCCACACTTCGGAAAATTTTCAAAATTTTACCCATACAAAGTCACTCTGACACTTAGGATTTTTTCAGGTGAGCGAGCTCCGACCTAAAATCTTGTAACCGCTCTAACTTTTGAATGAAGACAGATAGGAACAAGCCGATTCTTTCACTGAATTTGTCTCACTCTTAGCTTTCAAACGAGCTATCGCACGACAAAATCCGTCCACTGGAAGCCAAAATCGAAGCAAGCTGTCCAGAGGGGGGGGACGTCAGCGAAAATTTTTTCTCTCCGATTGACTTGAAACTCACCATACCGATGCAGAATTTCACGCCGAATCCGAATCTGGTCTCCGTTTTCTCATCCGATGCTTCGTTTGGGCGCTACACACCAAAACGTCCCAAATTCTAACTCTCGTTTTTTCGAAAAATGTTGAAAATTTTTTCTCTCCGATTGACTTGAAACTCACCATACAGATAGAGAATTTCACGCTGATTCCAAATCTGAAATCCGTTTTCCCATCCGATGCTTCGTTTTGAAGCTACAGCCCAAAACGTCCCAAATTCTAACTCTGTCATTTTTCGCCAATGTCCCAAAATCTTAAATGGCGTCTCACATCTAAACGAAGACAGATAGGAACAAGCCGATTCTTTCACTGAATTTGTCTCACTCTTAGCTTTCAAACGAGCTATCGCACGACAAAATCCGTCCACTGGAAGCCAAAATCGAAGCAAGCTGTCCAGAGGGGGGGGGGGACGTCAGTGAAATTTCAAAATTTGATGAAAAATGTTTTGGTGACGGTCCCAGGTCGAAATTCCACACTTTGGAAAATTTTCAAAATTTTACCCATACAAAGTCACTCTGACACTTAGGATTTTTTCAGGTGAGCGAGCTCCGACCTAAAATCTTGTAACCGCTCTAACTTTTGAATGAAGACAGATAGGAACAAGCCGATTCTTTCACTGAATTTGTCTCACTCTTAGCTTTCAAACGAGCTATCGCACGACAAAATCCGTCCACTGGAAGCCAAAATCGAAGCAAGCTGTCCAGAGGGGGGGGGAGGTCAGTGAAATTTGATGAAAAATGTTTTGGTGACGGTCCCAGGTCGAAATTCCACACTTTGGAAAATTTTCAAAATTTTACCCATACAAAGTCACTCTGACACTTAGGATTTTTTCAGGTGAGCGAGCTCCGACCTAAAATCTTGTAACCGCTCTAACTTTTGAATGAAGACAGATAGGAACAAGCCGATTCTTTCACTGAATTTGTCTCACTCTTAGCTTTCAAACGAGCTATCGCACGACAAAATCCGTCCACTGGAAGCCAAAATCGAAGCAAGCTGTCCAGAGGGGGGGGGAGGTCAGTGAAATTTGATGAAAAATGTTTTGGTGACGGTCCCAGGTCGAAATTCCACACTTTGGAAAATTTTCAAAATTTTACCCATACAAAGTCACTCTGACATTTAGGATTTTTTCAGGTGAGCGAGCTCCGACCTAAAATCTTGTAACCGCTCTAACTTTTGAATGAAGACAGATAGGAACAAGCCGATTCTTTCACTGAATTTGTCTCACTCTTAGCTTTCAAACGAGCTATCGCACGACAAAATCCGTCCACTGGAAGCCAAAATCGAAGCAAGCTGTCCAGAGGGGGGGGGAGGTCAGTGAAATTTGATGAAAAATGTTTTGGTGACGGTCCCAGGTCGAAATTCCACACTTTGGAAAATTTTCAAAATTTTACCCATACAAAGTCACTCTGACACTTAGGATTTTTTCAGGTGAGCGAGCTCCGACCTAAAATCTTGTAACCGCTCTAACTTTTGAATGAAGACAGATAGGAACAAGCCGATTCTTTCACTGAATTTGTCTCACTCTTAGCTTTCAAACGAGCTATCGCACGACAAAATCCGTCCACTGGAAGCCAAAATCGAAGCAAGCTGTCCAGAGGGGGGGGGAGGTCAGTGAAATTTGATGAAAAATGTTTTGGTGACGGTCCCAGGTCGAAATTCCACACTTTGGAAAATTTTCAAAATTTTACCCATACAAAGTCACTCTGACACTTAGGATTTTTTCAGGTGAGCGAGCTCCGACCTAAAATCTTGTAACCGCTCTAACTTTTGAACGAAGACAGATAGGAACAAGCCGATTCTTTCAGTGAATTTGTCTCACTCTTAGCTTTCAAACGAGCTATTGCACGACAAAATCCGTCCACTGGAAGCCAAAATCGAAGCAAGCTGTCCAGAGGGGGGGGGACGTCAGCGAAAATTTTTTTCTCTCCGATTGACTTGAAACTCACCATACCGATGCAGAATTTCACGCCGAATCCGAATCTGGTCTCCGTTTTCTCATCCGATGCTTCGTTTGGGCGCTACACACCAAAACGTCCCAAATTCTAACTCTCGTTTTTTCGAAAAATGTTGAAAATTTTTTCTCTCCGATTGACTTGAAACTCACCATACAGATAGAGAATTTCACGCTGATTCCAAATCTGAAATCCGTTTTCCCATCCGATGCTTCGTTTTGAAGCTACAGCCCAAAACGTCCCAAATTCTAACTCTGTCATTTTTCGCCAATGTCCCAAAATCTTAAATGGCGTCTCACATCTAAACGAAGACAGATAGGAACAAGCCGATTCTTTCACTGAATTTGTCTCACTCTTAGCTTTCAAACGAGCTATCGCACGACAAAATCCGTCCACTGGAAGCCAAAATCGAAGCAAGCTGTCCAGAGGGGGGGGGACGTCAGTGAAATTTCAAAATTTGATGAAAAATGTTTTGGTGACGGTCCCAGGTCGAAATTCCACACTTTGGAAAATTTTCAAAATTTTACCCATACAAAGTCACTCTGACACTTAGGATTTTTTCAGGTGAGCGAGCTCCGACCTAAAATCTTGTAACCGCTCTAACTTTTGAACGAAGACAGATAGGAACAAGCCGATTCTTTCACTGAATTTGTCTCACTCTTAGCTTTCAAACGAGCTATCGCACGACAAAATCCGTCCACTGGAAGCCAAAATCGAAGCAAGCTGTCCAGAGGGGGGGGAGGTCAGTGAAATTTGATGAAAAATGTTTTGGTGACGGTCCAGGTCGAAATTCCACACTTTGGAAAATTTTCAAAATTTTACCCATACAAAGTCACTCTGACACTTAGGATTTTTTCAGGTAAGCGAGCTCCGACCTAAAATCTTGTAACCGCTCTAACTTTTGAACGAAGACAGATAGGAACAAGCCGATTCTTTCACTGAATTTGTCTCACTCTTAGCTTTCAACAAGGAGTCAATTCACAAGATACACGGAGCTTCCTCCCGCACAGTCGCCCGACACAAAAATCCGTCCACTGGAACCAAAACGAAGCAACGTGCAGGCTTTCCCGAGGGGAGGGGTGGGGTGAAGGTCAGTGATCAAAATTGATGCAAAATGTTTTGTTTACGGTGTCCCGGCGACCCGGACGAAAGGCTTCCACCACATAGGAAAAAATTTTTATCAAAATTTTAGATAACACTATTCCCCATAGCGCCCCATTCCCTACTCCCAAGCACGACTATGATTATTTTTTTTATCCGTAACGCGGCGCACCACCGTAAAAATCGTATGTGACCCCCCCTAAAATCTATAGTAACCGCTCAAGACTATTTGAAGCTGCCTGACCAGAAAGGAACACGCCGAATCTTTTCACAGAAATTATGACTCACACATGTGAGAGTTTCAAGACGGACCCGAGCAAACTGCACTGACACAAACCGTCCAACTGACGCCCGAAAATCGAAGCACTGCTGGTACCCGGAGGTGGGGGGGGGGGGCGGGTGGGTGGGGGCGGTGGGGGTGTGGTGAGGTGGGGGG
>CAJQUW010013901.1:0-184666 GCA_907163375.1 Prostheceraeus crozeri | reverse complement strand
AGGGCCTAAAGGGGATAGAGGTGAACAAGGGCCTTAAGGAGATAGAGGTGAACAAGGGCCTCCAGGACCTGTTGGTGCACAAGGCCCACCCGGACCTATTGGCCCTTCCGGTCCACCCGGAGCCCCAGGTGTACAAGGTGATCAAGGTGATCAAGGACCTAAAGGTGACCAAGGTGATCAAGGACCTAAAGGTGACAAAGGTGATCAAGGTGATCAAGGACCTAAAGGTGACAAAGGTGATCAAGGACCTAAAGGTGACAAAGGTGATCAAGGGGTAGTGGGTGAACGTGGTCCAACAGGCCCCCGAGGTTACCGTGGACCTCATGGCTATAAAGGAGAAAAGGGGGATCGTGGCCCCTCCGGCTTTCCCGGTCGTATAGGCCCACCGGGTGCACCGGGTAAACGAGGACCGCGTGGTGAACGTGGACCTGCTGGTAAACGATTGAAATTAGTCATACACACCACACGGTTAGATCCATCTCTTTCAATGTATCCTATTGGGATATTGGATGCTTTATATGAAACGATCGGATGGAAATCGATCTACCCAAACTTTGATCGTCTTCATTACATGGAATATCCACTCATCAAAGAGATTTCCAACTCTTTTCGAATCTTACAATCTCATAAAGGAACACCTATGATTGGTGGGACAGATAAGACACCTTCTAAAACCTTATATCCCGGATTAGTATTTGAACCTGCCCATTATCTACTGTATTTGAATAAATTACTTAACCTGTTCATTGATCCTTTACTGATTAATGAAACCACATTCAAATCGGAGAAAATAACGTTACGTCTTCGCACCACTATGGATAAGTGGTTGACACAACTCAAAACTCTCAATAATTCCACTGTTTTCATGACAAATGATCACATCAACAATCGAACGACAACCCCAATCTCTACCGGACCGTACATTACAGACGCGGGGGATGTACGTATGATCAATATTCAATATTTTGGTACGTTGGGAGAGTTTGCTAATCCAAAGAGTAAAAGCTATGTCAAACCCAAATACCTCAATGTCACAGCCATCTATTTGATGCATCTTGCATTACGTCTGGAGAGTATTAAATTTTATAACACTGCACCACCCTTATGTTTCTACAACCTACATCGTGTGAAAGGTATGTTCTATCATAACACCAAAGACATTCCCAATGCCTGGCGTGACATCTATCAGCAAGAATTCACATACATTTCCCCCATTCTTCACAATTTTGAAAAATCCACAAATACCAATGAACTATTCAGTCCTGACACATTTGAAAAATGGATCATCAAAAAGCCTGAGGCGTTAAAAAATTTAATGACACAACGCTTTTATACAGACACTAATCCCATCTCCGATCTATTTAACGCCATTAAAGCCAATCCTCAACCATGGCATACATTAACAATGAATCATATCTATCTCAATCATGCCCTCATCCTTAATGGGCCAATGCAAGTATTGCTCGGAGCACCATGTAGTTTTATTTTTCAGCCTACACCTATCGAACTAGACTTAAATCCTGACGTCAATACATATGGCCCTGCCTTTCTACACAATCCTAAACAACTCACTGGTACACCGGTAAAACATAACAAAACAGTCAATTTATCATCACGGGGGAATCCTTTCCTCCATAATGAGCATCCAAAAGCTGAATTGTCAGGAAAAGATACCATATTAACCAACAGTTTGAAAACACTTACCACACCGAATGCAAATTATGAATACACTAATGCATGGTATGCATCTATGAAAGAGCAGGATAAATTACGCGATGAAAACATACAACTATCCAAAAACTTTAAAGGGGTGGTACCCCCTCGTACATTGTACAATCTGCGACAATATCAAAGTATTTTTCATTTTCGTCTTCTCAAAGATTACCGTGCCTCTGACTATAACATGATTCCTATACCTCTTTATCGCACACGTGTGGTAAAATTGAAAATCAATGCCGGTTCCATTCGTAGTCAATTTACTCAAATCTGTAGTGAATTAACAAAATATGGTTGTTCTAAAATGACGGAACGAGATGGAGTACTTACCAATGGTGAACTACTGTTTGATCAAGACATTGCAGATGGGGAAAGTGCACAAACTAAATTTAAATTTCATATCCCTATTACACGTGTTCAACCGTATTCTGATTTACGTGTCAAAAAGGGTCAATATGAAACCTATCTCAAATGGATGTACCGTCAAGGACGTATTCGTCTGAAGAGTAATCATGACACCAGTCTTATTTTAGGTCTATACTTTCCTAATTTGGCTGCTGCATTCGACATGGACAATTTCGAGATTGAACAACGTGTCACATTGGGTGATCCTTATTTAATTCAACGTTTTCAAAAGTATGACACGAATCCACAAGCTCTACTTGTGAACACTAACCTTAAATCTGACCTATGCATTGCTCCAGAAACCGCTACAATCTTTGATTTGTTTGGTTATGAAGGTACTACTCATGATACAGGTGTCAATGCGGTATGGCAACAGTTGACAATAGCCACTGCTAAAGCACGAGATGACGCCAATCATGGCTACCAATTTGCTCGTAAATCCAAGCATAATAACACATTTGAATGTTATGTTCTCCTCAATCAATTTCATTCACGAAAACCTGTTGACCTCATCCATCAAGATCAACCCATTGAGTTTCGCTCAGACTTTGATGCTTCCCTTATGAATGATATTGTTTCAGCCTATGATGGTGATGACACCTCTTCCGATGAATCACCCCATGAAGAAGAAGACTCTATAGACCCTACCTTGATCCCCTCATCTAGCACCACCCCCATGGCGTTGGATACACCATCGATACCCCACTCCATCACTCTGCGTACAGAAGTAGACAGTAAAAAAGTTCTATATTTCAAACTCCAGAATGGACTGTATGATATTCCAACCTTATTCTATACCTTAAACTCTGTCACTCAACCACATATCAACTTCAAATATCAAAAAGTTGGTCATTCCACCTTTGCTACGGTTCATTGTGATCATCACTACTCTATTCAATTTGATCCCCTACTATCCGATATTCTCGGTCTAGACCATGACCTCGTCGATCGAACAGTACATGCCCCTTCACCTGTTAATATGCAAGCGTACATTTATAATATTCTTCTATACTCCAACATGACGAACCCCATTTATGTGGGAGGTTCAAAAACAAATCTGATGCGTGTCATCCCCTATCGTGACATTGATTATGGTGCTGCTATTTATAAGGAATTCAGTCATGTCGATTATATCCCCATGTCTCTCTATAGTGTCAATCAACTACAGTTTCAACTACGTTCAGATGATGGGCGTCTCATTCCACTACAAGGGGGTCGTACATACATCAAACTTCATTTACGACGTCGACGTGTTTAAGTAACTTGTGCTCTTATTTTATACATTTGTTTTCCAACATGGCTCACCTTTTTACACGTATTCCACCCCGTTCCCATTTCATGTTTGATCGTAGCACAAGAGCAAATGGGGTCCAGTTGATTGGTGGAAAAGCTTCTTTAGTCCCCTCCGCAAATATTATAGGTGGTGGCGCTATGACAGGTGGGTTTCGCCTTCCTAAAATCCCAAAAATCCCTAGAATTAAACTTCCAAAACTTCCTACAATAAAAGGCACTAAACGTGCGGTAAAGAAACCCCCATTAAAGCGACGAGGGCGAGTCACCCAACCTATTAAACGGGCTACGACAGGACGTGTACAAAAACCTGTCACAAAACCTGTCACAAAAACCGTCTCCAAACCTAACACATCATCAACCCCATCCTCTATCATCAATCGCATCAAACAAAGTGTAACGAATCGTATCAAACGTGGTGTCAAACGTACAGTGAAACAAGGCGCAGCAGCTGCTGGAAGTGCAGCGACTAATGCAGTCGCCAGTGCTGTTAAAGCTGCAACGACATCTGGCAAAGGCATCATCCAACAGGGGCAACGTGCTATTACAAAAACTATTCCAAACGCCATTCGTAAACGTGCTCAAACAGTCCTCGATAATACAGTCAATCCCACCCCCACACCCGCACCCACCTCTAATCCCACACCTCGACAACGACCTCGACTACGGGCACGTCGCCGCCTTCCCCCTCGTCGGTATAGCACATCGGCACGGTATTCAGCTACCCAAAACCTCCCCTATTATCGACGACTCACTGGTGGACAACGTCTATTTTAAGTAATTACACTTACCATCACTAATATTACCAGTATACAACTGTATCTTGAAATGTCTACTGACACAGCCACTACGTCAACCCATTCATATGCTAGCCATCTAGATGGTCGCTTTGACGTCTTTGAACGTGACCCTGTCGATGTGTCGAATCGTAGTCATTTTATGAACCTTGTGGCCCCCATCAATGCATTAGATGCATGTGATGTCATCCATTTCTCTATCCCACCCTCCAACGCCTATTGGATGGATGTATCCAATGCCTATTGTACTATTGACATTCAACTTCAAGAATATGATGCAGGCACCAGTACATGGAAATCTGTTCCAACCACTAGTAAAGTTATTCTCATCAACAATACCGCACACAGTATCTTTCGAGATGTGAAAATTACCGTCAATGAACAGGTGGTAGAAGGAGGGAATGGTCTCTACTTTTTACAGGCGTATCTAATCAATATGTTACAATATGATGCTACAGCTAAAGGAACACACTTGATCACACAAGGCTTTTATACACCCACTACATCAATGACACGTACTGGAAGTGCAGATGCAGCATATAAGGCTAGCGCTGCTCTCGTAGAGGTGACTAAGGAATTTGATGAAGAAGAGAATTTAACGAATGATTATGAGCTTAAATTATGGCGTGATAGTAAATATAGACGGCAATTCGATTTCCCCATCCACTGTAACCTATTCCAACAACAAAAAGCGCTACCACCGGGTACAAAATTAGATGTGGAATTTTTTGTCAACCACCCTCAATATATGTTTCGCGATTTTGGAGCTGCTGGTACTCAATACCGTATTTGGTTTCACTCCTTTAAACTACATATGCCCATGCTTCAACCCTCGGATACCATACAGAAAGCTGTTGCAACACGTCGTATGAAAGAAAATATCGCCTACAAATATAATGGAATCACTGTACAGCGTATCAACTTAAATTCAGGCTGGCAAAAGAAAGATGTCTACAACTTTGCTATCAACATTCAACCGAAATTATTCCTATTTGGATTTCTTAAAAGTGATTCATGGTTGAAATATGGACAACGTAAACTTATTTTCAAACCGTATGATCTGTCATCTCTCACTCTAAAATCGAATGGGGTCACCCTCACTGGTGGTAGTATTGACTGTACACATGTACGTCAAGTGTATACTCAATTTAATCGCGCCATGAATCTATACGCTACGAATGCATCCTGTAATGTTGACTTAGACACATTCAAAGACTACTTCTATCTCATTCCTTTCGACATCACAAACGATCATCATATTGGACAACAACAGCGTCAACGTGGTGATTTAAATTTCTCACTAGAAATTGTATTCAAAAAAATACTAGGTACACCACTCGATCTCATCATATTCTCGCTAGTGGATGAATGTTTCATCATTCGACCGAATACATCAGTCATCCCTAGTGATTACGTAACACCCAATGTCTAACATCTAACATGGCAGAATGGCTCTCCTCTACTCAATTAACGTCGGTTATGAAATCATTAGATCATGTTCAACGCCAACATATGCTACAATGTTGTTGCGAAGACGAACTATTGTGTCTTCTACAATGTAGTTGTCGATCGATGGCCCCTCTATTCCTACAAACCTCACCCATCCCATTCAAAGGTGTATTTGCTGCCAATGAAGCTCCCACCACTGAACATGGATCCTATTCATGCATCTTAAACTCAGATCCTCGACACAAAAAGGGTGAACATTGGTTGGCGTATTATCAAGACAATGAACAACAAATATGTGAATTCTTTGACTCGTATGGTCAACCCCTTCATACCTACCCCAATTTATATAACTGGTTGAAAAAACGCCCCTATCCACTTCATCATCTCACAACATGCATTCAAGGTCCTAAAGCCTACTGTGGCGCCTACTGTATCTATTATTTAAATCATCGCCCTCATGCATCCTCATTAACAGACACATTAACTGACTTTTATAGTGTACCTCAATCACAGTCACTAACACCCCAACAAAAACGTGAACTCATTCAAAATGATCGTTTCATTGCACGATACATGAAATCTCTTGTAGTATCCCTTTTAAAAAATAAATAATAAAACACTCACATCGTATTGTTTTTCATAATCTATTTACAATAAACTGTAACATCTTATCCGCTTCTTCACGCGAACATACACCGGTAACAATCGCCTTACCATTGGCAAAAAGTGAACAATGATAATGTTTATAACGGACCAGTGTCCCAGGAAATAATTCATGTTCGTTCATGACACAGGCGGATGATGATAGACGTTGAAATGGAATTGATGCTCGATACTGTCGCCAATCACATAATACTGTACACGATTTCACTTCCGGTTCACTCAATGATAATGTCAAGTTCAATTCTTTGGTCAAGAGCTGTAACAAACTATTATATACACATCTATATACATTCATATCATGATAGCCCATTATCTGAATGCACCCACGTGGAAATATCTGTAATGGTATATAATTCCACCATTTTGTATAAATGCGTTTGGGCTTGGCTAAACGAAAACGTATTGACGTAAAACCACGTGACTGTAACACAGGGACAATCCTTTCCAACGGTAAGTCATTCGAGGCTCTAATCTCCACCATCCGATTACACATACGGGATGTCATCTGCGGCGTCTTCTTCTGCTGCGATTTCACCAGTTGCTGATGCATCTTGCACATCATATGACACAGGTTCCAAAACTTGATGATTTATAGACCCAGTCGCATCCTCCACTCCTTCCAATAGAATATCACAAAGTTGTTTATTTAGAAGTGCATGATGACCGTATGGAATACTTATATTTCCACTTGTCCAAAATCGTTTATCATCCCAGCCCGTCAATGCCACCTTCTTCCGCTTCGTTGTACGCATCACATGACGTTGGGATTCCAAATTCGTCTGAGTCACCACATGACATAATTGATCTTCGTAGACACGTTTATAGAGTAAGTGTGACAAATCCCGTTTCTTATAGCCCTTTACTCCTTTCACACGACAGTCACGTGCCCCATTCTCAGTGATGTACGAATATAGTTTAGGACTCAAGCAAATGAACTCCTTGATCTCCTCACCACGACACTCGTCTTTAAAACATCCCAATCGATTAGCATTATAACTATCATACAGAGGATGAGTTGTGGGATAATTAGACGTATCAAGAATACCACGCGCCTCTGGATCCACCGTATTGGGAACGTTGCGAAAGGATAGTAGAATCTCATCTCGGTCACGGAAACTCATCACCTCCAGAAAAAATGAATCAGTATCACCACCAATAATACGTACCGATAAACAATGCTGATTGATACGCCATTCCATATACAAACGATACATGTGTATCTTACTAATGTCCAACACTGCTTGCCCAATATAGATGGCACGATCCAATGTCACATGTCGACGACGAATATGCACAACCATGGCAGAGGAACCCACACCGAAGAAATTCTGGCATAGAGGATGGTGCGTATGTTTCAAAAACAACTTCCTATCACGCACAAAGCGTGTCTTACCATACTTACGCACATCCTCCATGGTCTTTCCAAAGAGTGCGTTCACACACAACTTGTGCATATTACGTGCCATCACACTCGTACTCCGTGCTCGTTCACGTGTATGATAGTCTATATATGGCCGGATGTACGCCTCCTGTTGAAAAGTAATCCCCTTATAAACATGACTCACATGCATCCCATGTTGTACATAATACTGAAGGGCATAGATATGTACAGTGTACTCCTTTTTGCGATGATGGGTCAACAACAACTTTTGGGATGAGCGCTTCTTCACCTCTGTATGGTGTATACTTCTCCACAAGTCGTGCATAAATGGAGACATTTCATCGGAATACACCTGTCCCTGCATCGGTGCAAAAGGCAACTCCATTGTTCTATCTTGCACTTCATCCGGATACTCCAAATCCACCGTCAGTATACACCCCTGATAGCCATTCACATCATAATTCAATATCCAATGGTCATCTATTGTTGCCAGATATTGTGGGGGAATCCATACGAAATTTCCTTTAGGTAATTTAGCACTCATGGCAGTACCGTAAAGGTTATTAGCATCAATGTAATACAAATGTGTATGAATGTCATAAGTTTGGGGGGTGGCTACCACATGTTCGGCATGATGTAAATTCACAAATGTCATACCCCCTCTAATTCCAGACTCAAACATCTTATACATATCAATGTCCATGACGTGATCCAAACACACATTTGTATGCAATAGAAAAAATGCATATGTCAACCCAGGCGTTCCAAAGAAATGTACCGGGTCCAATTGAGACACTGCATACATCCGAGCTCGAAAATCCTCAAATATGTCCACCAACAGAGTCACATCCACTGTCAAATAATAATTAAGATAGTCTCTGAAAGTGGTACATCCCAATTTATCCCAGGCCTCCTTTGCCAATGCATAGTCCTCTTCCGTGCACGGTTGTTCCAACAGATCATTATAAAATTTATCAATATCGGGTAGACTTGTCTCATCCAGACGTGTCCAATCATCAAAATACGTGTATGGAAACACACCCTTTTGAATGGATGAATGATCAATATTTGGGTAACAGGCACTTAGTACTTCCTTTGAAACAGGTAAGTCATCCACCGTTTGCCGCAACTTATGCAATGAATTGGGGAGAAATTGAAATGAGTCTCTAAATTGTAATATAATATTATCCTTATAACAACCGTACACTCGAAAGCTTGCCGTCACCCCAATCGTCTTATCACCACTCGTATAACAGGGGTTAATCCACCACAGATCCTCATTACGATTCGATAGTCCATATAAAATAATCTGATGACTGTCATACCCTTTCCAATTATGAAAAAACACAGGAATTTGACGACGTACCTGTCGACGACGGAAATTACAGGCATGACATAACACTTGAATGAACTTCCCGGTAAGGTGATCGTGATCCCGACATTTCGTATGATCCATTATCTGATGTTCATTCACCTTATCCATACCACGCTCCACCACATGTCGCTTACACAAATTACAATGATGTGTATTCTGATAACGACGTTGATCCGCCATTGACAAGATCATCGGTCTACGGGAGCGATTGTCAACAATGTGATGGAGACGGTACACCAACGATTCCATACTGTCGAGGAAATCAGAAATACATGACTCACCCTCGTGTTTCACAACACTCTCAGCTGGCATCTTCAATGCAGGATCCCATTTGATATACGAGCCAATCACAGCGGGTGTATGAATCTTGGTAATGGGGTGAATGATGCTCTCAATGTCTGCATACACCACACACAATGGATGCGTCATTTTCCCAAAGTCTTTGAATTTCAATTCAAGCTTGTCTGGTAACTCTTCCAATTGCGTTTTAGCTCCGTGACACATCTTTTGATGATCGTCTCGTTTCTTCAGAATTTCCGGTGGGGGTGTTGTGCAATTACTACACGCAAATATTTCCAAACATAACTCACACGAGATGTAACGGCGATAGTTCTTCTTCCGTTGATTCACGTCATAGGCATTGTACATGAATGTCTCAAATTTAATCACTGGAATAAAATGACAATCCGCTTCATTCCTATGGCCTTCACCACCATCCTCAATCTTGGTCAACAAAATTAAATGCACTATACGTGTCTCATCATTGCACAACCAGTCATGGTCATACAGAGTCCCCTTAAACACATACCCATTATGCACATAGATGCGCACAGCAATGTTATTCTTTTGCTCAAAACAGCGCAAATCCCTCAATGGAAATAGACCCTCCTTCGTCATTCCACTGAAATCCAATTTATAACGCTCATTTAACTTCTCCTCTCGTAATTCTGTCAACGTTGTCGCCATCGTTACACCATCCTGGTAAGCCAAACTATACAAGACTGCATCTTGAAAACAGTAGTTCAAATCATTCACATCTTTATACTCAAAATTCTTGATACAGCGTAGTCGTGACAACGCTTTCGGCAGTTTAATCAATCCACCACCAGCTACACGGCCATCCCCCAGGTGACGACTCATACGCACTTCCATTTGGATAATCTTCTGTAACACCAAACCCGAACTCATCGCTGTCACCATCTCTATCCATCCACACAGTTCTTGCTTCACCTCCTCAAACCATGTATCGAAATTTAAAAATTGAACACCTTGGCGAAATATGGGGTTTGAACGGATCTCCACATCCTCTGACTCATCCTCTGTTATGACACGTTCAAACAGAAACGTCATTTGAACCACCACCACCACTTCATAGTTCTCATTCTCACCCACAATTAAGTCATACAATTGTTGATACATACTATCCATAAAATTTGTCACATCTCGTGTATCCTCCTCCGGTCGATACGTCACTTCAAGACCTGCATCGCGGAAATAATACTGACGGTGTTCATTCACTCCCCCATGTTGTCGCACCTCAATTCTACCCCCACCTCGTTGGGGCTCCTCTTCCCCCTCCTTTTCATTCTCATCCAGACGATGTAATAATGCAGCCATCTTCACCGGGCATAAATGCTCTCCTTCCTCCTCCTCCAATAACACATCCTCACCGCATAAACGACATATAAAGAAACAACCATGTTGAAGATATTCGTCCCGTGTCATCATCTCATCACACATGGGGCATTCCACACAGTTCTCACGATGGAAAATAAATGGACAGTGATGCCTGTCATTGGGATGTACACTATACCATAACGTACAGGTCCTACAGTATACACGACCCGTCTCTTCCTCGCCATGAGCTATACACTCCTCTTCAGAGGGAAAGTCGCGCTCACAAAACTCACAACGCATCGTTATGCGGAATACCTACACCATACTCCCATTTTTATACTTACTGCACCACTCGCTCATTGGATCCACGTCATCCTCTCACGGGACCCGCCTAACAGCCGGTGGGTCACAGGACCCACCGCAGGTCACGTGCCCTACGTCATCGCCCCGACCACGGGACCCGACTCTCAAAGGACACGCCCACTCACGGGACCCACAAGAACCAATCAGAGACGACCCAACCACTCACGGGACCCGCCGGCACCCAATCAGCGAACCGTGCATTTTGCACGCAAAATGCACTGTTCCGCTGGAACCCCCAAGTGTGTATTCTGAGCCTACTAGTAGAGAGCGCATCGCAGATAATCTGTAACGCATAGGAGCATACGCTGAGTAAGGCACATACAAGCCAGTATTCCTCTCCTTCAAATGCAGGTCTATATCAAAGGAGGAATCGTTGCACGTGATCTTAGTATAAAAAAAATGACAATGTATATATATATATATATATATATATATAATATATATATATATATATATTATATATATTATATATATATATATATATATAATAGTATAAAAGAAAATTCAGAAATGGATAAAATATAGAATAAATTAAATCCCGCAGGTCATCAAGAAAAAAGCTTTGATTTCTTTCAGCGCCCGACCGGTTTCACTTGGTCACCTCCAAGCTTTTCAAGGGCTATACAGTGTACTTATAATGAAATCAAATAATCATAACATAGGCTACACATACATAGTAAGTGAAGGACATAAATGTCATGGATGAAAATAAAATTGAAAATACCACAGACATCGTCAAGTGTAGGCGATAATCATTGGTCACAATTAAGTGAAGGTCTTAAAACACTAATGCACCATTTTTCTTTATTCTCCCTATAAGCTCGATCACAGTTAGGGGGCAGCTTTAAGATTGGGATTATGCTGAAGGGAGGATCACTCTGTGAGCATGAAGAGATGTGCTTGCTTACAAATAGCACCCTATAGTCTCTGTCCTTCACTTGTTGCCTGTGAACTCGAGTCCACACTGTGAACTCTCAATGTGTCACCCGTCTGGCCAACATATAGGGCGTGGCAACCTCTACATTGAAGCACGTAGATCAAGTCCATTCTAGTCACATTTCTACTCTAGACAAGACATTCAATATGGATGTATCAGTAAATAAGCTTCATTCTAGTATAAAATCGGAATTGTACAAAATATCAAAAGACATTCAAGTAAATCTAGGCGTAGACTTCGAACGATACAAAGACCAATAACCTTTTAAACGGAAGATGGCTTACTTTCAAGCCTGCTCACCTTTGCTCACCTTTACCGGCCACCAATCCCAAATTCCTCCAGGGTGGGCCGTATCGTCCTCTTCCATTTTACTCGACCGAGGGCCAGATTATAGGTTATGCCTTTTCTCTCCAGATCTTTTTCTATGACCCTTTTCCATGATAGGGGTGGAAGACCTCTTTTTCGTCTGCCAGATATCGGTTGGTGCAGTGCTGTTTGGGTTATATGATCGTGCGGTCTTCTTCTGACGTGTCCGTACCATGCAAGCCGCTTGTACTCTATGAATCTATCGATGGATGGGATCCTCATCTTGCGTCGAATCTCTTCATTCTTAACTCGGTCCCGGAGGGTTAAACCTTGGCATCGCCTGAGCATCTTCATTTCCGTCACCATCAGCCTTTGCGTATCTTTCTTCCTTGGTGCCCAACACTCTCCTCCGTAGGTCATTGCCGGTCGTATCATAGCCCGGTAGATCTTTGATTTTAGCTTAAGAGGAACTCCTTTGTCGTAGATAACTCCTGTCACTTGTCTCCAACTTTTCCATCCTGTTTGTATGCGGTTTTTGATGTCCTGCTCGCAAATGATGTTACGTCCAGTGAGTGACAAGTTCACGAAAATTTTGAACGGCGTTCAGTTCACGTTCATTTTTAAATTTGTGAACTCCGTTTAGTTCAAGTTCACGGTTTCAAAAATTGAACGCCGTTCAGTTCAAGTTCAGCAACATGTCCATCTCGTTCACTTCACGTTCACCGATTTCCTTTTCGTTCATTTCCCGTTCATTTCAAAAAGAAATTTTGACCTTTACTTCGAATGCGCTTATCTATCAAATAATTGAGTCATCGCTTTCTTCACATAAAAGCTTTAGTGTAAGATGCAATTTAGAGAACTTCCGGGTTATATGATTACATGGCTTAGCAGCCCGTTCCTCTGTGACATAATGGCAATTGTATGAAGGCATATGCTTGTGTAAATTTATCGTTAATAGATGGAGAAGAAGCAACGATCAGTACTAGAGCGGGTCTACAATTCTTGGTCACTAAATTTGGTTAAATTGTCGCTGCTGTGGTCAAGCCATTAATGGCCTATGCAGGTGAAATCACATGCATGCACAGAAAAGGTGACATACATGTTATCAATGCATATGTATATATCTTGCGCTTTGCGCATAACTAAATGCAAAATTCTGTTTCAGAAAGCCCATATCTCACACCACAAATGTAGTCATCTATGAGCACTAGACAACTTTTCATGAACTATGGCAATTTCCTAAGAAAAAGTTTTTCATAATGGACGAGTGATGATGTGACGATGCGATACTATTGTAGGCCTAGCATTGTGCTTTGATGCGAATGTAGACAGTATTGGCAAATTCTGTATCTGATATCATTGCCACGTAACTTCCGACGTTCACGGTAACTGTCCGGATAGACTGACAAGTCCTGTTTATAGTTGCATGTGACCGCAGATGTAATTGCTTACATAGAATGCAAATTGACAAACAACAAAAGATTTAATTAAGTATTGAATAAGCTCAATTTGCTCTTCAAAAAATCACATCGATTCTATGATTTCTTAATTCTTTCACACTACACTAGTTAGAAAATGGTGAGAATGATGTCTACATGTACATAGCTAAATGAAACACTTGCTCAGTTGCAACAGTAATTGCTGTTCAAAGTTTTTGTCAGATAGACGACATCGCTTCCTGCTGAAGAGTTCTCCAGCATGGGAAAAAAGCCTTTCAACGGGGGCGCTAGATGGCAATGTAGTGCTTGATTGCACAAAAACTCTTTTGATGGCTGGAAACACGTTCAACTTCAGTGCCTGAGTGGAGAAACCTCTCAATTAGTTCTTTCGAAGAAAAACGCACTTTTTTGGATGAAAAAAAGGATGCAATCTTGTCCTTTGATTTCTCTTCGATGTCGACTCGTTTTTCATTAGGGGCATTTCCTTCTCCATGGCATCTTGCAGTAGCTTATACGCCGCAGCTCTTCGATTTTCCTCATGGATGAAGTCCAGGCGCTTGAACTTGGGGTGGCACACTGAGGCGAGGAGGTATTTTTCATCACTCAGAAGGTGTCCGAATCGTTTGTCCAGTCCAGCCACAAGGCCATCCACAAGGGGCTTGCACATTGTCAAAGTATTTTTCAAGGAAAAGCTGCGTACTGAAGGAATTTCCTGCACCCGCTCCATAGCGTGAAAGGTGCTGTTCCAACGAGTACAGATAGGCACAACAAGCTTCTTACCGCACGTGTCTTCAATCCTCTGAGCAATGATGGTGCTCTTTGACTGTTTATTCCACAAGTGGTGTAGTTTCAGCATTGTCTTTCGTGATACTCTTTTGAACTGTTCGGCGGTCGTCAAGTATTTTTCAACGTCCTTTGTTGCGATTAAGTTCATTGTGTGAGCAGAACACCGAAAATGTGAAGGAAGAGAAAAGCGTAGAGTGTCAGACGAAGAGAGAATGTCAGTAAGTTCTTGATAAATTACACCATCCTCGTCATTGTCATTTTCATCAGCGTCATCGTCTTCCTCACCTTTGTTTGATGCTTCCTTTAATAATTCAGCTAGAGCGGCATGAGCCTCTTCTCCAAAGTGTTTGAAGCTCTTCACAAAATTCGACGCATTGTCAGTCACAACTCCTCCTTCCATCTTATTCTGGATGCCAAAATCGCGCATTATGGCCTTGAGCTCCTCGACAATGCGGTCATAAGTGTGATTGCCTTTCATTCGCCTACATGCTAACACAGCAGACTTCCTCTCAAGGTTTGATGTGAGCCAATGAATAGTCACACCTAAGTATCCGCGGCGGAATGTAGTCCAGCAGTCAGCAGTAAGACAGAAGACTGAGATGTTTGAGAATTCCTTCTTCATGTTCGTCTTCATGGTGTTGAAGTCTGCATTTAACTTGGACATCAAAGTGGCGTAAGATAGAACAGTTCGACCAGGCGCCAATCCCATGACAAACTTGCGGAAGCCCTGTCTGCGGACAATTGTGAATGGCATGCCACAAGAAGGAATGAACTCCGCAATGAGCTGATCAACTTTCTCCTGGCTGGGCACAGATTGCTTTGACTTCCCGAGGAATGCATCTAGGGTGCTTTGGTCTTGGCCTTTCTTTTTCTTTGCTGTACAACCTGAGACGATCGCTTCGAATTCCTTGACATGAGTGGAATCGTGTTGATTAGAGAGATGACGCTTGAGGTTCGAGCGTGAAGTAGTAGATGCAGAACACACACTTTGGCAAAGATTGCATTTGTAGTAAAGTTTATCATCGGTCTGCTTATTGAAAGTAAAAATGGGTTCATACATGTCCCACTTCTCACTGTCATTCTTCCGCTTTGCCATCGAGCCACTTGGAGATAAAACTTCACCACTTAACAGAAGGCATAAGGACACTGTGACTGCATTTTCATAATGAAATTATTCGCAGAGACATCTAATCCCCATATCACACGTCACAGCGTGCGCTTTTTTATCATTCGATGTAATATTAACATCACTTCATAAAGGACTTCTAAATATAGAGCTGACGTGGCAGTTTTCATGCTGCATTCGGTTGGGTTCCAACAATGGAGGACGGTTCTATCTTGCTTTATCGGAAATGCTAACATCTAAGATTTCCAAGAAATAAATATTATGCCTGCTAGGCATCATGAGCGTCAGGCTTCCAACAGCATGGACAAAAATAGTACAGGGTGCAGCCATGGGAGAAGCAACCGTAGAGTACATTCTAGCTTGAAGCAATTCCGGACAATCATGTGTGAAGGTTCAAAGGTAGAAATGAACGGGAGCAGTTAACTGCCGTTCATCTGCGAAATATGCGAACGTCGTTCAGTTCAAGTTCAATTTTGAAAAAAAGAACGCCGTTCAGTTAAAGTTCACGAAAATCGTGAACTAGTTCATGAACTAGTTCAATTGAACGGCGTTCAATCACACTCTGGTTACGTCTAACAGTGAACCAAGATACTTGAACTTCTTAACTGATGGGAGCGAGGTTCCATCCATTTGGATTTCTTCATCGTTCGCAGCGGTGGAGAGGTATTCACTCTTACTTCTGCTAATTCTGAAACCATTACTTTCCAGGGCATTGCGCCATAACTCCAGCCTGCTTTCTACCATTGTTTTGGAATCCGCACAAATCACCAGATCGTCAGCGTAGAGCATTTCTTTTGGGGGACTGCTCTCCAAATGCCCAGTTATCACATCCAAGACCAGTAAGAAGAGATATGGACTCAACGCCGATCCCTGGTGCAGCCCAACAGTGACCTCAAAAGGTGGAGTGCAACCATGCTTGGTTTTCACAATTGTTAGGGTTTCTCGATACATTTCCCGAATCAGAGTTACATACACCTCCGGCACTCCTTTCCTTCTCAAACAGTTGAACAACAATGCTCGAGGAACAGAGTCGTACGCCTTTTCTAAACCACGAAAACTGCCCTGAAAGGCTCGTTTCTCTCAGGTTCTCCATAACCGTACGCATTACAAACAAGGGATCTGTGGTGCTATATCCAGGTCGGAATTCAAACTGGTTGTTTCGTACATTTGTGCACACTCTCAACCTCTTATTAATTATTCGCTCTAGGAGTTTGAAGCTGTGGCAGAGCAGTTTGATGCCTCGATAATTGCTGCAAACTCTGTGATCACCCTTATTTTTATATGTTGGTGTTAAAATGCTCTCTCTCCACACCGCCGGCAATTGTTGATGGCCTTGAATGATCTCGTTGAAATGATGCAGGCACAAGTGTACTCCTTTCTCTTCTAGCACTTTAATAGCTTCTATGGGTATGTCGTCGGGTCCGCAACTGCGCCTGCCTTTCATTTTGCTCAGTTCTTTCTGGACTTCATCCTGGGTAATTTCAGCGATCGGACCATTCACTGCCAGTTCAGTGGTAATTTCATTATGTGGTCTTTCTTCATTCAGCAATTCGCAGAAATAATCCCTCCATATCGCTTTGTTACTATCGCTGGTCGTCTGAATTGTACCTTCAGAGTCTCTCATAAAGAAACCTTCGATGTTATCTTTGCATTTCTGGCTTCTGGACTTCGCTATCTTGAAAATCAGCTTTCCTCCCTCTTTCGACTCCAATTTCTCATACATTCCTTTCCATGTCTCTCTCCTTGCTTTGGCTACCGTCTTTTTGGCGTGCTTCTTGGCCAGTTTGTAACTTTCTCTATCAGCATCAAGGTTGGAGGTTTTCCATTTTTTGAAGCTAACCTTCTTGGCTTTCAAGGCACCTTGGACCTCGTCCGTCCACCACCAGGACTATAAGTTACGAAAGGTTCCACCGCGTGTCACTCAACAGATCTCCTGCCCACAACTCCTCAGGATATTTGTCACCTCCTCCCAATTAACTGCATCCTCTATACTCCTCAACGTGAGGCGCCTGAAGCTTTCTGCTGTCTCCTCGTCTGCTAACTTCCACCACTTGATCTTCATCTCTGCTTCTTTTTGCTTTGGTTTCGCCAGTGCTGCTGACCGATGGTCCATAACCAAAAGCTTATGCTGTGGGGCAGCACACTCATTTGGGATCACTTTGCAGTTTTGAATTGCTCTTAGTTCGTCCGATGATATTAGAAGAAGTCTATGACCGTCTTGTTGCCACCGCTTTCATAAGTCACTCACTTTCTGTGCATCGTTCTTCACAAACCAGGTGTTAGCTATTCTGAGGTTGTTTGCCTGGGCTAACTGCATTAGTCTATCTCCCTCTGCGTTTCTACTGCCAAATCCGTGACCCCCATGGGCCTCGCAGTTTTTCCTCTGCGCCCCAACATGACAGTTCATATCAGCACCAATGACAACTTTACATGATACTTCGAATCCCGAAATTATGTCTTCTAGCAGGCTCATAAACTCCTCCTTCTCAACATCTTGGCAACCTGTTTGGGGAGCATAGGCACTTATTAAAGCATAGGTCTTCATATTGCCAGGGTTGTATATCTTCATCCACATGAGCCGATCATTCACCCGGTTGACTTCTAGTATCTTCGACCAGTGATCTTGTTTTACTGCTATTCCAACTCCATTCTTCTTTGCTGTTCCACTTGAGTAGAAAAGCTTAAATCCGTGGCCAATTTCTCTCGCTTTATTACCGGTCCACTTTGTTCCTTGAATGCACGCAAAATCCACTTTTCGCCTTTCAAACACATCAGCTAGTTCCATACTCCTACCCGTCATAGATCCGACATTCCATGTCCCAAAACGCCACATGCATGGTGTATCGCGTTCTTTGTTTTTGTTTTTGACAACTTGCTTCTTTAGCCGCAGTCGTTGTCTGTTCTGCAATAGCCCTTGCTCACTCGCCACACTGTCTGGGCGATGACAGCGCGCGTCGCTTGCGGGGGACGCCCTAGCCCTTATCGATTCAATGTTAGAGGACATTTTCATATTTGCTTTGGCTGGGGTTTTTACTGCCGGATGCCCTTCCTGGCGCAAACCCTCCTCCTTTCTCGTCCTGGACTTGGGACCAGGCAATGGCGGAGAATTGCTTGGTTTTAAATCAGAGTTTTCCTTCTCCTAGATGGACTGCCTGCCAAGCTACGAGCTCCATCTACCCTTGGCAAGGGTTATTTTAGACTGGCGCCCTTAACTCGCCAGTGAGCCGCTGTTGTTAGCGTTACCCGGGGGGTGGACCACGTGGAGGTAACAGTCGGCTAATGGCCCATACTCGTGTAGCTATTTCGATGGCTTGAGGACGCCACTCCACAAACCAGCTACGTATGACCAAGGCCTTTCCCACCCCTTTCCAACCCTGTAGGCTTACTTTCAAGCCTACAGAAATAATAGTCTGGCATATCTGTATGATCTGTTTGAACGATGAGGAAGTGAAGATCCCCAGAAAATTCTGGCATAAGCCTTTCAGAGGAATAACCAAAGAAGAATCAGACATGAGAAACTCATTATCAACAGCAGGGGTGAGAAATGAAATACAAAGACTAAGAGCAGTAGCGAATATAAAAACAGACTTTTATAGAAAGATGGATGCTGAATTTCAGGAATAAGTTGATAATCTTTTTGACGCTGAATCGGCGAGCGATAAAATTCAGATATGGAAGAAACAAGTTGAAAAAGAAGAACAGCTGTGTCACGTGATTTGGGAGAATAAAATCGCCTTTTTTCAATCTGACAAACATATGATTCCTTTAAGTTCCGGGGTTAACTCAGAAGATTTAAGTAGAGTTCGAGGAAAGCAACGTTTCCGACAAAATCAGCCATATCGACAACGATTCAGAAATAACAGCCCAGGATATTGGAGAGTTCATCAAAATCATCCTTATCTTAACAACCAATATGAAAACAATAGAAACTTCAGGACACAAAACCAAATTCGAAAGTACCGTCCTAGGAACTTTTTTAATGATCGAGGGAATTTTGGAAATTATAATGATATTGAAATGAACAATGATTATGGTAAGATGCCTCCTGATTTCAAAAACCAAATGCCCTACCACCCAAATAGAATGTATGACACTAGATACATTAATCATAATAACGATGGATATGATCACCGGAGAAGCTATATTTCTGATCAGTGTGAAAACATTTACTCTGTATTCGCGGAACACGATTACAATGAAAATCAGAATCATTTTTTATGGTAAAGAATTTAAAAATTCTAAATTTTTCAAAAAAGGATTTGAATACTTGTGAAGAGAAAATTTTATCGAGAGGATGCAAGTACTCTCCGTTTCCGAAGCAAGATACTTCAGCTATTTGTAATGATGTATTATCTTTTTGTAGGAAATTGCGATTGATAGATTTTTTGCCGACCCGAATAACTTTGATCGGACAGAAGGATCGGACTCATTGGCTCAAAATCCTTCAACTTTCCAAACACCGAAGGGATTAAATAATCAGCTTGACAACTGCATTCAAATGATTACCTTTAATGTAGATCGAACAAGAAATGAAAACAAGAGAAACAAAAGTAATTTATTAATGGAAGAGAGAATAGCCTTAGACCTTTTGAAGAAAAATGAAGATCTACACATTACAAATGCAGACAAAGGTGGCTCTTTCGTCATTTTGAATTACGTTGACTATAAGAATTGCATGTTGACAGAACATCTACACAATCAACAAACGTATAAGATGGTGGATAGATATGATCCGTTAAGTACAATGAATAAACTTAAAACTTTTGCAAGAAATACAATGCCATATTGACTAAAAAAGAGAGAGAATTCACATAGAAATTTAATGCCTCCACTCCATTCATAGATGGCCTACCGAAGATCCACAAAATGAAAGACAAGCTATCGACGAAGATTGTGGATGAATATGGCTATCTGATGATTGACTTTCTGGGTAATTTAAAATTTCGCCCGATCATATCAAGCCGAAATGCCCCTACCAGCCATTTGAGCTATTTCCCTGATGGGCTATTAAAGCCACTGGTTCCAGCCTTGCGTAGTTATGTCAAGGACACGTTCCATTTCCTGTCAAAATTGCCAGAACAGGTATCGAATGAGCTTTGTTTCATTCGACGTGAGATCCCTCTATACCAACATCAATTCAGACATTGGACTAGAAGCAATTAAATATTGGCTTTCCAAAAAAAAGAGAACTTTTAACTGAAAGATTCTCAAATAATTTTATTATTGAAGACATACATCTTGTATTGATGAACAACTTTTGCAGTTTTGAGATGAACACATATGTACTACGCTCCGGAACTGCAATGGGTACCAAGGTTGCGCCAACATACGCAACCTTGATTATGGGCTTCCTGGTAGAAAAACTGTGTGCACATGCAGAACAAGTTCTTTCTCCCACTGCATTTCAAACATTCTGCTCTTCATGGTTGCGGTATTTAGATGATGTAGTCATTGTTTGGAATGAAAACTTTGGAGACGTAGTAGACTTTCACTCATATCTTAATGGGCTGAATAACAAAATTAAATTCACTATTGAAATTGGAAAAGAAAAGTTGAACTTTTTGGATGTCTTGATTTATCGAAATGGTCAACAAATTGAAACAGATATTTATTCAAAACCTACCTCACGCATATGTATCGTTTCATTCATGCCACCCAAGACACGTAATACGGAATGTGCCCTATGCTTTGGCTAATCGAATCAACAGGATCGTCTGAAGTCAGACTGTGAAGGAGGTCAGATCGAAGGAAATGCAAAATCGGTTGAAAGAGTTGGATTATCCCGACAAATTAATTAATGACGCAATTCGTAAATCAAAATCCCTGAATACATCTTCTCTATCACGAATCAAAAATAATATCGTATATCCAAACATACAATCCAAATAATCCTAGTTTTTATAGGAATGTGATAACTCCTTCGTTTTCGAGTTTGAAGCTCACTGATACATTCAAGGATTATAAGACAAGAATGTCTTATCGTCTCTTTTACGAATTCTATCAAACAATAATCGCACAAATACTGAAAGGTGTAACAAAATGCGGAGATTCACGTTGTCAATGCTGTAATTCTATTATAACAGGAACAACTTTAAACTATAAACGCAACAACGAAGTGAAAACTTTCTGGATTAAACACAAGATGAACTGTAACTCAAAGGACTTGATCTACGTGCTTCAATGTAGAGGTTGCCACGCCCTATATGTTGGCCAGACGGGTGACACATTGAGAGTTCACAGTGTGGACTCGAGTTCACAGGCAACAAGTGAAGGACAGAGACTATAGGGTGCTATTTGTAAGCAAGCACATCTCTTCATGCTCACAGAGTGATCCTCCCTTCAGCATAATCCCAATCTTAAAGCTGCCCCCTAACTGTGATAGAGCTTATAGGGAGAATAAAGAAAAATGGTGCATTAGTGTTTTAAGACCTTCACTTAATTGTGACCAATGATTATCGCCTACACTTGACGATGTCTGTGGTATTTTCAATTTTATTTTCATCCATGACATTTATGTCCTTCACTTACTATGTATGTGTAGCCTATGTTATGATTATTTGATTTCATTATAAGTACACTGTATAGCCCTTGAAAAGCTTGGAGGTGACCAAGTGAAACCGGTCGGGCGCTGAAAGAAATCAAAGCTTTTTTCTTGATGACCTGCGGGATTTAATTTATTCTATATATATATATATATATAACTAACAACAGCTTTACATAATATCAGCAACCTGCTTTTAACAACATTTAAGACTGATGTCGTTAACGAGATTTGTGTCCATTTATCATCTCTCCGTACCAATATCACAGATGAAGTAAAAGACTTAGGTAAAGATGTGGCTAGAAGTGTAAATATTGATTCCGTGGATTGGAATTTCCTGTTATGTATATTTGAGTTTGAATAAATTATTTCATTCCCATGACTAGCCTGCGTAGATCAGGTCGAAACCGGTCGGGAATTTTTGGTTTTTGGTACTTTGACTTTTTTCCTTGAGTGCTTTTTGGGTTAGGCTACTTATTATTTGCCATTTTGATTTTGTCATTTATTTATGTATATATTCAGAAAGGAAAAACAATTTTTCTTTGACCGGACATGTTTCCATGTTCAATACATCATCATCAGCGGTGGAGTAACAAACAGAGACAGTTCATCTTTCTTAAATATCAAGTCACAACACATAATTACAGTTCACAAGGCTTCACAGTCGCACTTTCATACAATAAATCAATTGGTAAAACCTAAAATCTTAAAATCGAGCAATATGTACATACTATTTACAAAAATTAAAAGGCATCATGTACAAATTTACAGATTAAGAGAGAGAGTGTAAGAGCCATTCCTTTCATTAGCAAGATTGTCGTTGCTTTTTATCAAAATTGATTCAAGAATAAAGGGCTGATTGCTTTTACCTATTATCGAAAAATTTTCTATTTTCGGGCTATGCGGATGAGTAGACACTTCAGTGGGTGAAGGGTACCCCTTGAGGTGTTCAGAAATCCGAGTCGAGAGATGGCGCTTAGTGGCGCCGATGTACCGCATATTACAGCGGTGACAGGAATATTGATATACAATAGATGATTTCAATTCACTCGGAATTCTGTCTTTATTAGGAAATTGAGTAATGAGCTCTTGAATTTTAAAAACCGGCCGAATTTCGATATTCGCCGGAAAAAGATTGTTGATGGAACGAATTTTATTTTTTATTTCTTTTTCAGCATGGCTAATGAAAGGAACGGACCAAGTTACAACTTTCTTCTGCAACTGCTCAGTTTCTGGCTGAGAGTCTCTGAGCTGGCTCCTGCTCTCAACACTCCTTTCGACCTTCTCTTTGATTCTGTTAATTGCCTTGATATCAAAACCATTTTCGGCAAAAATATTGGAAATCTCATTAGCAGAAACTTCATACAGCTTGCGGTTCGAACAAATTTTGAACGCTCTATAAAACAGAGAGCGCATCGCAGAAAGTCTGTGCGTCAACGGGGCATACGCAGAAAATGGCATATAGATGCCAGTGTTTGGTTGAACTTGAAATGAAAATCAATCACCAATTGCGAACCACAAGAAATCTTAGTATCCAAGAAGATGATCTCATCATCTCTACTTAATTCCATAGTGAACTTGCTGTTGTCATCAAGAGAGTTCAAAAATTTCAAAAAAGTTTTTGCTTGGTCATCATTATCAAAAATAGCCAAACAGTCATCCACATATCTCGCATAAAACCTGGGAGATGGCCCCTGATAATCAGTAAATTTGGATTCGAGCATATCCATGGTGAAGGCGGCCATTGTAGGACCTAAAGAAGATCCCATGGCCATGCCATCCACCTGATAGTAAAGGTTATTATCGAAAGTGAAAAGAATGTTGGAGCAGGCCAGTTCAAGTAGAGATCTTAAAGCCTCTCGTTTCACAGGGAAATTGCCAAAATCAATTTACTATCAGGTGAAGAGAAATCAATTTACTATCATTAAGAAAGATGAACTGTCTCTGTTTGTTACTCCACCGCTGATGATGATGTATTGAACATCGAAACATATATATATATATATATATATATATATATTTGCCATTTTATTTTCAATATTTCATTTATGTATATATACAAGGTGTTTCAAAAGTAGGCTAACAGTAGAAATTGGCCTTGAAAAGCTATGTCTTAATGCTATAGATTAATAAGCTATGTCATAATAATCTTTTTCACGATGCCACAGATAGCTAATATGCCTTGTATTCGCAAGGGGCAAAAATTCAATACTCTTTGACATCGCGTAAATCATATTAAAATATCTCATGATCTCCAGTGTTTTCATGCCTACATATTTCACTACAACCCAATTTGAATCTATACCGATCATGAGAAGTCGAATAACTATCCAACATCTATCAAAAAAAAATTATTAGGAAACCATGTAAACAAGATAGTAGTTGTTTCAGTGTTACTGCGGAGAAGGAAGAACAGTTGACATTCGAATGTCCTCCGCGCCCCTCAGCCTGGTGCACGAAGACGCTGTCGTCAACACAAGACAGGGAGGCGAAGAAGGAAGAACAGCTGACATCCAAATGTCCTTCACCTTTGTTAATTCCAGCCTCCTCTTAGACCATCGTCAGAAGCTTCTGACGATGGCCTAGAGGAGGCTGAAATTAATAAAGGTTAATACCTTTATTAATTTCAGCCTCCTCTAGGCCTCTAGACAAAAAAATGAACAAATGAATAACCAAGGCCTATTCAACATATCAAAAAATTAATCAACTTAAAGTTGCAAAAATTCACGAACGCAAATGCTCAAAATGTCCACCATGGACATCGGCACATTCTTGTAGTCTTTCGGCCACACTGTGGCACACATTTCTGCATAAGTTCCTGTCATCACTGATCTCTTGACAGGTATTTGTGATGTAGGAGCGGAGTTGAGAAAGTGTGTGAGGTTTTCGTCCGTACACTTTCTCCTTTACAACGCCCCAAAAGAAAAAGTCCATCGGAGTTAGATCGGGAGAGCGAGGAGGCCAAAGGATGCTACCACATCTCCCGATCCACTTTCCTGGAAAAGTGTCATTCAGATAGCTTCTGACACTCACTGCAAAATGCGCTGGTGCACCATCCTGCTGAAAGTACAGCTCATTGAAGTTGTTCAATGACTGCATCTCAGGAATCGCAAAGGATTGGAGCATTTGAAGGTACACCTCAGCCGTCACAGTTCTTTCAAAAAATACTGGCCCAATCACACCGTTGCTTGACATACCGGCCCAGACGGTTAAGCCAGGCTGGTTCAGCTCATTTGTTGATACCATGTGCGGATTTTCAGGGAACCAGTAGACACAGTTATGTCTATTTACGTGACCTGATAGTTTGAAACTGGCTTCGTCAGACCAAACTATCTTGTCAAGCAAATCTGGGTTCTCCCGAATTTCCGACAACATGAGCACAGCAAACTGCAAGCGTCGTTCAGCATCATCCGGTAGAAGGTGCTGCAACAGTCTGGGTCGGTATGGTTTCAACTCAACTTTCCTCATCAGTCTCCAAGTAGAGCTTAGAGAAATGTCCAACTCCAATGAGGCTCTTCTTGTTGACTTCTTCGGACTTTGAACAAATGTTTGGGCCACTAGCTCCTCGTTTGATGTTATTGAAACTGATCGAGGGCGTCCTGACTTCGGTGCATTCTCTACCGAACCGGTCTTTTCAAATTTATCTCGAATGCGATAAATAGCAAATCTTGATGGAGGATTGCTGTGAAAGGCATCTCTCCATTCCATTCGCACCTTTTCAGCATTCTTGTTTTTCCAAAAGGATTTCAAAATCCATTTTCTCTGATCATCTTTTAGATGACCTGACATGACAGAAGCAGCAAATTCAAAAAAGCTTCAAGCTTGTTTAATTCACTTCAAGTCAAACTAACAGTGTTTGATTCAAATCAAATTAATTGAACATATCCATGTACGTAATGTCAGATTGGTGCTATATCTTGTCCATGATAGATTTCAAAATTCCTTTGCCAATGGAATGCTACTGCATAGACTTCTAAATGATAGTAGCAATTACTTCGAAGTCTATGGCTCATGTTGGACTGATCATGGATATCCATCGACTGATTCAGGTGTAAATCGCCAATAGAACGGTCAACATAGATTTCCTAGGGCAAAATCAACTGTTAGCCTACTTTTGAAACACCTTGTATATATATATATATATATATATATATATATATATATATATATATATATATAAATATGAAATGCTCCACCCTGCCGACCTCATATGCCATTTCATTATTTCATTAGAATGTGAATATATATCTACAGATAATCGTTTTTGACGGGATTTTTTTTGATGGAATGAAGGGACCAGGGCCTACAGCAATCGTCGGACCAGGCATTTGGAGGTGCTGTGACAGCCATAGAACTTCTTTCACAACAGTACAAATCAATGCACAATCATATTCCGCAAAATTTCATACATTGGGCAGGAGAGTCAGTGCGGCAAGGGTGCACATGGGGGCAGGAGCGTCTGGTCGTGGGGCTGGGGCGTACATTTCTTATATATGTATATATGTGTATACATGCATGTCTATTACAATGTGACTAAAAGTTCTACATACAAGAGACGTACGAATGAAGACGAATTTGCATCGGGTCTCTTATATAAAATACACCAATAACTCGCATTTCATTGAAAAACATTCAATCATAGATGGAATCAGTTCACATCGCTACATACCAATCACATACGAAAGTAAGTGAGATTTCGTATGGAAAGCATACCACATCTATGTAAACTTCAAGAATCTCGTATCAAATGTTTCTTTCAAATTGTATGTAATTTTCGTATCCAGTGATTTACAGTGTAGAATGCACAAAACAGCTGATGTAAATGTCAGGCACCGGTCTAGATCACTGTCGCTCGATCTCAACACAAGTGCTACCATGACTGGCAGTTTTTTGCCATCTAACTTTAGAATCATGATAACTTTTGACCGCTAAAGTTTTCATATTCTGGTCATGTTCGAAGAATTTATCACTCTACTTATGTTCTATGATCAAACATTTTTCCAAAGAAAGAATACAAGCTATAGTTTCATAACCATTGGGTCAAAGTGTCATTTTCGCGCCATTCAGTGAACAACGTGATTTTTTTCTTGGAGACGGATATTTTGTAATGCTATATATCACCCGTAATTCAGAACTTTATTCTCTCATTTGAAAGCCGATTTGCGTCAATTAGTTGAGTGATTCACGATGGTCGTTTAAGATGAGTATTTTTAGAGACGGGGCTTAAACGGGACACATCGGTTTGCTGTTAAGTGGTCGTACACTGTAAATCGCTGGAAACGAAAATTACATACAAACAAATACCAAAATCATATACAATTTGAAACTAACATCTCATACGAGATTCTCGTATGTTTACAGAGATCTAGTATGTTTTCATACCACATCTCACTTACTTTCGTATGTGATTGGTATGTAGTGATACGAACTATTCTATCTGTAATTGACTGTTTTGCAATGAAATACGAGTTGCTGGCATGTTTTATATACGAGACCCGATGCAAATTCGTCCTCATCCGTACGTCTCTCGCATGTAGAACTTTCAGTCATCTAGCAAAAAATTATGTATATTGTGTATAAATTTGTATTTATTATATACTATTGTCAAATGACCTTGTTCAGTAATATCATTCGTGAATATTTCCTTTTGATAGCGTGGGATTCAAATGAGAATTTTGTACGAGTATATCGACGTTGCTACTTGCCTAGTAACATTAACATGACTCCTGATTAGCTCTACTTAATAAACTAAGTTGATTAACATCATTTCAATCAATCAAACAATATCCTTCGCACAACCATGTTGACTTATATATCTCAAACATAACTATTTTTGTGTTTTTTATTTCGGATTAATAATATGCTTAATTTCAAAATTACATAATGCATAATTGCTGATGGTTGAATACTTCTTGATTATTTATGAAATGCCTTAGACTTACATGTATTAAAATCGAATTAGGTATTGTAGGTTTGACTCTTGAGTGTAATTATCTCACTACTTACAAAACAGTAGTAACGTTAGTGTTATTTTTATTGACAAAAGGCGAAAAGCATACAAATATACCAAAAAATATCTTGGTATGCATCCTTCGTATGTGATTGGTATCATGCGATTTACAATGCATATTAGAAAAATCCGGTTCCCAGCAATTGTAGGATGCAGGTTAAAAGATGAGTTGTTCCGCAGAAAACCACTTGCAATGAAAACTCCAATGTTTGAAAAAATTATGTAAATTTCTATTTAAAATTGAAAAGTATTTTCAAAATTGATTTTAAAATTTCCAATCATGGGTTTTGCAAACATTGCATTTATACAATTATGTAGTCTATGTGTATTAGCTCAATATTTCAATACAACAATATTGAGTATGACATTTTGCAAAATTTTTCACATTGGCAATAAATTGTCCATAGTTAAGCCCAAAAAATAAATAGCCCAAGTGTTAAGAGGAATCAAATCACTGAAACCGCCCATAGCTGAAAATTCCTGCCTGAAGTGATCTATTGAAAATTATTTCATCGAATTGATTTCATTCTTGAAAAATAAATAATAGTAACCTTGAAAATCTACAAAGTTTAGTGACAAGTTGCAGATACTAAAACTGCCAACCACTGGATGCCATCGTCTCATGATAGCGAGTGTCGTCTCCATAGTGTGTCAAATTCCAATGTGCGTGTCAATTATGTGCTGCTTGAATAAAGTGCCACAGACTGCTCACGTCTCAGTGCTATGTGGGTAGGAACGTCTGTGCCGGCCATAAATGCGGTTAGCTGGGTCCACAATTGCTTCCAAATACATTTGTAAAGATCTGGAGGACGCGGCCAAAGCATTCTTGAGAGAGCTCAAAGATCCTAAATGCTCGACTGGTGAAAAAATGACCATCAGAAGGGAAGCAGGGAAAACCGACCATAACTGAAGGAACCAGTGACAGTTTTACTTTCGTGAAATGCAAGTTTCATAAAAGTAGATTCTTTCTCTGAGCCAAATGCATCTAATCAAAAGCAAGCTGGAAAAAACTCCTCAAAGCTTTGGTGGATGATTTCTTGAGTTAAAATTTACAAAAATCTGACTGCCCATCGGCGTCAAATGCTTTCAAACGGTCGATGATAACAGACGGGATGCTATTGTTTGAGGTGTTTATTTGAAGATATGAGTTATGTTAATAAGTGTGTTGACGGTTTGCATGATTATCGAATACTAAAGAGAGATTGTAGTCTGGCAGTTCGTGTTTACTGTTGATGTGCGGTTAAAGCTGCGTTATTGCTTTGGCCTCTGTTATTGTTGTGTCTCGAGTGTTGCGCAGCTGGCGTAGGAGACCGACCTGAAAGTTACCGATGCCGTTTATCCCTCCATGCCTATCTTGCAAATGGCTATAAAGAACACTACTATTGCTTTTATTATCTATGACCTTCTTATGCTCTTGGTGCCTAGTTTTTAACATGCAGGCAGTTTTTCCTACATAAAATTCTCCGCATTGAACACATGTATATTGGCAAACGACGAATCGATCTCGACACGAGTACGTGTTGTTCTTAAAATCACTACAAATATTACAAGAGCATGATTTTTATTTTTTCTTATTACTAAAGTATTTGGCCGATTGATAACTATACTCGTAAATCAAACGTTCCGGTTAATCACATTTTTTAATAAGTTTATTTATTTTGCGATTTGACGGTTCATGAACGTGTAGCCACTATTGACGACATAATACTAGGTCCCTTTGGATTTCGATGAAACTAGATTCAATCTATTATTAAACGTTTTTAATTCAATTAATCATCATATCAAGATTACTCTTGAAGCATCTAAACCTAATGAATGGCTGAATTTTCTCGATATCATGATGAAGATTGATAATGAAGAAATCAAATACTCTTGGTATCATGAAGAATGCCACTCCAACATAGCTTTGAGAAAAATTCTATCCTTCCGAGACACACAAAATCAAATTATGTAAAGAGTAGTGTACATGACATATCCCAACGATCAAATGATCCAGAAACTAGGAAAGAGAACTTGGAAGAGTTTGACCGGATTCTAGAACAAAATCAATACAGCGAAAAGGAACACAAAATAAGTGCTAAAATAAAAACTTCAAATAAAGGAAGTAACAAAAGTAAAGAGAATAATTTTCAATTTATACTGCGTTACGTTGATGGCCGGTGTGATCGCAGAATAAATATATTTATAAAAAATATTATCTACCGGTACTTTTGATTTACGAGTATAGTTATCAATCGGCCAAATACTTTAGTAATAAGAAGAAATAAAAATCATGCTCTTGTAATATTTGTAGTGATTTTAAGAACAACACGTACTCGTGTCGAGATCGATTCGTCGTTTGCCAATATACATGTGTTCAATGCGGAGAATTTTATGTAGGAAAAACTGCCTGCATGTTAAAAACTAGGCACCAAGAGCATAAGAAGGTCATAGATAATAAAAGCAATAGTAGTGCTCTTTATAGCCATTGCAAGATAGGCATGGAGGGATAAATGGCATCGGTAACTTTCAGGTCGGTCTCCTACGCCAGCTGCACAACACTCGAGACACAACAATAACAGAGGCCAAAGCAATAACGCAGCTTTAACCGCACATCAACAGTAAACACGAACTGCCAGACTACAATCTCTCTTTAGTATTCGATAATCATGCAAACCGTCAACACACTTATTAACATAACTCATATCTTCAAATAAACACCTCAAACAATAGCATCTCGTCTGTTATCACCGACCGTTTGAAAGCATTTGACGCCGATGGGCCGTCAGATTTTTGTAAATTTTAACTCAAGAAATCATCGACCAAAGCTTTGAGGAGTTTTTTCCAACTTCCTTTTGATTACAAAATGACCTCCCGACATTCTTCAGGAAACGTGGAAACTTCATCCTCTGTATTGTGGTGGTTGTGTGCTACTTTCAACGTAAAAGTGAGAATGTTTTTTACACGCCTCGCCCTGCAAATTTACATCTTAGTATAAAGTACGCAACCGGTAATATGATTTAGCATTCTGAGTTGCAAAATAACAAATATAGAATAGACATTTACATCTCTCAAGTGAAGTTTTTCATTTTGTTTTGCATTATTACGTATACTGCACATTATGCTTCTAGTAACATCTATAAAAATCTTCTGCCAGATGCTAATTGTGCTCTTGATAATTTTCAATTATGTGTACACTGAATTGTCTCGCGCTTGACGTTCGTGTAATCAATCACTCGTGGTGAAACCTGTGATTGTAGCTCATGTAATGTCAAGAAATCTTCTTGGAAGTTTTCGAGGCACGTTATGTGAAATTAGAGAATCCTGCATTGTGCGCAATAAGATATTGTCAATGGATGCCCCCTCGGCCATTGTAAACTTCATTTTCTATTTTTGTGTAATTTCAATTAAATGATTTCGAGAAACTTTGTGGCAATTTCCTTATACGAAATGAATTTACTTAGCGTGTGGATGAATACTAAGAAGGGAAGTTTGAAAGCCTGCTGATGATTGCTGAAATGGCGGCTGAAAATCCAACTTAATATTTAATACTTCTATTTACTTTTTTTCAGAAATTGTTCACAACTATAAAAATACAGGTAGTTCTCTAGATCTCCTGTCTGAGTATTTGGGGAATATAATCCTGATTATTATTTTCATTCGCCATGAAACACGAGCTCCTCAAATGTATTTTTCTTAATCGTATCTCGGTGAAGAATTTAATTATAAGAATGATGATGTATGTGACAACTTTAACGACCACATAGCTGCCATCCTCGACAGACTAATAAGGGCGAACATGTCCATTTCATGACATTTCCTTCTTGAGTGCCTTGGTGACCTTGTCATTCTCTCCCCTAACTCAAGAGATTAATTAATTTCTGAAAAAGTTTCAAAAAGAGAAATTTCTCTCATAGAACGATAGAATATCTCAGCGTTGTTTTTTAAATACAGAATATATTCCAATGCATCGACAGCGTGTAAAGCAAATTGAAGGGTTTAAAGATGCTTTCACCCGATCTTCTCCTTGTTGACTGCGCTAACCTGAGTAGAGGGTTTTGTTAAATTGATCGTCGCAAATCAAGAATATGGGGAAATTGATGTAGATTAATTCTCTCACGTTTTGAAATTTGCAAAGAACCTGTCAACGGGACTTCTACACTTTGGTCAAACTCAGATACAGTAGGTTTATGATAACATTGATCTATCAAAGAATGATGTATCCAACACCAAGATGAAGTCGACTCCTATCATGATGGATTGGGGAAACTGTCCACATTCTGTTTGCTACATTTTCAAGTTGACATTTCTGTTTTGCCTGACATCTGAAATAAACAAGAAATCAATTTTTTAGTCACGTTTTCCGCCAAAATTATGTCTCTACGACCGACAAATTTCCTTCACTCTCGACTTTGAGGAATTAAAACTGTCATTCTCGTCTGGATGTTAGGAATGACAGACATAGGGACGTTGCGTCAATTGTAGACAATAAATTCTATTTTAATTTTATTTTGTCTGTCTTCCTGGACGCGACTGCCACAGCAATATGTATTTCGAAGAAGACTTTCGTATATTTTGAACTTATTGATCAGAGAATATCATTTCTGCGCACAATTTCAGACAACACTTGAATGTCAGCTTCAAATGTCATCGGAAACAAACTTGCGACTTTGTTGAAGACTACAATGAAGTCCGCTGTTTGCTGATTGCATAGATATCGGGATTGTAAATATTTTTTTATTTCAAAATTTTGCAACTTTTCTGTTCAATTGGATAACCCATTTCATAAATTGACTTCCTCAAAAATGTTTGATGAGCGTAACATGGAACCTTTGCCATCGACTGCGTATTTTTCATAAGTTTACCTCGTCGTTGGCATATTGCATATGGCCTTTACAGATCCTAAGAACAATGCAGGGAGATAAAAGTTCATGTTGCCGACGTCCTGGAGGATTTGTTGATGGGGTACAAAATCAAGTATGCAAGTTACTGACAAGTTAAGGATACAGATATTTGATATTTTCATTCGTACACTACACTTTTATGCTCTCAAAACAGCTGTGGAGATCTCAAATACTTCTGCGAAAGCTTTTTCAGCAGCTAATTTTTGCTTCCGAACTTTCATTTTGAATATTGATTTATGCCGAGTTGTTCACACAGGACAAGCAGTCTTGCGACATCATGTGCGAAATATAAGACATTTTGCGAGCATAGCGCAGATACACCAGCACGATGTAAATAGTACATAAATGAATTCCACGCTATATGGAGGCTCACTATCATAGAAGTGCAGAAAAATCGTTCCTGATCCAAAAATATAAAAATTGGAATTTCTGCACCCTCGGAAGAGACCATATAGCAAGAAACGGTTACTCAAATCGACCGCGATGGTACACACCGAGAACCAACTTCTCAAGACCACAACAGCAACATTGCCAGCAGTAACAGTCGCCTTACAATCAGCGCTAACCACCGCAACAGCAATTCAGTCATCAAAGCTTCCAACCGCTCATAAGCTGCTATCAGCAACCCGCTCGCACCATGGCTTAAGGACATTATCCGAATTTTAATCAAGTCGGTGTGCAATAACAGAAGTTTATTTAGCGGAAGTGAGCGAGGGGAGGAGACAGAAAAAAGTAAGACCCAAATGCAATTGGTAAAAATATTTTATACAAATATAAAGGGATTGATAGGATTGAAGACATTTATCAGATTAATTGTGACGCGGATATAATGTGCTTCACCGAAACACGCCTAAAAACTGTAAATCAAACTGTGCCCAATATGTGACCGATTACATGTATGTGCCCGACGCAATTTCGTCACATCGATCACATTTGGTCACATATGTGACTTCCATGTGACCTATGATGAATCATCATAAATCATGCACATACGGCGAGTACTTGATGAGAATAATTCAAATTGATTTTCCGAATACTTTGTGTTATTTTTTGTTCAAGGATATCACTGGCAAGAAGATGTTATCATATTGAAACTGTTTTAATCAGGATAATGATTGTGTGATTGAAAAATGTGACATGTCTTCGTTTAATCTGCTTGATCTCCCCGGGAAGTTGTATCATCGTGTTGTAAGTGAAGTTGTATTATCTTGCCTAGACAGCGTGAAGCAAATAATAATAATAATAATAATAATAACTGTATATTTATAGAGCGCCATTACTTGGTGAGCTCATGGCGCAACAAAATTATACAACATTACATGTACACAAAATAACATAAACACATCAGCGATTGGAAGAAATAAAGTGTGTCTTCAAAGACTTTTTAAATGAGTGTAGGGATGCTGAGTTCCTCACATCTCTGGGTAAGGAATTCCACAATACGGGTGCAGCATAGGAAAATGATCTTCTTCCGAATCGAGTCCGATAATTGCGAGACTCCAGAATTCGGTCATCATCAGATGAACGCAACGATCGCCTAGGAACATATACGGATACGAGATCTGACAAATAGAACGGACAAGAGCCCTGAAGAATCTTGTACACAGTGACACAAATTTTAAAACATATCCGTTGTCTGATACGAAGCCAGTGTAAATCAGAAAGATGACACGATATATGATCATATTTCGGAATACGCATAATTAACCTCGCCGCATTGTTTTGAATACGCTGTAGCTTATCCAGAAGATACGTTGGACAGTTGTATAGAATTGAATTACAGTAATCAATTCGAGAAAGAATAGTACTGTACACCACAGTTTTACACGCATCCGTTGATAAATAGCGTTGGATATGGCGCAAGCGGCGCAACTCACAATTTAAAACACGAATCAAGTTGATAACGTGACACGATGAATCGAGGTTTCGATCGAATGATATACCAAGATTCCTCACTTTCTGAGAAAAATCAAAATGCAGTAGTGGCTCAGTTGGCATTCTTATGCTTGCAGGATATAGCATAATCACTTCAGTCTTCCGTCTATTCAAAATCAGTTGATTACTTGCCAACCAATCCTCCACTTGATGAAGACAATTATTCGCAGACAGCAAGAGCTCATGTACTCGCTCAGAAGTCGTGCTTTGATAGAATTGGCAGTCATCCGCATACATATGGTATTTGAAAGAGTGGCAGCCGAACACTTTCGAGATTGGTGAGAGATAAAGCGAGAATAAAATAGGTCCTAGGACGGAGCCTTGCGGTACACCACATGAAAGAAATGATTTTTTGGATGTACTGTGAGACACCATAACAGACTGAGTCCTTTGAGATAAGTATGATACGAACCATTCATGAGCTGTTCCTATCACGCCATACGTATATTTCAGACGGGATTTCAAAATATCATGATCAACCGTATCAAATGCAGAAGTCAAATCAACAAGCACAAGGACAGACACTTGACCATTGTCAAAAGATAATAGCAAGTCATTCATGATTTTCAATAGCGCAGTCTCCGTGCTATGATTCGACCGGTAAGCCGATTGATAAGATTCAAATAAGTTATTCGCAGTCAGATGTTGCATCAACTGTTGAGAAGCTACTTTCTCTATCACTTTTGAAGAAAAGGTAATTGTGACACCGGACGATAATTTTCAAAAGAATTCCTATCCAATGTGGCCTTTTTCAATAGGGGCTTGATAACAGCATGCTTTAAAGCAACAGGAAAGACACCAGTTTTCAATGAATAATTGACAATTTCAGTAATCACAGGTAGCACATCATCAATGTGATCTTTCAGTAGAGCTACAGGGATGGGATCCAAAACCGATGATGTCATCGACAATTTAGCTATGACTTCACGTATGTCAGACTGTGACATTACTTTGAAAGAAGACAATGGAACCCCGGAGAAACGCAAATCAAAAACATGACTATCATCAGTATCACTATTAGTGGCACCAGTGATTTGTCTCTTTACGTACAAAGTCTTATCAACGAAATAATTCAGAAATAAATCAGGCAAATCCGTAGAACAGTAAATTGTTGGAACTTGATTCCGCTTCTTGTTTGAGGTTAGATCATTCACAACTTTAAACAGCTCTTTACTGGTTTTAACGTCATTGATCAATTTGCTATAGTAATTTGACTTTGCTCGGGTAACAAGACTGATTACCTGAAGCTTAGCATTTTTATAAGCGAGCATGTCTACAGTTAGTCCGGACTTGCGCCATTTGCGCTCAGCACGACGACGCGTACGCTTAAGGGAAAAAAGTTCGGTGCTAATTGACCGAAGCCAAGGCGAAGATCTTCGTTTACACTGACGTTGTTCTTCAGGAGCATGAATGTTCAATGTTTTTCTCAATGTGTTATTGTAGTTTGTAACATCAGAAGGGTCCAAGCTTTTTAATCCATCAGATAAATCATGACCAAACGCAGAATGATCAATACGCCATAAATTGCGACAAGCAGCGGTAGAAGTAGTATGTAATGTTTCTATGCAAAAGTTAGTAAGAACAACACGGTGATCAGATTCCAAGGTATCAGAAGTTTCCACAGTGAATATCAACTCATCTGACTCACGTAAAATAACCAAATCCAGAATGTGATCCTTTATATGCGTTGGATGCATTACAACTTGCTTCAAATCAAACATCTGCAGGAATTTTAAGAATTTCATTGCGCTGGTATCCTTGTAATTATCAATATGAAAATTAAAGTCACCAACAATACAAACATAATCTTGAATCAAATTGACATAGTCGAGAAATACTGAAAATTCGTCAAAAAATGTTGAAACTTTTAGCTGGTTCTTAGAGCTTGGAGGAGGACGATAAATACAAAAGAATGTTAGAGAAAGCTTTTTTACCATTATTGATAATTGCATCAATTCAAAAGTTGTGTGCACAAACGGAAACGACGCAATGAAACTCACATGACGAAGACTCCGTTTATATATAATGCCAATACCACCACCTCTTGATGTCGTACGAGGAAAGGAATTCATTAGATGGGTTGAAGAGGACAATGCTCCACAAAAATGTTCATCTCCTACAGAACGAAGCCAAGTCTCAGTCAGGAACATAATATCTATATCATTGTCATCGATGAACAGGGAAATTTCGGAGCATTTTTCAAAAGAACACACGGAGCGAGCGTTGAATAATCCAATCTTAAAAGTATCGGAACATTGATCTTGAGCTTTGCGACTGCATTTTGCCAAATCTATTAATGAAGTTGAAAGGGAATGAGACGTTTCAATGTAATAGCGATTAACATACGAAACATACTTCTGAGCTAATGAATACACGCCAACTGTGCAAATTTGTCAAAACAGTTGTTTAGAAATATCAATACGATCTAGAACTTTACCATCTTTGAACAATCTTCCTGATTTGATGAAAATTTTACTTCCATCTGAATTCGAGGCTCTCAACTCCTTGCAAACGTCTCTTAATCGTTTCTCCTCTTTCCGCTGTAGAACTGATAAATCTTTGACAAAGAAAATATTTTGTGAAGAAAGTGATGCATCTGCACGGGTACGCTTTTGGTTAAATAAAACGCAATTCTTTGCTTCTCGGTTAGCAAAAATTATCTTCAATGGTCTTACTTTGTTTTCATCGTGACGACCAATTCGAGACGTAGAGACTATGTCAGCCTTGTTAAAATCTGAATCAATTTTATTGCAAATATATTGAAGCTTTGTAATGTCCTCACTCAACAAAACAGAATCATCCGTTAATAAACCAGACTCTGGAATTCCATGTGCTATCAAATTATTGGCTCTGATGCTATTCTCTTGCTTTTCTATATACAATTGTTGAGAGGTGATTACATCTTTCATATGTTTGATATTGATGTCAATTTTCGCTTGATTGAGTCGTAGACCATCAAAGTTCGATTCTATCTGATCAATTCTTGACGTCAAGGCATCAATTTTGGCGCTAATTCGTGATTCAAATTCGGAAAACAGTAATCTGATTTCATCCATCAAAGATGCGTTTTGAGACCCAGATCGAGAGCTTCGCCTTTCAGACATTTGCTATTGTGCTAGAAGAGGAGGTGGAGTAAGGTCACAATTTATCGCAGCAATATTTTCCCTGCAGAATTTTTCCCTGAGAAGGGAAAGTTTTGGGCAATACTAACGCGGGAAACTGATTGCAGTGATGAATTTGAGAGCACGGAAGACGTTGTAGCAGCAGCACTTAATTCAGATTGCGGATGGAGGCGAGATGGGAGAAGTGATGATGTCGACCGATATCAGCGCGAACAAGGGGAGAATAAATCCCAGATGCAATATCAGAACAAAGAGATCACTTCGCCGAAGTAATATTCAAAGTTGAATAATGCCGAAAATTCGAAGCGAATCGAAGAGAATTCAATAATAATTTGCACGATGCCAACGATCAGGAGACGGTGAAACAAATGATACAAAAATCTTCTGTGTACGGCAACTGTTACCCGGGTAATTTGAGAAAAACGCTGTACCATCGGAGCAAGCCTCAAGACACAACCGTCAGACACAACCGCTGAGTTGTGTCAAATGAGCTTCATGTCAATCGTCTGCTTGTTTATTACATTGAGAATGACAAACTGAGAGACATTACATAATGACGTCCTATTCCCAAATAGAATCTTCAATCGCAATGTCCTGAGAAATGAGTCTATGCAAAATTGAATCAATGTATACAGTGCCTGACAGCAAGTTTGCAAGTTTTGTCCATTTCCAAGTTTTGTGATACCTTTATCATCTATTCTTTAGATAAACATTTTAGAAGCTATAAATTATGTCAATGTGTTATCAGTATGGTTTTTTATTTCAATTAATGTTCATTATCTTCTCTTTGTAAGTAGTTTGTCATAATTTATAAGTAGTATGAACACAAGAGTAATAAAGCAAAATATTTGAAAAATGATAGTAATTCATTTTGATTAATCTGACACTCAGATATCACTGCATGCTTAAAAACGCTTCATAGAAATTAATTTGAAAGGCACAGAAGCATTCACGTGATAAATATCTATGACATAAACATACCATTCATGACCCTTAGTGTCTGAGTTTATAAATTCAAAATATCATGTTTTTTATGTCTTTTAGAGAAAAAATGTTGAACACGTGTGTCAAAAGATATCTGAGTGTACAAATTTAACATTGCTATTGATTGCAATTTGCTGAAAGAATTCAAATTTAAACTTATAGATATCTTACTAATAACTTCAGCGTGATATCATTCACTTGGGTGTCTGAACTGAGAATGGCGACGATAAGTGACAAAGAGAAGAAGAGAATTGAGATTATTACTTTGGTCAAGAATACCAACAAGACAAAGCGCGAAATTGCTGAAATTGTTGGCCTTCATGAATCAAATGTTGGAAGAATAATAAAACAATACCAGAAAACCGGAGATGTTGATTTGAGGTACGGAAATTGCGGTGCATCAAACAAGAAGCTCGACTAACGCGATCTGCGGAAGCTTCGAAGGATCAGTGGCAACAACCCAAGAATGACTGCAACTGAAGTACAGAAAGAAATTGGAAGCAGAGGCGACCAAATGTGTTTACGGACTATTCAGAGGGGCTTGAGTGAAGCAGGATGTGCAGCTGTTAAGCCAAAGAAGAAGCCATATCTTAGCAATTCGCACGTGTCCCGACGGTACCAATGGGCCCTTGACCACAGTCACTGGGATGAGAACCAGTGGAATAATGTCATCCTCAGCGACGAGACCGTGATAGAACTCAGAGACAGTTGTCCCCAATTCGTGAGGTGTGTGGAAGGTTACCCTTTGAATAACGAACACTTCCAACTAACTGTGAAACACCCTACAAAGGTTATGATTTGGGCCTGCTTCTCAGTGAAAGGTCCGGGGCGAAGTCGCGTGGTCAAAGGTTCGATGGATTCGGACATTTACATCAATAAGATAATCAAAGGACGACTTGTACAGCAAATGAAGGACTGGTATCCTGATGGTACAGGGGTTTTTCAGCAGGATAATGCCCCCTGTCATGTCAGTCGGAAATCCAAGGAGGAGTTTGGGCATCAATGTCATGGATTGGCCCCCATGCAGCCCCGATATCAATCCTATTGAAAACATCTGGGCCGTGGTTAAGAAGAGAATAAGCAAGGATAAACCTCGCAACAAAAGTGAGATCATATCACATTTTCTCAGAATCTGGCATCGTGATGAAGAACTGGTGGCGGTATGTCAGTCTTTGATAACCTCCATGCCGAGGCGTGTGAAGGCTCTTGTTCAGTCGAAAGGACATCATACAAAATACTAATGATAAGATATCTATGTAATTGTTTTATAGCAATATCCATGCTCCAGTTACTCACCAGTGTTAGTGTGTAATACATATGAGTATTGGCACCGGTTTGCAGTTTTCATTTATATCGCATTATGGGGATACTGTAACACTAAGATCTAAATTTATAAACTTGCAAACTTGCTGTCAGGCACTGTAGATGGTTCAATGAAACAATTTTATCGATACAAACAGCAATAGATGCTGCCACAGCCATCGATTGTTTCATTGGCGTATAGATAAGATGTTTACTACATCAGCTTATCTATTTGTTTTTGAACATCAGGTGGCGGTTGACGTTGAGCAACACACTGATTAAGACATTCTGAATTCAGTATTGATGGTTAATTTAAAAGTAAATGGAAAATTGAATATGTACTTTTGTATCTAATGATTTGCAAATATTTGTTGTTCTTTCCGTAAGTTCCTCAATTAAAAGTATGGTCTTTTCTTCCCACTAGGAAGTGGATTCATTTAAACCATAATTTATAGCTCAATTTAATTCAGAGGCAGTACTTCTACTCTCCAAAAGCTAAACAAGTACTGGGTTTTGATTATCACAATAATTGGAAGAAGCGATAATCATGAGCGGTCGGGCAGATATTAGTCACATATTAATCACATATTAGTCACTCAGTGTATACTGTGCTGTGCGCCGGTCGTGTCTCTCTCGGTCTGATTGCTTTGTGCATTGTTGTTGTAGGTCTTGGTCGTTTGTTGTTAGTTATTATTGTCATCGTTATTGTCATTGTCATCATTGCTCATTTTCATGTTACATAGTTATGTTCGATGCGTGCGATGTGTGTTGTGAGTGCGATCTGCCTTCATTTCATTTGTCCGTGTTTATTGTATTGTGAACATCGTGAACATCAGATCATCAGCAATGTGCTTTCACTACGTGACTTTACTTTGCGTGGAACGGTGAACAGACATTTTCTTCTTGCGTGGCCGTGGTTTATCCTGTACAGTTAAAGGTAATTTGTAAATACGTTTTGTAATTTTTTCTTTCATTTGTATAAACGTTGTATTATCATTTCAGATTGAATTGTTATTGCGTTAATAAAAAAAGGCGAAGTACGAAAATTTGTTCTTCTGTCATTACAATCTTTAACTTGGATCAACTGCGAGCAGCGTATCTTCAACTTCAATTTCAAGACTTGAGTCAAAATTGGTCAATTATTGGTGAACAATCCACAAGCAGTTACTCCTCTTGAAGTCAGCTCAAGTTCCTGTATTGGGTGGTCTATATGGTGTCAAGGTGCAAGTCAAGTATCCTGCAATGAGATTCTCAGGAGTTTGCGTGAGTTAACTTATCAGATAACCAAAGACTATTTGTGAATAACTTTTGGCATCAATATTTAGTCTACGAATATTTCATTAAGCAGTAGCCATTATTATTGTCAAACATCAATACGTTATTCAGATAAATATTTTGTAATTTCTATTACGTATATTTTTCTGCTTTGAGTAGAACTCACTCTTTGTATTTGCTAAGCTTACCTAATCTCTTACTACTTATTTGGGCTTTATAGCGCTACATTTTATATTTTTTACAATTTTCGTACGTTAATTTTTAACTGTGCTCAAAGTTAAGTCTCAGTAGTGTACGTGTAGCTAAGGTTTAAGTCTAATTTAGTACTCGTGCAGGCGTTGTCGCGTTTAGTAAGGCATAATAAACTTAGAAATGAGTGAAGAGGGCATTAAGGCACGCAGCCCGGCGAAGCGAATGTTTACAAGGAAACTAAATCATATTACAGTAATGCTAGATAGTTTGGTGGATAATATTAGCGTGGAAGAAGAATTGAAGGACCTAACTGTTGCTTACAACAAGGTTGTAGAGATGCATGAGGCGGTATTAGATGAGCAGGAGGGAGATTTAGAGTCAGACGATTATTTGGATGATATAGATATAAAGTATATAGACATGAAGGTGCGTGCGAGGCAGGCCATTAAAGAAATGAAAGATAGCGATCGCTTACCTGTAGACGTATCAAGTTTGGATCAGTCGTCTGTAAGAAAGTCTTCGAATCTTCAAAGGGTCATGATTCCAGAATTTTGTGGAAACATCAGACATTACATAAGCTGGAAGGCTTTGTTCAAGCAAATGGTTGAATCAGAGACCGATGAAATGGCTTTGCTGAGACTCAAACTCGCTCTAAGTGGTAGAGCTAAGCATGATTTGGATGGGTTTTCTACCTACGGGGCAGCGTGGAATCACCTGGATGCTAGATACGGTTGTGTTGAAAGTATTGCAGATTGCTTACTTAAGGATGTACGAAGTATGAAACAAGTGAGAAAAGGCGATTTCAATGCATTTTCACAATTCGCTAATAGAGTGCGAGAATTTCTGAAAAAAATGGAAGAGATAAACAGGTATACACAGGCAAATACTATATTCGTTCTGAATGAACTGTTGAGCAAACTTGATTCTGAAGATGTAGTTTTGTACAAACGAGCTAGGAATGGAAACTCGATTGCGGAATTTTCTCGTCGGTTGGATGAGGAAACTAAAGTACGGAGGAATGTTTTTTTCATCTACCGAGGCCAAGGAGTCTAAGGATCAAAAGCGATTTCAAGTGTTCAGTTATCAAAGAAGTGAGACTCGTGAACAGACATGTTGGCTTTGCCGTGGTAATCACCCGATTTGGAAATGCCCCATTTTCATCAAGAAGAATATACAAGAACGAAAAGCATGTGTTCTGGAAGCAAATGCCTGTTTCAACTGTCTTAAAAAAGGTCATTTGAGAAAAGATTGCTACCGGAATAAAGTTTGCGGCGTTAAGGGTTGCAAATACAAACATAGTTTCCGATTACATGAAGACATACGCAACGTATCAAACGTAGGTGAGGTAAAGACTGATACTGATTCAAAGTCAATTAATACGATGAAAGTATGTAAAGGCCGTATACATTTACCGACAGTGAAGATACATGTGTATAACAGGCATGGCGATAGGTTCGTTGCTAATGCATTACTTGATGGTGCGAGCATGCAATCTCTGGTCCGGAAGTCCTTCGCAAACAAAGTCGGTTTGTCGGGACCTAAGGAAAGGATAGAATTTACTGTTGCAGGTGGTAGCAGTGAGAGTAGCCATTCAAGGAAGTTATCAATTGAATTTTCTTCAATCACGGAAGGGGAACCTAGATTCTCTGTCGATTGCTATGAGCTCCCTACGATCTGTGCAGATATGTTACCTATTGAAAAAACCGTACTGGAGAGTTTTCCTATGATAGAGCCCGATCAATTCTTGCAGGAAGGCGGCAAAGTTGACCTTCTATTGGGAGTAGATATCCCCGCTGTTCATCAAGATTTGGAGATAGTAGAAAACTATCAAGGTAGATTAGCAAAAAGGACACCACTAGGTTGGGTTATTATTGGTGGAGAGTCACGTAATTCAGCACCTGCAATAAACCTCATTCAAAGTGATACAGAGCCTCTTGCGAAATATTTTGAAACTGAAAGTATGGGTGTTAGATCTCCGGTTTGCGAAAAGTGTGAAAAGGAAGATTTATTCAGTAAAAAAATAAATCAATCCATCGAATATGTTGACGGACGATACTGCGTGAAACTGCCTTGGAAGGGTGACTCTAATACTTTACCAAACAATTACGATGTAGCTTTCCAACGACTTAAGAATATTGAGAAGCAGTTGCTTAGAAATCCAAAGCTCAAGCAGTACTATACAGGACAAATTGAGAAGCTATTTAGTGATGGATTTGCTAAACCAGTGTCTGAAGAAGAAATCAACGCGTCTAGTGGATGGTATTTACCTCATCATGTAGTAATCAGAGAAGAAAAGGAATCTACACCGTACCGAATAGTCTTTGATGCTGCCTCAAAATACAACGGTATATCACTGAATGATTTACTACTTAAAGTCCCGAACTACACTAATTCATTGATTGACGTGATCATGAGATTTAGGGAAGAGAAGATTGCAGTAACAGGGGACATCCAAAAAATGTTCCATCAGATAAGTATTCATTATGAAGATCAAAAGTTCCATCGGTTTCTCTGGAGGGATTGCGATCTTAGTAAGCAGCCAACGACTTATCAAATGACGAGAGTACCTTTTGGTGACCGGTCTAGCCCTGATATAGCTGGCTACGTCATGCTGAAAGTTGCCGAAGATTTTGCTTCAGATAAACCAGATATCAAGGAAATATTAAGAAATGGGCGGTACGTTGATGACATTGCAGAATCTAATGACGACTTGCTGCAAGTTAGAGAAATACTTGAAGGTATCGAAAACGCTTTAAATCAAGGAGGATTTGCGATCAAAAAGTGGAACAGCAATATTTCATCAATTGATCAAACTGATAAGCATAGTTGCACGGTTTTGGGATATTCCTGGGATAAAAACGAGGATGTGATTAGTTTGATAAACCGAGCCAAACCATTGAATGACAATCCTTCGAAGAGGCAAGTATTTGGTTTTATTGCGTCTCACTGGGATCCGCTAGGCTTAATCTCTCCAATTTCTATAAGGGCAAAAGTATTTTTGCAGGATATTTGGCAAAGGGGCTTAAAATGGGACGACAAAGTCAATCTAGATGGTCATACTGGTTTGTTTAAAAGTTTGAGTGATGCAAGTGATTTCAAATTTCGAAGATGTATTAAACCTCAAGATTCTCAGGGTGTACAATTTCACGGGTTTGCTAACGCAAGTGAGAAAGCTTATGGGGCTTGCGTATTTTTAAGGTGGACCTTGCAAGATGGCTCCTATGAATGTGCCTTTGTTGCTGCCAAGGCTAACGTCACACCCATCAAAACTCAAACGATTCCGCGATATGAACTTGTGGCCTATACAATGTTGTCTCGCCTTGCTCAAACTGTTTTAAAAGCATTACGGTATAAGATCGACAATGTTATCCTTTGGACTGATAGTATGACGGCTATTTCATGGATTCACAGTAATTCAAAAGAGTTTAAGCCATTTGTTCAAGTTCGAGTCGGAGAAATTCAGAGGACTTTTGATCCATCTATTTGGAGACATGTGGCCAGTCTTTTGAATCCGGCGGACAAGTTGTCGAAAGGAATATGCGTCAAAGACTTGGATAATTGGATAAAAGGACCTCAATTTCTTTCACTAGGTGAGGAGGAATGGCCAGCTGCTGAGATGAAAATAACGGAGAATTTTGACAACGAAAAGAAAAGGTCTATTAATACAGTTTCAGATCTTTCTACCGAAGAGACTACTAGATTTATCGATTATACTACATTTTCTACATTTGAGAGACTGAGAAATGTGATGGGATGGGTCTTGAGATTCATAGATGCATGCAAAAGGAAACCTTCGTCAAGCAAGTTCTTATCTATGAAAGAATTAGAAGCAGCAGAAAAATATATTTTCCTGGACGCGCAGAGGACGTTGGACAAATCGAATTTAGTTTCATTAAGTCCGTTCGACGATGACGGCATAATAAGGGCCAAGGGAAGATTGGGCAACATGGGAATATCGTATGCTGAGAAATACCCAATTATTTTAGATGGCTCACATCGTCTTTCTATGCTGCTGGCAAAGAAATGTCATCAAGATCTGGCTCATCCTGGATATAAACGCACACTGGCAGAGATGAGACGAAAGTTTTGGGTAACAAGATGCAGCAAACTTTGCCAAGAAATCACTAAAAATTGTGTCAAGTGCAGAAAATTAAGAGGTAAAAGCAGTGAGCAGTTCATGGCTGATCTACCTAGTATAAGAACTGAACTTTATACTCCTACGTTCTATCATACCGCTATCGATTATTTTGGGCCTCTCAAAGTTATCTATGCAAGGAATTCTACGTCAGACGGATATGGTTGCATTTTTTCTTGTCTCACTGTACGCGCTGTACATTTAGAGCTTGTTTGTGATGCATCAACCGAAAGTTTCTTGCTAGCATTCCGTAGATTCTCAACCATACGCGGTCATGCAGGGATTGTTATATCAGACAATGGGACTAACTTCGTGGAAGCCCAGAAATTTCTTACTGAAGTGATACAAAACTGGAATAAAGAGGAAATTCAAGAATTTGCTGCTCAACGAAAGTGTGAATTCACGTGGAAATTTTTACCTCCTGGTGCAAGCCATCACAATGGTGCTGTTGAGAGAATGATACGTTCTGTCAGGAATACTTTAGCCGGTGTTTGTGGCTATGCTAAGAAGCGTGAGGAAGTTTGGAGGACATTTTTGTCAGAAATTGCCAATCTCGTTAATTCGCGGCCCTTATATCCATCTAGTACATCAGTATTAGATGAACCGCCAATTTCCCCGAACCATTTTTTATGCGGACATAATAACGTTGAAGTTCCCCAATTCATTTGACCAGTGGTAAATTACAGAAAATGAATCAAGTACAAGCCCTCGTTAACGAATTTTGGGAAAATTGGATGAGACATTATATTCCAACGTTAATGCAAAGAAACAAATGGACCAAACAGAGAGAAAATATTGACAAAGGAGATGTGGTACTTCTCATCGAATGAAATCAAGCACGCGGGAAATGGCAAATGGGTATAGTTGATGAGGCATATTCAAGTAGTGATGGGTTGGTAAGGTCGGTCAAGATCAAGGTTTACGACGTAAAAAATAAACGCTATTCTTTTCTTGTTAGACCTATTAAAAAAAATCTGTCTTCTATCTTCTACTTTCGAATTAGGTAATTTGCCCTAGCTGCCTTTTGAAATTTTTTCATATTTTTTTTCATAATTTCAATACGATTCTGTTACTGATACTCTTTGTTGGCTTCACACTTTTTCCTATTTTTTTAATTTTTTTAAGTGTTTGCCACAGGCGGGGGTGTATGTCTTGGTCGTTTGTTGTTAGTTATTATTGTCATCGTTATTGTCATTGCCATCATTGCCTCATTTTCATGTTACATTGTTATGTTCGATGCGTGCGATGTGTGTTGTGAGTGCGATCTGCCTTCATTTCATTTGTCCGTGTTTATTGTATCGTGAACATCAGATCATCAGCAATTTGCTTTCACTACGTGACTTTACTTTGCGTGGAGCGGTGAACAGACATTTTCTTCTTGCGTGGCCGTGGTTTATCCTGTACAGTTAAAGGTAATTTGTAAATACGTTTTGTAATTTTTTCTTTCATTTGTATAAACGTTGTATTATCATTTCAGATTGAATTGTTATTGCGTTAATAAAAGGCGAAGTACGAAAATTTGTTCTTCTGTCATTACAGTTGTCTTTCTCATCGGTTTCCGTCGGCCATTTCGGATAATTTTTATATCGCTCGATTGCCCATCTCCTTGTGAACATCGCTGGAGCCCGCGTCTTCTTCATCAACGACGATTAACACCGCTATTCGACGATTCCCCCTGGCTGCCCCATCACTGTTGATTGGTGCTCACAATCTCCATTTCCTGCCGGCTGTGGTGTGTGTGACTTACATGCGTCCTAGATATCAGTCATTGCATTCACTGAAAGAGTGTGCGGATTCTCTTTCTCGGAACTTCTTGTTATCAGATAGTTAACTGATCCAGCCCGTCATCGGTTGCGTAGTGTAGCTGTCTTGGTCTGTGAACCAGCATTGAAGTTCGTGAGTTCGAACCCTTGATATTCTTTTTCCCTGGTGAGAATGGATTCTCAAAATGGGCATAGATCTGGCAGAAATACTCGCTCAAATTCTTTGAATGATGCCACTCTCGACATCATCAAAAGCATGTTGAATGATCAGAAAGAAGAAATTATCAGAAAAGTAGACCAATTAAACGAAAATGTGACAAATTTGACGTCCAGAATTGATCGCCTTGAGAGCTCCATATCAAGAGTAGCACAAATACAAAACGAACAAAAGAGAGAAATCAATGAAATAAAGGAAGCAATATCTACCCCTCTGATGATTGAAGCTGTAATCTCCGAAGTTGAAAATAGACAGGCTCGCACAAACGATGTTGTAATTTTTGGTCTCTCCGAAATCGATGATGGAACTCTTGAGGAGCGCAAACTTCATGACGAACAAAAGTCAAAGAACTTGTCAATTTCCTTGACGTCCCTGACGTTGAATGGTCTCGCTGTCAACACATTGGCAAAATTCGAGGCTCTGGACCCCGACCACTGCGAAGAAAAATTAGCAACTTCGAAAAGAAGCGAACCTTGATTCGTCAATCAAAGCAACTCAAAAATACTGTTTTCGACAAAGTTTACGTGAGACCAGACTTGACTCCTATGCAGCAAGTCGCAGATCGCAATTTAAGACAGGAATTGAGGGACAGAAGATCCAATGGTGAAAATGTCACAATCTTTCGTGGGAGAATCCATAAGCAGTCAGACTTGCAGAATCAACATTTTCAAATGTGATTTTACCTTCGAAGTCAATTTGTCTTCCTCGTTTCTTGTCTACAAATGTCAACCATGCGATTTCAAAGATGGACCACATTCGTGCTTTGGCTTCTTCAAAGTCAATACAGATTTTTGCAGTGACTGAGTCGTGGCTGACTAAAGACCATTCTGATTCGCTTCTGTCTTTGCAGGATAGAATTGTGTTTCGAGATGATCGTAGCGATGGACGGGTTGGCGGGGGAGTGGCTGTATGGACTCGATGCTTTCTCGACGCTCACCGCTTCTCAACCCAAGGTGCTGAGTATGGCACGAACAGTGTGTGGTTGCTGCTTCACCGCTTGAAACTATGCTTTGTGTGCCTCCATTATCTGTTGTTCGCTCAGCATCCAATGTAATGTCCTTCATCTCACAGAATCTTGATGACGTTCTGTCGCGTTATTCAGACTATGAAATCATACTAACTGGTGACTTCAATCGACTGGACATCTCATATCTGCTTAATGCATTTGATCTTTCCAGCATTGTGAACTCTCCAACACGCGGTAGCGCCATTCTTGATTTGGTTATGCTATCTTCTTCAATTGGCAGTCAGTATCAGATGGAAATTGGTCCATCCATCTCAACATCTGATCACAACACCATAATTTGCTCACCAATTGCCCATGCTCATGAATTACAGTGCAAAACGCGAACATTTTTTGATCTTCGTGACTCAAACGTGCGTGACTTTCTACGAGAATTGAATGAAATAAATTTTGCAACTATGTACGGCATGAAACTGTCACTAGACCAAAAGTGCAACTTCTTTACTCATGCAATTCAACGGTGTTTCTCACATAACATCCCATCAACATCTGTAGAAATGACGCCGAATGACAAGCCGTATGTGACTCCCCTGATAAAGTCTTTAATAAATGAACGATGGAGTGCGTATCGTCGAGGTGACTATTCGACCTATCGACATCTGAGTGAAAAGGTGAAAAGACTCATCTACGTCGAAAAGCGTAAGTGGGCTCAAAAGGCCAGTAGCAATAGCAGAGAGATGTGGAGCGTTGCGAATGAAATCCGAGGAACCAAGGCAAGCAAAACTGCAGGTATGAGTTCGCTGATCTCACAATTTTCATCCCGCATGGAAGCAGCCGAACAAATAAATGCCATTTTCGCAAGCTTTCAAGTGAACCGTCCATGTCCCACGATAGGAGAGGACAGCTTCAACTGGCACCCAACAATCGCCGTTCAATCTGTGCTTGAATCACTAGAGTCATTGAAGCCACGCAAAGCACCTGGATGCGACGGAATCCCGACGATCCTGTACAAGAAAGCCTCAGACATTCTTGCTGCTCCACTAGCGCATTTGATCAACATATCGATCCTATCAAGACAATTCCCAACTTGGAAACAAAGCAATATCACTCCAATTCCGAAGACCAGCCCTCCGATAAAGCACGAGCTCAGACCGATTTCTTTGCTACCGGTGCCTTCAAAAATTTGTGAAAAGTTGATTTTGAACTCTGGTTTATGTCAACAATTCTGTTCTTCATTTGGGACTCTACAATTTGGTGGTGTTAAGAGATCATCGACCGCTTCTGCTCTAATATGCTTGCACGACATCATTACGAAGACTTTAGAACTCAGTGACATTTCGGGTGTCCTCATAGTAGCTTACGACTTTACCAAGGCATTCGATCAACTTGGACACGACGTCATAATCAATGCACTCAAAGAAAATCGGTTCCCAAGTGGCTTTGTTCACTGGGTCTGTGACTACCTGAGTGGCCGAACTCAGTCGGTGAAAGTGGATGAGAACATAAGTAGCCCACTACCTGTGCAATCAGGAATTCCCCAAGGCTCTGTGCTAGGCCCGTTCTTGTTCAACTTGGTTGTCGGCTCCCTCAAACCAAAGCATCAACAGAACGTAGTAATTAAATATATCGATGACTGCACCTTCATTATCCCGGTATACAAGAATCTAGCATCTAACTGTGAAACTGAACATAAAGGTGTAATGGAGTGGGCAGCTTCCAAGGTCCTACAGCTCAACCTTGCCAAGAGCAAGCTACTTTGGATCCCTAAGTCTCCTCAACATCAGCCACCAAGCTTTCCTGAATTAATCCCTGTGAGAGATTTGAAACTGCTTGGAGTATGCTTTTCATCAAATCTCAGTTGGAACACTCATGTTGACTATATAACAAAGTGTGCCTCCAGACGTCTTTACGCCTTACGAATCTTGCGTCCCTTCCTTTGTGCCAACGAACTTGTAAGTGTCTACTGTGGACTTATACGATCTTTACTTGAATATTGCTCCCCCCTTTTAGTGGGAATGTCTCAGCGCAATGTCACGGTGCTTGACAAAATTCAAAGGAGAGCCCATCGGATCATATGTTGCAGGGATTGTTCTTGCCAAATTCTCAGTGACCTAACTGATCGACGGAACAACGCAGCTGTTAAACTGTTGCAACAGATATCATCCTACAGCGATCATCCTCTGCATAATATGTATCCTCCTAAATCAGCTCGCTCGGGCAAATTTCTGCAAATTCCTTCACGTACCTCACGACGACGGAACTCATTTTTCCCGACTTCCATCATCCTTTTAAATGGTACTTGGTGTGAGTGATTTTCCTTTCGCATCGGCTAAATCTTTATGGTGATTGATGTCATCAGCGACTCAACATTGTGCTACTGAAATGCTGTGCTCAGCTCCTTTAGTCCGGCAGCCAGAACGAGTTTCTGCAGGGAACGAGGCCGAAAGTGAGACTTTCACAGAATGATGTACACCCTATGCCTATTACGATTCTGCAAGTCTGCCGAGTTCTAGTGAGTTCCTCTTCTTGTCAGACAAGATCAAAGAAAAACACATGTAAATCCAATGGGACGCAGATTGCAGTTTTTGGCTAAAATGAAATTTTGTATGTTTTCTCTGATTAAACGAAAAGTATTAACCCCAGTGTCATAATTTTTGGCATTGAATGTCTTCAGGTCATTTCCTATGATGTGCATGTGCTTTTATCATGCATCTAATCGTCAATGTATGTGAGAATATGGTTGAATGTGGATACAGTTGCTCAAAATGTTTGTGTTTGTCGACATTAAGAGGCTCGCCAAATCTAAATGTGTTTAGCTTTATAGACAGAGGAACATGAACATCATGGGAAATGACCTGAAGACATTCCATGTCAAAAATTATGACTCTGGGCTTTGTACTTTTCGTTTAATCACAGAAAATATACAAAATTTCATTTTAGCCAAAAACTGCAATCTGCGTCCCATTGGATTTACATGTGTTTTTCTTTGATCTTGTCTGACAAGAAGAGGAACTCACTAGAACACGGCAGACGCGCGAATTCGTAGTAGGTATATGGTGTACATCATTCTATGAAAGTCTCATTTTCGGCCTCGTTCCCTGCAGAAACTCGTTCTGGCTGCCGGACTACTTTCCAAATACTGCGAGTGAAATGTCGTAACTTTTGTAACTTATGATTTTCATTTATTTCAAATACATACACTACTACTGCTACTACTACTTCATATCATTCGTGTTGCATGTGACCGATTTGGCACATTTGGTCAAATAAAGGCGGTGGCAAACGTCACATGTGTTGGGCACATAATCGGCCACATATTGGGCACAGTTTGGTTTACAGTGAAACGGAATATGATAATTTGACAATTGATCAATACAATACTATAAGAACATCTAGCAAAACCAAAATTAATCTAGGACGCCATATTAAAGGATTCAATCTGTATCACAAAAAGGACAACCTAAATATCAAAAAAAGTTTCTGAAAATGGAGACACGATAATAATTGAATTGTCAAACAAACAATGGAAGGAAATAAAATGACTACATATGATCATATGTTATAGAGAAAGCAGAAAATCCAAGTATGCAGATAAAGAATATCTCGATAAAATTTTTTTTAAGTTACATAGAAAAATTCAAAATACAGCACATAATTGTTATGGGAGATTTAAATATAATAGTTATGGGTAGAACATAATTAGGTAATTTGAATGATGACGTATATATATATATATATATATATATATATATATGGATCTCCCATTTAGAAATTCTGAAGATTCAATTGTAAATAAACAAGGAGGAAAACTGAGAAATTTCTGTAATGAAACATCTCTGATAATAGCTAATAGTAGGTACGAAAAGGAGTCTAGAACACACTTTCTGCAGACTGCAAAATGGAAAGTGTTGCAAATCAGTAATAGATTACTTAATATCGTCAGAATCGTTATTGCAAAATTTAGAAACATTTAAAATATTGGAGCCTCAATTATTTACTGACCACAGACCGATGGTAATAGAGATAAATATAAGTTTAAAGACTGTAGCAAAGAATGTATCATCCAATGTTAATTTTGCACAAATGAATCATGATACACGGATCATCCCTCTCAAATGGTCTCCTAAATATGACATTGAAAAAATGGTAAAAGCATGAATCTCTTAAAAGAATTTAACAGATACTAAGTTAAGCAAAGCAGACATTTATGACAAAAATAGATTAACATCAATAAGGGATCACTGTCTACTATGACGAATCCTGATAGACAAATAATTTATTCTAATGAATTAAGATTACTCAGGAAAATATATAAACAAAATGTTGAGAAATATGAAGCTGATATATCTGAGCATATTTTGCATTATTTTGTTGTTGCATACAAAAAGAGAACTTAATAAAAACATCAAGAAAGAAAAGAGAAAACACTGAAACAAGCGAATTTAATTGAACTGCAAATAGCGAAAGTTAATAACGATGTCAAAAGATATTGGGAGCTACTGAATAAGAATAAATCTAACAAAAGTACTAAAAATAAAACTTCACTGTCAGCACTATCTTTCAAAGAAAACATCTACAAAAGGGATGCTGAAACAGAAAATCTAAACGATAATAAAAACTGCGTAATTGCTTTGCATAAAACTGAAGTTACCACAAGTAACGACAGTATAAACCAAACTACAACAATGACGGAAATTGAAAATGCGATAAAACGGTCGAAAACATCCAAATCCAGTGGCGCAGACGAAATTGTATATGAAATGTTAAAGAATGATCAGAACCAAAGTAAGATCCTGAATACTCTTTTTCACGAAATAATGATTGATCATGAAACTCCTTGGCATTCTAGTTGAACCATCCCTATCTTTAAGAAAGGTAATAAAGATGACACTAACTCCTATCGATGTTTAATTTATCATCGTGTATTGACAAATTATAAGAGAGATACACAATACGATGCATAACGACGATCAAGGTGCTAGTGTGTGTTTTTACCTTTCATCTCATCCATCCATTCGTGTCATCTTTCACCTTCATTCCTCTAGCAAATAACTGAAATAATTGTATGTACCACAACGTTTGTACCCTCTTGTTGGGCAATAAACTTTTTGAGTTTTGAGAGAGAGAGAGAGATCGGAGAGGCAATATGCAAGTACTATGCAAGAATATTAAGCGTTGACATTTACGCACATGTAAAAACAGATCGAATGCGCCTAGATATCTATCTACAAAAGACTATAATGAAATGTGAAGTGTGCGCGAGACATTGACAACTACTACTGTCGAAATTAACAACAGAGATACAACAATGTACGAATACCGTATGAGATTTCAAGGTAAGTAATGTACAAATCAAAGGCCGCGTTAGCGGACCTCCTTCCCATTGGAGAAATCTCATGTGGTATTTCCATTGTCTACTTATATACATCTACATCTATCCATAGACTTCCTGTAACAAACATTCTTCTGAAATTTAGAAGTCTATGATCTTAGCAGTCACTTCTATGTTATACGTATGCCGACAGCAGACAGCAATGTACAAACTGCCATTATTCCTATATTATTGCACCATAGATTTAGAAATATAAATAGACAATGCAGACACATGCTACCACGCATAGATATCAGTGACATATATCTATCATACAGATTTGTATCGAAAGAATAGTACGCGATTCGATTGTTATGATATATGACCATCGATTATATGTTATATAACCATCCCTCTTAACCGACACTTAGTCGAGGCATAGACATGGCCATTCATGAAAGTAAAGTCTCTATAAACGACAGAGGAAGTCGATACACGACGTCATCAATAAATACAACTGATTGTCTTGCACGTTCGCTTCTCTTCAATACTGATTCAGTCCTAATTCAAATGTGACAAATAACAGACGAAGTCGAAGTCCGGTATTTTTTCAAAGTATATTTCATCTCATCAATCTGCTAAGATCATGTGTTATCTATTTCAAGTATGACATCATCACTTTAATTCTAGCGCTAAATATATGATAACCTTGTGTTATTTAGCCTTTTCTAGGTGATGATGATTCGAATTTTCACACATGCAGGTCAATTTCTCACCGGACTTCGACTTTCAAATAACAGTTAATAACGGAATGAGTTGATTATGGATGACTGCATGTGAATGTATGTCTGCACTTGGAGTAACGTAAATAAAGAATGATTGTAGAAAAGACTTAATGCCATGCCTTATAAAAAAATACTAATAACAAATTTTAAAAGAATATTGTCAACAATGCTCAGTTACTAATCAAAGTTGATGCATACATTATTCAAAATTAACACTTACATTACATTGATAAAGAAACAAAGCTTATTTGAAAGTATCACAAATAACATCGATTTTTCATGTATTGATTTTTTAAATGTTTCCTCTCCGCCCAGTTATCGTGTATCATGATCAGTTGCCGTCGCCATACCATTTCATAACTTCCTCCGATCATCGTTTCAGACACGTCTCATGTTGATTTGATAACAGACAGCGGCGAACGTGGTGGATTATTATATCTTTACTTTTCATCATTCACCTATTGTCAACTTTCTCCTCACAGCACTCATTTTGTAATATTTCATTCTTAAATGTTTTTGTCCAGCTGGGTCAATAAACTTCTTGAGAGAGAGAGAGAAAGAGAGAGAGGGAGAGGGAGGGAGAGGGAGAGAGAGGGAGAGGGAGGGAGGGAGGGAGGGAGGGAGGGAGGGAGGGAGGGAGGGAGGGAGGGAGGGAGAGAGAGAGGGAGGGAGGGAGGGAGGGAGGGAGGGAGGGAGGGAGGGAGGGAGAGAGGGAGAGAGGGAGGAGAGAGAGAGAGAAAGAGATATAGGAGACGGAGAGAGATAGAGAGACGGAGAGAGGGAGGAGAGAGAAAGAAGGGCTCAAGTGTTGCTACAAAGCAATCCAATGGTACCAAGTATTCAGTTTAATCTCAAAGATAAGCTTTCCCTTAATGACAAGCGATAATGGTTAGAGAAAATATTTTCTTTTGTGAGAAAATGTGATATAGTTATGATGACATTAAATCATCATCATTTTTCACTTAGCTGCCTGAAAGTACTTGAATTTGTGGTTGAATTAATCTGATAAAGAAATCTCATGCAAGAATTAGCTACCGGCATCGCTTCAAATGGCTTGTTTTTAATTTCTTCGTCATTCATCACAGCATATGGGCTGGAAATACGCTAAATTAACTCAGAGAATTAATTACTGGAGCAGATAGCTCATCTAGTTATGAAAGTGGTGATAATCATTCTAGAAACTTTTGCAAGGAAATTATAATGTAAATTAAAGATAGCATCAGATGATAGACTACACGCTTAACTGACAGTAGCGTGGATATAGTTAAGATTCCCAAAGCCCTCAAATGTCCTTTAGTTTTGATCTCCAGATCATCTTTAATTTGTTTTGAAAACTGAATACATGAGTTCTACTGTGACAGTCAGTGTCACCGCCTCTGCTGATTAATGCATTGCAACATCATAAATTGCTACAAGCTTCATTTAATACATTGGTAAACGAATCATTCTTTGAAGTTTATTCATAATCGATTATTAAAGTTCCTTAAAGAAATATGATTTACATTTATTTAAGCAATCATTTTGTAGGTATTTGCAGTTATTCGTGGAACTTTTGTGCATTAAATTAGTGAACTTGTCTGAAAAAAGTTTTAATTAAGATAAAGTTTCAGTTATCCCTCGCAAATTGCCGGTAATTTGCCATCAACCAGTAAGTGAAGTATCATTTTAAAAGCATATTCAGTAACCCGTTTGCTTCCATGGTGTCTACAATGCGTTCATATGCATATTAGTTGTTGGTATGTTTTATATACGCGACCCTATGTAAATTTGTCCTCATTCGTATGACTTTCATATGAAAAGCTTTAAGTCATCTAGCAAAAAATTATGTATATTACATACTACTTTCAAATAACTCTGTCAGTAATATCAGTCATATACACTCTTATGAATAGCGTGGTATTTAGAGTATTTGTTCTAGACTAGTTTACTGTGAAATTAATGCCGTCTGTCATCGTTGCTACTTGTCTAGTAACGGTCACTAATTATCTCAACCAAATGAACTAAGTTGATAAACATTAATTCAATAAAACGATTACTTTCGAGCTACCATGTTGACTTATATGTTTCAAGCATAACTATATATTTGCTTTCATGAATTCTAATGTGTTTTTATTTCGGATTGATCATATGCCTGATTTCAAAATTACATAATGCATAAACGTTGATGGTTGTATACTTATTGATTATTTTTTAAATGCCTTAGACTTACGTGTATTAAAATCGAATTCAGTGTTGTAAGTTTGCCTCTTGAATGTCATTATCTTACTACTTACAAAACAGCAGTAAGGGGCATGCAGCCATAAAGCGATCTTTACTGATAAAATGTCTGAAATCATTCGAAAAGCATACAAATCAGGGCCACCCTGGTTTTTACCACCTGGTAAAAACCGGTAAAAACCTGGTAAAACCACCAGCTTTTGTCACCATTTTTTGGCAAAAAGTAGCAAAAACTGACTAAAATGATTTTCCAGCATTACTACTTAAGTTTTTTGGGTACATGCAATATAACGGATCATCGTCGCTCCTTACTTTATTGATGAACGTTAGTCGCAATAAGTTCACTTTACTTTTTCATCATTCGATAAACATTTAGGCCTGTATTTTCACAATTCAAACCTATCAATGTCTTATTTCAATCAAGAATATGTTCCAAGTTTAGGTGTAAGAATATGAATTATTATAATAATATTGTTAGAAAGCTGCATTATTCTTCTACGTGTGCATGCATTTCGTTGCTCTACGAATTTCATTCATTGTAAGATGTAACAGACGTCCATGCTGAAAGGAAATCACTTGGCTCTATATAAAAGATCGGAAACAGGCATTCCTTGAAGCTAGAAGGGTAGGAAAATGTAGAAATCTGGCCTCGGATTTCTATGATTAACCTCCCTGATGATCTCATAGAATAGCTTGTCTTCTAAATCTGTGGCAAATGTCCCATACCCATTGTGATTACACGAATATTGCTATGAAATTTATCCTGCACTCCCAGAAGGACTACACCTTTTCCATGTCTATTTCAGATCTTTCCAAATGAATTTCAGACATTTCCAGATGAATTTCAGATATCTATCAGAAACTCAACTTTGAAGATATCTGAAATTCAAATGGAGAAATCTGAAGTAGACATGGAAAAGTTGTAGATTGTGCGAAGATAATTGTGCGAGTATCTAATAACTTCTGTAACATGAACCAAATAGCCTAAATGGTGCTGAAGTCTACATTTGTTCTTAAATCACAAGAAGAGGTCAGAGCAATCGTAAAGAAAGACAACATTGTTTGTCGTTTGTTATAGAAACATATCATGTGGTTCCATCACAGAATGAATGTCATGTTTTGGAAGATAAGAGTTGCAAACTGCAAACCCGCATGCACCGTAATACTTAAACCCCAACTTGCTGTCGATCATTTCGTGAAGAAATAGACTGATTTTTCGAAATTTTAGTTTTAGCCGGTTTTAGCTGGTTTTTACCAGTTTTTGCCACTTAGTGCAAAAAACCAGTTTTGGCCGGCAAAAAGCCAACCCTAATACAAATACGTAGATGAAAAATATATCAACAAAATATCTTGGTATGCATCCTTCATGTGTAATTAGTATCGAGCGATTTACGGTGTACATTTGTCATTGCATCAAGACCTGCAGAGAGCCGTAGTTGTGATTTTTGGGACTAATTAACCCATTACTGCCCATGAATAGAAGAACAATTATTTTTTAAAATTTTCTTTTATACAAAAACTTCTATCGTCTGAAGCAGCTACAAACTAATGACGATTAGAAAAAAAAAATAAATTCTGTATCATAAACATTGATGTTCCATAAGTGAAACATTGGACACTTCTGACTATATAATGCTTAAGAATGAAAATTTGAGAAACAGTCAATATGAAGAAGGACACCACAAGTGGAGCACTGTCGTTTTGTGTTCTTTTTGCATACTTTACAACGTCCTTGTTTATCAGATGAGATAATTGCTTATCAGGGTGAAAATTGCTTGTTCTTTCAGTTTGAGAAGGGGTCCTGCTGGGTCCTGGATGTTGTAGCTTACTCGGTGTCTTTGCCATGAGTGATAGAACAATCGCCCTGTAAGACAAATGTAGTTTTTACTATTGGTCATTGCACGTTTATCTAGTTATGTTGATCCCTATTAATTAAACCAGGCCTTTTATAGAAGAAAATCCTTCCAGGCTTATACATGTATATGTTATCAACGTGTGACTATTCACCCCCTACGTAGTCACAACACATGTAGGCCTAAATGTATTGTTTGTTATTCTATTTATTCTTACCTCCGAAATTGAAGGTGGCTCATTTCTCCTTTCAAGCTACGATGAAGTCGCCATGCAGCGACGACGGCCATATTCAAAAAGTTTGCAAAAATATTCCACCACCATTTCTTATTTCTTAGCTTAGGCCGATAATCGCTCAAGAATCGATCAAGAAGATCCACGCCGCCCATATATTGATTGTAATTATGAATCAAATGGGGGATGGGCACTGGTATGCGTTTTCTATCGGCTCTACTCCAACGACTACCACTGTGAACGGGATTCACAGATTCGAAATTGCTGATGGCAACTATTGGACGACTGTCGTTCCACTGGCAAACAACAACTTCATCGTTTGAAAATTCAATGTGACTACCTCGAGGAAGCTTCCTCATTGCCGCTTTAGACATTATTGGGCATTTTTCAATTCGAGATTCCATTGCAGTGCCTGTACAACGCAATCCGTCTTCTCTACATTGTCTGAACGTTTTCGTTGAACAAAAGAATCTGTCCATGTAGATTATATGTTCACTTTTATTTGGAAGACACTGTGTCAATGTTTGAACAACAGACTCTCCAAGTGGTAATTCGGAATCAATTTTCTTCCCAGTAAAGATTTCGAAATCGAACGGATAAGCGCATGACGAAGCCAGGACAAACACCTTATATCCAAATTTCACCGGTTTGCCTTTGACGTACATTTTTGCATTATTTCTACCATAATATGGTATCATCTGTTCATCCAGACTCAATTTGCTTGAAAAGAATACAAATTGCTGAATATTTTTTCGAAATATCTCTAAAATTGGCCTTAATTTTGCCATCTTGTCATCATTGCCAATGGACGCGTTGTTGGCTAAATGAAAAAAACGCTTGATCTCTTTAAAGCGTTTTTTTGACATTTTTTCGGAGACAAATGATGCTCCTACATCTTCGTCCGTACTCCAGTATAGATGTTCTTGTGGTAAACTGTGATAGCCACTGAGGAGTGAAAAATTTCTTTTTCACTTATATGAAATCCATGTTGTAAGTGCTGGTGGGCATACAAATTCGTCTGTGTGCAGCAGAGATCTATAACGGTCGGATCAAAGAATAATCTAAATAATTCACTTGCATCTTTATCCACCAGTAGTGGGAAACTTTCGTCAATGGGCGTCACTTCAGCTTCTGGTAACGAATTACGAAAATCAGAGCTTTTCTCCCAATGATGCGATACTTTCCTACGCTTCGGTTGTGGCATTGAGCATTCTCCATCGTCCGACCGTTGATGGATTTCAACCAAACCTGGCACATCTTTGATGTTAGATGGTAATAAATCATCCTCTGCTATGTCATCTTCATCGGAGATATATTGTGAGGACTCAGGTGGCAAATTACCAAATCAATATCAGATTCTTCGTCAGATTCTTCGATCAATAGCTGTGCAGCTTCTTCGACTGAAAATAGTTTCTTTGGCATCCGTCTGAAAAAAAAGATAGACTGGAATTATATCAGTACTCAATTAATTAAGAAAATAAGTAAGCACTAACAACTGATAAGTAAGACGAGGGTGAAATTGGTTGCAATTAAGTAGGTTCCTACTGTGATCGTGTTAGTAAAGTACCTTAGCGCAGTAGTTAGAGGTGCAAACATCTCTACCTCAGGGCCAGGATGCAGTGGTAAACTTTTTTTGCTATAGTAAGCAAAGTCAAATTTGCTGTAGTAACCCCAAATGAAGATGATAGTACAATAAGATTCAATGAAAATGCAATATGAAACAATTGATTAGTATCAGTTTAGAAAGTCTACCTAGCGTAGCCCTTTTTTATGTAAATACCATCTGAGGCGATCCGACTAACTTGAAGTTCCTGCTTGTAAGTTAAAATTACAAGTTATACAATTACTACACGAATGAGTTGCATAACTTACCATGATAAGCATCCAGATTTGACATTGACTATTTAACATATTATGTAAAATGAAACACCCTAAGTGTCCAATGTTCCATTACTGGAACATTGAAAATACATGCAGTGTCCAATGTTCCAGACATGGAACAACATTTCTAAAACTCAATATGAACGCAGAAAAGCAACGATAAATGAAATAATTGCATTGTACGTCACCAGACTAATGCAGAAATTGTAATCCGAGAAAAGTTTGACTTACCTTATTTTTTATGGACAGGAGTGGGAAAACAAGTTTCAGTGATAAATTTTGAAAATTTCCGAAATTTCAAATTTCTTTGGACAGAACCCAATTAAAACAAAATGCTTTACCAGGCATTGTTGAATTTATTTACATCATGCTTCTAATATCTGCATGCTTAAATGATACTTATAAATATTTCTTATGCTTATAATTGTGATTCAAAAATTGTTCCATAAGTGGAACATTGGGCGGTAATGGGTTAAGGCCATTATCAGAATACTATGTTATCCGATGATCTTTTTGAATGGTCATTAAGTTCAAGATCTGCTTCACAATGGTCCCTTCGCTATAGCAGGAAGCAATTCCAATTTTCAGTGTCGCTACATACGAAACTGGGGCTATAGAAAGGCTCTACACAAATTGCTTTGATTAAAGCACCGGTAGATAAAAATTAATTGAAATAATCCTTCAGAAAACGAATTTCCCTATGTGTGCATGAAATAGCACCAGTTTTCAAAATTTTGTTTAATCAGTTTAGCAAAAGTTGTTCTCTTATTTTATTATAACTACGTGTATATGGAAACTTCTTAACATATTGCTATTTCTGATTTTGTAGCTATAACCCCGACATTTGCAACTATCCGCACCTCTAGGCTATTGTAATGGCTACCGCCAATGATAACACGGATTATAGAGATTTCAAGGAATATATGTTCAGCCGCCATGTGCTACTAATTCGGTTGTAATCTTGATTTCTAACCTTGATAATCCAAATGAATTGTATTTCTGATGAACCAATATACTTTTGATTGGGGCAAAAGTTACTAGACTATTAAATAAGGAAACTTTTTAAGACTTTTAAGCAGAGAAAAACTCATACTCCATTATCAGAATTAGCATCTATTTTCAAAAGACATGCATGTGTGTCAAGAAATTGACTAATTGCACAAATATTCATTTTGCATATTGTTATCTATACAAGAGATATCTACACATTTGTTATGTCACATGACACACTATTGCAAACTTTCTCGCACAGCTCTGTGTTTGAATTGTTTCTTGCGAATTCTTCCGAGATGTTTGCGCCCATTTCATCTAAAGCTGGCTGATCACAGTACACAATATATTTCACGGTTCCACAAAGGGAAAAATCCATCGGGGTGAGACTCGGAGAACGAGCTTGCCATGAGACTTCACCTCTTCGTCCGATTCAACCTGCTGATAGCGTCCGATTCAACCTCATTTCCACACGCTGTGCATTTTAGACGGGAAAGATTTGAATAAACTTCGTGCACTTCAATATGAGTCAGGCAAGTTTCACAAGCGCTGCTACAAATTGGATCAAGGTTCGGGAAATAGGGAGATGACGGGAAAATGAGGGTCCTATCAACCCTAGGATTCGGAGTCGGAGTCCTATCAACGCGGATGACTAGAGATGACGCGGGACTAGCCATCTCTAGGCGTACCAACGTGTGATTTTGAAAATCACACTGTGAGTTTTCTTTGTCCAGATTTGTCTGCAAGACCGCTGCATAAACACTGTTCACTGACTTTGATTCCGACGTTATATCAGGCATCATGAAGCTTGCTGCGATTAGTTTGGTTGAAATCTTGTTTTATACGATGCCGCCAAAGAGACTAACTGCCGAAGTTGCACTGTCAAGAATTTTGGAAGAAGAGAGCGGAGGAGACGATGGTAGTGGTGAGGACATGTCAGATGAAAATGAACCACCAGTGCTTATAGATCCTGTTCAAGACGAGGAGAGCGAAGACACTAGCGATGAAGAACCAAGTGATGAAGATGGATTAAAAGACAAAGATGGTCAAATATGGAGTGCAAACCCACCACATTCAAGTCGTCGTGGGTCAGAAAACATATTTCGAGGTCGAGTCGGTCCTACGCCTTCTGCCTTCAAAACCACAATTCTTGAGACGTGGCAATTGTTCTTTCCAGAGTGTCTGTTACAAAAAAATATTGGATTATACTCAAGAAAAGGCTGATAAACTTGGAAAGGACGTGACATTCAGACTATCAGAGTTGAAGGCATTCATCGGAGTTATGTACTACCGTGGCTTACAGAAGGACTGCAAAATACCCATTACAGATTTATGGCAAAGGAGTTCAAATGCCTTCTATCGTGCATCAATGCCGAGAAATACTCAATGTGGTTGGAATTGATTTCCTTTGATAGTAAAGAAGACCGCAAAGATAGAGCTGTATACGATACCTACGCTGCATTCCGAGAAGTCTGGGAGGAATTCAATTGCAACTTGTCCGCACATTGTGATCCAAGTCCTTTTATCGTCATCGATGAGCAGCTGGTCACCAATCGTTGTCGTTCGTCACACCGTACTTATAATCCAATGAAACCTGGAAAGTATGGTGATATGGTCAGATGGTGCGTGGATGCAGAGAATCGATACTTCTGCAATGGCAGTCCTTTGACCAAGAGGCCAAGAGATCCAACAAGTGCAGCTGAACACAAACAGGCGAACACAGTGCGACAATTGACGATGGCCCTATTACGTCCATCCCTTGGTACTGGCAGGAATGTAACTGGAGATCGCTATTTCTCAATTTACAAAGTCGTCAAAGAGCTGCTCCAAGAGCATTCAACTACGTATGTTGGAACTCTAATGGCCAATAAGGGAGAAATACCTCCCAAATTGAAGAAGAAGATGAATCCTGAAGACTCAGAGTTTGTTTTTGGACCACCTAATGGAAAGGTCACGCTTTGTGCGTATCAAGCCAAACCATCAAAGTCTATATTCATGATCTCATCTCAACATCATGACAAAGTGATTTCGGGAGAAGAACTCAAGCGGAAACCTGAAATAATCCTTGAATACAATCGGACGAAAGGTGGTGTCGATACGTTGGACCAAATGTGTCGAAATTACTCTACACAAAGTATGACTCGCAGAGGGACACTTGTTCATTTCCAGAATCTGCTGAACACTGCAGCAATCAATACTTTGACTATTTTTGAGGCGTGTCACCCCAGATGGTCAGGAAAGCGTGGCAACCACTTTCGCCGATTCTTCCTTCAAAAATTGTCGCTGGAGCTTGTTTCCGAATACATAACTTATCGGCTAGCAAATTCAAATGGAATACACAGTGATGTCATCTCTGCCATGAGATTATTCGTAACCAATGTCCCTTCATCTTCAACTCAGCCAGACGGACACCCTGTCAATTGATGTGCTCTTTGCAGGTCATCAGGGAAATTGCAACGGCAGTGTAATTCGACCAAGGTCCAGTGTCAACTATGTGATCGCCCAGTTTGTGGCAAGCATAGTCAATCTGTTGGCTATGTCTGTGATGATTGCTGCGCTGACTGAAGCAAAATTATTTACATGTATATTTATACAACGAATAAAAGCTGTATGACTTTCTGAAATAAAAAATATATTCACCTTTTGATATTAAACAATAGCTTTTGGTCTTACATTGAAATATATTCATCGAAATAAGATGTTTTCATTGAACATGCAAAATATTGAACATAGTATTTTTTGACAATTTGTCTAAAAGATAAATGAATAAATAGAACATAATAATTAGCAAAAACGCATTTCTTACTTTTCTGAACAATTTTATTTGCTTTCTAAGACAAAACGAATAAAATAAAGCTGTGATTTTAAAAATCACACCTTAGTATGCCTAAGGTTGGTTGGGAGCTTGGTACGCCTAGGGTTAAGCAGAATACGCACGTGGCTGACCTGGCTCTGCCATGGTAGGTTGACAGATCGCACGTGTGGCGTAACCTGTGTCATTACAATTGAAGAAAACTTTATGCTGTACATACTGTTGTTCACCTGAAGATGGCATTGTGAAAATGACCAAAACATGTCGTGCGCTCTAAATTGGAATTGTTCTCAACTCTCCAAATATATATATATATATATATATATATATATATATATGCTTCCCCTTACTTACATGGCATCAAAGTCATTCTAAAAGGGAGAGAGAGGGTGATTAGGACAGGCTAAATAAAATTCGCAGACACAATAGTTCTTCAGAGAAAATATTTTCTATTTGAAATTACAGTTTTCTTTATTTACTACTTACCAATCATGTAGTAGTCAGTAGAATAATAAAAGAATCTAATTTTGCGACGAAAGTAGAAAAGTAGGATATCCATTGTCTGATATGTCAGTGGCAATTTTTTTTTCAAAGTGTGGCTGATGTTTTGGCTGTTAGTTGGCTGCGTACAGAATGCAGTGTAGATAATGTTGAAAAAATCAACAATTAATAATCAATATCATTCTGCAATACCATCAATCGTCTCAGCAGAGATAGAATGCATCACATTGCCTTGTTCGTTAATATTGCAAATAAAAACCAAGTTCCATTATCATAACACTGACATGAAGCAGCAAGATCTACAGCCGTTTATTGAAAGTTTCAGTGAAAATGTACTCATTTAAACGGTCCATGTTTTTAGTAGGTGAATTTATCGCTACGAATCAACCTTCGAGCCATTTTTTGTGATTTTTCAATATTATTATGCACTTACAGATTTAATTTCTTCCTCCCAAACCTTGAAAGAATAGATCATTTTAAACCTTTTGCACATTTGAATGACTTGAGCCGCAGACAAGAATAAATCAGCTTTGAATAAAAGTACAATATATTGAAATAGTTCTAATATCGAGTAATGACAACACATATAGCAACTTTGCAGTCGGCCTAATTGCAATTGCGTAAAGAAGTTGGGCTTTCAAGTGTATGCGTCGCATAATTCTTGGTTGATGCACATTTTAATCCTTTGAAACATTCGATTTTTAAATAATTTATTGAAATCGATTTGATCAAAATCATCGTGTATAGTTTTACATGAACATCCAATAACTAAAATAAATATTACATTATATAGCACCATAACATTACTAATTCAATCGGGCAAATGACATGACATCGAAATGAAAATCAACACAAATTGAAATGTCGAACACAGAATGAGGTAGCGAACTATATTAGAATCTAGCATAAGCTTAGAAATTCCGATAAATTCAAGAGAGATCAATTCCGTTGTATAATAAACTTATTTATCCTCCATCAGGACCAGGTTTCTCTTCAATGGGATTGAGATATGGTCAACAATATTAAAGGGCAGGGATGCAGAGGTTGAATTACACGAGTAACACCGAGAAACTGAAGCATTCTTCTTGAAGACATCAAGTAATTTCCGATTTTGTATTACTATCGGGAGTGAATAGAAAGTCCCAGAAAATATTCTCAGTGTCTAGTTTTGGATCACCTGATAAATGGTGGTTGCCCTTTTCGTTATTTACCGAAAATATTAGTAATATTATATATATGACTTCTATAATTTGATATCAGTAACATCCGTTCGACCGTGATTGTACAGTTCGGTCGTTTATGTGCTCTGCGTTTGTGATCCGTTACTGGTTTAAATGTCTCCCTGCTTCGATTCTCCTTGTGTGTGATTGACGATCGTTGGACCGCTTTTATATCCAAAGAGAGTGGTCACGTCATAAGCTCCCCAAAAGTAAGGTTCGTGTAGAAATAGTGAAACTCAAATTGTATATAGAAGAAACTGAATATGGAACGTTGTTTAAGATCTTTTGTTTGAAGCGGGACTGATGTTTCAGATGATACAGATCTCACTGGGAGAGATGTCTAAAGTTTCGGAGACTTTTTGTCACTACTTTAATTTGCTAAATAGCAAGTCTGATGACATCTTGATAACGTTCCATGACAAAGTAGGCTTCTATAGCCCATTCATACTAAAATCGATCTTATTTTTTGCACATCTTGCAAAAGCTTTAGGTTAAACAAATTACTGGTCCGCATGGAATACCTGCTCGGCTGTTATGGAGCTAAGCAATCTACTGGTCCGCATGGAATACCTGCTCGGCTGTTATGGAGATTAGCAATCTACTTGTCCGGTTGGAATACCTTCTTGCCTTTTGAGGACCTAAACAATCTACTGGTCCGCATGGAATACCTACTCGGCTGTTGTGGAGTCAAGCAATCTACTTGTCCGGTTGGAATACCTACTCGGCTTTTGAGGACCTAAACAATCTACTGGTCCGGTTGGAATACCTTCTTGCCTTTTGAGGACCTAAACAATCTACTGGTCCGCATGGAATACCTACTCGGCTTTTGAGGAGTTAAGCAATCTACTGGTCCGCATGGAATACCTTCTTGCCTTTTGAGGACCTAAACAATCTACTGGTCCGCATGGAATACCTACTCGGCTTTTGAGGAGTTAAGCAATCTACTGGTCCGCATTGAATACCTACTCGGCTTTTGAGGAGTTAAGCAATCTACTAGTCTTGTCGGAATACCTACTCGGCTGTTGAGGGAAAGCGTAACTCCCCCTTAGTGGGTATCTTCAAATGTTATATAGAGACTAGGGTTCTCCCAACTCTATGGAGGAACGCTAACATTCGTCGAATCCCAAAAAAAGAAAGCATCCACAATTCAAGATTTTCGACAAATTTCAATTGCATTGGTGTTGTCTAAACTTTTTGAGTGAGTCACTCTGATGACAATAATAGGAACTTCTGCGTAACCTGCTATTCTAATGGATCCTTGAACAAAAATCGCCAAAAAGCGTGAAACACCGGCACCCATAGGCAATCCCTGGTTTCAGCGACATATCACTTGATGATATCACATTGATTTCGGTAGATCTCCAATATCGCTCGTTGTCATGCTGAAATGTTACAGCGTTTGAAATAGCTTCCGCGAAGTATAATGCTGGCTTTGAATGACTGATATTTTGGCATTAGTAGTTTGACTTGACGATTAATATTGTGTTGTCTTGCTGGATGAAGCCGTCTGATTGGTTTACGCAGAACTAAGGACGTATGTCTTACGGTCACTCGTCGATACCTAAAAAGCCAGAGGTCGGTAGTTCAAATCAATCTGCGAGTCAAGACTCGCAGTTACCTTTCGTCTGCTAAGTTCTCTTGGTGGAATAGATCACGTGTATGTCGCTTCCACATCAAGACTGAATGGGTGCAAAGAATAGATTGCCCGGTGGTCAGTTGCACTCAGTCTATCAAGCAGATCAAGTGGTTATTGACATCCTTCAAGTAAGGATTCAAGAGATGCAGAATCCACATTATCAGACCTTTCATTTTTGTAGCATTCTTTTATAAGGTTACTTTTATGCTTTTATACCATCCCATTTTCCTGCTTTTCTAGATATAATTTCATGAATCTTGGATTTTTGATGTCATAGATTTTAGACTTAGTAGTAATGCATAACTACCTTTCTCTAATGATCAACCTAAATCGTCTGTTGCCACCCCCTCCCCCCGACGATTTAGACTGTCATTTAAAAAGTATCTTTATTAAGAACATCTTCCTTCAGAAGACTATTGAGCAGCACTAAATAAAAATTCTCTTGTGATGGAGTTTCTGGACCACAACCAAATCTTTCCTGAAACTGATGTCACACAAATTAGAAAACAAGTGGAATAGTCATTGCCTAAATTAATGTATGCTCGAATCAGAACCTGAAGCCATCATATGCGAGGTTAACGCATGAAATAGAGAAACGGTGTGAGGCTAGACGTTATTTACGGTATCCATACATTCTTAGTTGCCTGCCATGCTTCACTATTTTTCTAATCTCTTTAATCCATGAATATAGATAGTCATGTAATAATTACATTGAAAACTCATGTCTATCTATGTTAAATAGAAATTTCAGGAAATTAATGCCTTTCATTCAATCATTCTTAAAAGCATCAAAGGATATAGGAATCTTAACAAATTAGGGTTAAAATATAAGTAAGTAAGTAAGTAAGTAAATGTTTTATTGAAGTAATTGAAAATCATAAGTTAGACATTTACATGATTGCTGATAGCGTACATAGAATGAATTTGAATTTACGAAAATTCAGTGCGTTATACATATATACAAAATTGTCAATCAGGTTACAATATCGATCCATTTGACAAGGCCGTCGTATAAGGGACAAAAGAGTTCAAAAAACGTGTTGTCATTGCACATGGTTGAAGGAATCTCTGCGTTCTTTCTGATTTCAACGGAATAATCCCGTTCAATACGTGTTGACTTTCAGTTGAGGCTTTAACCAGTGGAGCTTTTGATGCTGTTTGTCGCCGATCGGATAAACACTGAAATTGACCACAATTACATTTCTGACCAACACTAAAACCACATATCACTTTATGACATCTGCGTTGAATTTTTTCGAGATCATTGCTGAGTTCAACCGGAAGTTTCACAAATGCAGGGGAAGCACATTCTAGTAGGGGTCGTATTATCGCGTTATAGACCAGAGCAAGTTGAGTCTTATTGAAAACAGGTTTTAGGAGTCGTAACGCGTACATTCTCCTTGATGCAATCCTACAGATGTATCTCACATGCGATGCCCAAGTCAACCTATCATTGATGATGACACCAAGAAACTTGATCTCTTCTGCTGGCGAAACATTTGGCAGTGGAAAATCGTCAGTTTGATTAGTCTTCCTGTAACAGATAGATTTACATTTTGCAGGGTTGATGTACAACGAGTTTTCATATGACCAAATGAGTATGTTCTGATGTTCGTCAAGCACATGCTGGTTTGTACCCTCTTTATATAGAGGAATGCACAAGGTTGTATCGTCAATCTATTGCACAATGTGAGTACATTGGTAAACCGATTTTAGGGAACCAACCACCAAGCAGAAAAGCATTGGCCCCAAAACTGAGCCCTGAGGCACACCCGACACCACCTTATTGAAGGAACTCACAACGCAGCCAATCCGAGTAGCTTGTTCTCTGCCTCCGAGGTAATCGGTAACCCATTTCACGAAATTGGAAGGGAAACCATTATCCTTCAGTCGTTCAACTACCAACTTATGAGATAGAGTGTCAAAAGCTCTTGTGTAATCATATGCAATGATTTTCATACCTGAAACTTCAGGGCTCTCCAAGCAATTCAAAGCATAGTGTAGTAAATCAATAACTGCCGCAGTAGTAGAGCTCATAGGTCTAGCACCAAATTGATTATAACCAACTTTATCGATAAACAACTTGTACACCGACTGCAAGACAAGTCTCTCTAATATTTTTGCCGGGGTAGGCAGCAGTGAGATGGGTCGTAGATTATTAACATCAGGTGGAGCACTTTTTGGCACCGGAACAATATGCGACAATTTCCATCTTTTCGGAATTCGACATTCTTGGATAGATAGGTTAAATAGATGGGCAAAAGGTCCAGCAAGTATGTCAGCAGCATGCTTATACAAAATCAGGGGTATACCGTCACTTCCCATCGATTTGTTCTTGTTCAGTTCCTGAAGGTGTTTTCGCACGACAGACACAGGGATATCAATACTCCATTTTAAGTAAGAAAAAGCTTGATTTGCGTCACTCGAGTCAACTTCAACTGACAAGTCGGATGCAGGAATTGACGAGAAAGCATCATTGATAGAATTAACAGCTGTTGAGATGGAGTCAAATTGATCTATAATCGAAAAAATATAGTCCCGAGCCTTAGTTCCTCTGGTAGCATGCACCACTTTCCATAAAGATTTTGAGTCGCTCTGGGCCCTGGAAGACCATTTTTGTTTTGCAGAGAATATCATTGTCTTTGTATTGTCTTTCCAATGATGATAAAGAGGATAATTTTTAGCCCGAAAAGCATCCCAACGCTGTTGAATACAATATTTCACCAACGGAGTCATCCAAGACTTGTCGGAATCAGACATTTCAATGAAAACGACGGGAATACACTGTCGCACCAACTCAGACAGAAGCGAGTGCAGAAAATCACACTTGGCATCTATGTCAGCACCCGATCTATAAAAGTGAGTCCAATTAATGCAAGATAACTGTCTTATGAAATCATTTATGTAAGTCTGTCGAAGATCAAACAAAGGTTTTATAACATATCTCGGGCGAATCAGAGGTACTTGAGGAGTAGCAGTTACACTTCGATGATCAGAATTCGATAGCGGAGCAGTCACAGTAACATCATATTCAGATGAGCGCGCACAAGTGATAAGAAAATAATCAAGAAGTGCAGATTCACGAGTTGGTTCACTCACTAAATTCACCAAATCAAGATGATACGAAATAAAGGAGGTATCATATCTATTCAAATCACCGCATATTACAATTTCAAAATCATGAAGCTGTGACAAAATAATATCAACGTTAGCAACAATATAATGATCAATTATGGTTTTTCTTATGGTGACTAATTCAGGCGGAATGTACATACAAACAAAAATTATTTTTGCCGATGGAAGACTTAACCACACCGCCTCGAGAAAGTCAGGCTGCATGATAGGATTGAGTCGACTCACAGAAATTGAACAATGAGTCCACACGCACACGCCACCTCCTCGTCTGGATTGACGATCACACCTATAATGTAAATATTGTGGAAACTTAACCAGACCGTCGTCGATGCTGTCATGTAGCCATGTTTCAGTAGCTGCAAATATTTGAATATCACGTGATATAATAGTGGAATAGATTTCATCCAGCTTATTCAGGGTTGATCTAACATTTGCCAAAAGGATGAGAGGTAAGCATGGTCTTCTTCCCACATTGGTATGGGGAAGAAAAATGTCAGGAAAATGTTGCACATTATTTACAGAAGATTCATGTGTTGCAGCTGCAGTGACTAAAAACCGTCGAGAAAATTTGCACCAAATTTGCACAACCTTTCCACCACGAATTACTACATCTTCTCCCTCATCGCTTCAACTCTGATCTCAAAAGTTTGAATTGCTTTTGCTGCAAAGGCGTACGATCGGGATTTACACAAACCTTTCTGTACTCGGTTGAATTTCGCAATAGTCTGCTTTTCCTCAATATTTCGCTCTTTGCATCATTTGATTGTAATTTTATTTTTAGTAAACCCATTCCTGTTTCAGTGAAACGTTTCAAACGAATTACATCTTGAACAATGTCATCAGTAACACCAATGCTTTGAAATAGTTGCTCTACTTTCATTTTATCATCCTGTTTTCTACTTTCTAAAGAACCCTCATGCGTGAGCCGCATTCCTGACACAATAATGTTTTTCATTCGCTGTTGTCGTAGTTCTAACTCGTCGTTTACTTCCACGAGAATTTCATCTTTCAATATTCTAGACTCAAATGTTTCAAACTTGGATTTTAATTCCGCGACCTCACATGTTATGTAAGACAGTTGATCAACGAAGGGCTTCAACTTTTGATCCAATATCTTTCCCACAACTTCAGAAATTCCTTCAGCTTCGCTTGACATTTTACGCTTTAGTGTAAGAAAGGCCTGGATCAAGTCTTGCTTGTTGTACGAATTTTTTTCGTGAAAGAAGTTCAGAATCAGACATTTCTAATATTGCGCTAACATTTGCCATATCTATTGTACCTCGACCAATATCTCGAAATAGAATACTAGCCAGGCGTTGTTGTATGTCGTAATACTACTACGTCAGAGTCACGTGCCAAAAATCGATAATCTCGATTCACCCGGACAGGGATCCTTTACCTTAGGTATTGATTAACAGCTGATTTTTCAGACTGACAATATCAATCTCTGCATGCAATATGTCTCAATCAAGCAAGAACGAAAGAAATCGAAGACACTGCTCGGATAAACAACTTTTCGACGAAATTGCCCCTATTGATATTGAGATAATGATATTCCAACTTGCAACAATTGATTACACGGACAGATTTCTATGCCACAGACGAAATATTTCAAGGTCACCGACTGAAAACGCTTATTCACCGCAATATCAAATAACTATTCACACCTCAATACTCAGTGCTCAAATTCAGCAATAATGATGCTCCGTATCCAATATCCACCAAGATAAATGAAAGTAGGAGGATCAGACAAACACAAAGATACCAAATTCCACGCTGTTACGGCTGGGAAAACACCAAAAAGCACGTGTTAACAAAGCATCGACAGGAGCGACAGACACGACACGTCAGCACGGTAGATGCTGACTATTGCTATAAGAATATATATATATATATATATATATATATATATATATAGATATATATATATATATAAGAATATTGTCATAGATTAGAGGACAATAATCTGCATTGTATTTCACTCTCAATAGCTTTAGAGGTCATGGAAATGATTGCAATGACTTTCAAATGCATTATTTGTCCTGCATTAGAGGCTTTATAAAGCACCATTGCTACTGAGTAAACAGGCTTGTCAGCCGATATTTCAACTGTCATTTTTGTATGAAAGTCGTTTATCTATCTTCAATTACAAATAAGACGGCCTTAATTGCATAATTAAGGCCGACTAATTTGCTATGAAGATCCTCGGTATTTTGTACGATCACAAATTAACTTTCGACGAGCACACTGATAATATATGTAAAAAAGCGTCCCAACGTCTATATCTATTGTGCTCTTTAAAACCATATTTATCACGAAATGACCTGATCAAGATCTACAAAACGTATATTCTTTGTTTCCTGGAATACTGTAACCCAGTAAATCTGGGTATGAGTACGTCGAGCAATGAAAAGCTAAAGCGTGTACAGCGACGATGTCATCGTATAGTTTGCGGACATTCCTGTGGTGAGCCCTGCCTTACGAACATCACAAAAAGGCGCGAAGGCCAATCCCTTCGAATTTTAAATCTCTGCTACAGACTGACAGCATCCTCTATGAACTTCTCCCACCTTATCTACGTAACAGTCGAAAGCTTCTTATGCCTGTGTCGGACAAAAAGAAGAACTGATTCATTTATACCAAAAGGCATCTCTCTGTACAACTCTCATAGTCACCGCTAAGTCTCATCAATTCCGAATCACTCGTTAACTCTACTGCAGCGTAATTTCCTCTTGACTTTGAAAATTTTCTTTTCTATTATGTCAATGTTTCATCTTATAAGTTGTGTACGATTTCTAATTCATTGGAATAAACGGCTTCTTACTATTATTATTATGTTATACCATTGAGGTAGGAGCATTTCACCGTCCATCTCTGTATTCCCAGTGAAAAATGACTTTGATGTGATCCCTATGGTTTACAATTTGGACTCGTAGATATCTCAAGTTTGACACACTTAAGTGCTCTGAGTTGCATGGGCTATGCAGAAAATTATCATTGATTTGAGTCTTTTACAGATCAAAATCTTGGATTTTTGATGTCATAGATTTTAGGTTCAGTGACTATGCATATATTACCTTTCAAATGATCAGCCTAAATCATCTGGCGCTACGCTCCGACCAAGCTGTCATCTGAAAGGTACTATATCTTCATTATATGCCCACTAATTTCATATAGAATTCTCATCTTACCAGATAGCCGTGAAACGTCGTCCGTCACTCCAGCTTCAGAATCCATTAATGAATGAATTGGTATTTCAAATCATTTTTAGATAGAAATCTGAATTTCAAATCTATTCACATTTGCAAACATTCATGAACTTTCAAACTTTTCATGAATCTATCTATCATTAGTTCAGATAACGCAGCCTCGTCTATGTCTGATATTACTGCCCTAAAAATCCATGATAAAATGCTACATTATCTGTCCGATGCAACTATGACAATATTTCATCCATCACTCTAAACCAGCACCTCCTAAATCACACACTAAAGCAAGACACTATTCGTAACTAATAAAAAAATCCTAAAGTAGAGCGTTTTAGGAGGCTAGCGCACTAACGTCATTGTTCTCTTTAGTATGTCAACACTCTATTTCACGCAACCTCCTAAAATTCTAGTGTGTGGCGCTTTAGGATGCAGATTTCCTCGATTTTAGGAGGTGCTGGTTTACAGTGCAAGGTATTGTCTCGGACTATGTTAAAATTGATAACATTATGTTGAATATGTCATAGAACATTGGAGTTCAAATTCCTAGCATTGGAGGTTTCATGTCACATTGATCAAAACTTTCCAGACTATAGGCCATGATTAGTCAACATCAATAACGAAAGCAGTGCAACTCTATAACATGAACAGAATGGTGTGAATAGGAGTACTTATGCCTCATTCGGTTTGTTTATTTATACTTTCTTAAGTTTCATCAACACTCTATTTCAAAAAGTGGTGGCAGATTGAGAAAGGAGAATTTGTTTATAGTGTGAATTTCATTATTAATTAATTACTTCTTTCATTAATTTTCACCATGACGGTGTGCTGTGCTCCCGTCGCTCCGAGCGTCTGTGTTTGCCAAGTGTCTTTCGTCTGTTGTGATATCATTCAGACCCGAATCTTCTTAAAGCTTATATGAGTGCAATCTTTATTTTTTCCGATTCAATTCATGCAAAGTGATCAGCTGACTAAATCAGCGATTTGTAGAGAATAAATGCCAAAGATTCAAATCGATCTTCATTTGGGGCCGCTCGTCGCATGTCAAACTCTCAAATAAGGCAGCTAACTAAAGATCAACTGACATCTGCTTTGAGAGATGCAATAAACAATTTTGAAATCTGCCTAGCCAATGCTACAGCGTAGACAATCACCAATGCTACAGTCAAAGAGACTTCTATAGATACGTAAGTATGTGCTACTTCTATACTTTCAAAGTATGAATTGAAAGAACACCTAATTCCCTTTCAGAACACCATATCTACCATGCTGCAGACTCAGAAAGAGTTGTAAAGTGAATGTGATAACCTGAAGAAAGATATGGCATCAATAAGATGTGAGAAATCCAAGAAAGCAAACGATTTGATGACTGAAATGGGACAGCGTTCAATTAGAAAAGACAATTTGATCGTTTTTGGTGTTCAAGAGGAAACAAGTGGAAATCTTAATGAGCGAATGGTTCATGATAAAGACACTATTAATTCCATTTTGGAGGAACTAGACTGCGATTCTAATGATGTTAAATCCATTACTAGAATTGGAAAACTGAATCAAACTAAACCGAGAATGATTCGCGTAACCTTTAAAAGCATTGATTCCAAATTGTTAGTCCTGAGGAATGCGTGAAACTTCGTGAATCGTCGACTTACAGACATGTATATATCAATAATAATCTCACAATTGAACAACAAAAGGAATTAGGATATACAAGAGATGAATATAAGACACGGAAAAGCTCAGGGGAGGATGTAATTATGCATACAGGACAGATGATCTTGAGGAAGGAAGTGGCAAATTTTCACTGAGTGATTTTACGTTTAGACCTCCGGTATCAAATGTACAATCTCTCCGGCCAAAACTTGATGATCTCGCTATTTTGGTGTCTTTACGTGCGCCGCAAATACCGGTAATAGATCTATTTGAGACGTGGTTAAATGAAAATATGTCTGATGAAGAAATCAATATTGAGTTTGTCGGCAAGATCGCACTGATGGTCATCGCGGAGGAGTGTTTGCACCTACATGTGATGTTATATTCCTTACTCTATAATTGATTTTGCAAATCCTTTCCAATTTTCCGATTGCATTTGTCTGCATTTATAGACTTATGATAATCTTGTCTTCTTAATTGTGTCCATTCCTCCTCAGTTATCTGCTCATCAACTTTATCAGGTAAATTTGTTTATTTTGAACTTGTGCAAGCATGTTTCAAATTCCTATGTCATTATTGCCGGTGATCTAAACCATTTACATACTCATGAAATGGAAATCTCTCTCGATTTGTGTCAGATTGTAAACTATCCTGGGCAAAATTCCATCTTAGATGAAATTCTTTTGAGCAAATCCCTTTTACCTTTGCATTTTCCTAATGCTCATGACTGTTCAGTTTATGTAGAGGCACCAATTGGAAAATCAGATCACTGCATTGTTAGCATCACTGCACCCACTTCTCGTTTCAGAAATTTCTCTGCCAAATCTTATGATGCTACATTTTTTGATAACAGGGAAAGCAATATTATGCACTTTAAAGGTTTTATTCAGAAGTATTCCTGGCATCAAATGTATCATGAGGAGGAAACTACACTGTAAATCGCTCAATACCAATCACATACGAAAGATTCATACCAAAATATTTTTTGGTATATTTCTGTATTCTTTTGGTATATATTTGCAAGCTTTTCGTATGTTATTTCAAATTTGGCATCATTCACATACTAAAGCCATACAAGCACAATGTTCCAAGAAAGCATCAGTCATGTCTAAAGTATGTTGATTTAAGGCCTTTTGTAAATAAAGATCACACTAATGTTGCATGGTACTTACTACTGTTTCGTAAGTAGTGAGATAATGACATTCAAGAGTCAAACTTTCAAAACTGAATTTGATTATAATACACGTAAATCAAAGGCATTTCATGAATAATCAAGAAGTATTCAAACATCAACAATTATGCATTATGTAATTTTGAAATTAAGCATACTATCAATTCGAAATAAAAACACATTATAATTCATGAACGTAAGAATAGTTATGTTTGAGACATATAAGTCAACATGACTTCACGACAGATACCGTTTCTATGAAACGATGTTTATCAGCTTCGTTCATAAAATAGAGCTAACTAAACGTCCTGTTGATGTTGCTAGACAGGTAGCAACGACGACAGACTCGTGGAAGAAATAAAATCACAATAAATCTATACTAGTTAAATATCACTCGATCCAACAAAAAATATTCACGACGGGTATTGCTAATGAAAATTATTTGACAGTGGTATGTAATATATACATATTTTTCCTATGTGACTTAAACCTCTTCATACGAAACACATACGAATGAGGACGAATTTGCATCGGGTCTCGTATATAAAGAGCATACCAACAACTCGTATTTCATCGTAAAACAGCCAATCACAGATAGTATGATTATCTTATATTATTATATTATTATCTTATACAGATGTTCGTATCGCTACATATAGTCCGGCAGCCAGAACGAGTTTCTGCAGGGAACGAGGCCGAAAGTGAGACTTTCACAGAATGATGTGCACCTCATAGTCCGGCAGCCGGCACGAGTTTGTGCAGAGAACGAGGCCGACAATGAGACTTTCACAGAATGATGTACACCTCATAGTCCGGCAGCCAGAACGAGTTTCTGCAGGGAACGAGGCCGAAAGTGAGACTTTCACAGAATGATGTACACCCTATGCCTACTACGAGTCGGCACGTCTGCCGAGTTCTAGTGAGTTCGTCTTCTTGTCAGACAAGATCAAAGAAAAACACATGTAAATCCAATGGGACACAGATTACAGTTTTTGACTAAAATGAAATTTTCCATGTTTTCTCTGATTAAACGAAAAGTATTAAGCCTAGAGTCATAATTATTGGCATGGAATGTCTTCAGATCATTTCCTATCATGTTCATGCACCCCTGTCTATAAAGCTAAACGCATCTAGATTTGGCGAGCCTCTTAATGTCGGTCAGCACAAACATTTTGAGCAACTTTATCCACATTCAACCATATTCTCGCATACATTGCCGACTAGATGCATGATAAAAGCACATGCATATCATAGGAAATGACCTGTGGACATTGCATGTCAAAAATTATGACTCTGGGCTTAATACTTTTCGCTTAATCAGAGAAAACATGGAAAATTTCATTTTAACCAAAAACTGTAATCTGCGTCCCATTGGATTTACATGTGTTTTTCTTTGATCTTGTCTGACAAGAAGACGAACTCACTAGAACTCGGCAGACGTGCCGACTCGTAGTAGACATAGGGTGTACATCATTCTGTGAAAGTCTCACTTTCGGCCTCGTTCCCTGCAGAAACTCGTTCTGGCTGCCGGACTAATACCAATCACATGCGAAAGTAAATGAGATTTCGTATGAAAAACATACCAGATCTCTGTAAGCATACGAGAATCTCGTATCAGATGTTAGTTTCAAATTGCATGTGATTTTGGTATAATTTTGTATGTAATTTTTGTATCCAGCGATTTACAGTGAACGGAAAATAAATGTACTCATTTTCATAATGTTGTCCAAAACGCTATGTCTTACATTCCCCGATATACTGTGAGAATGAGTGGTAATGAGAAACCATGGCTTAGTAAAAAGTGAGGCATTTTGTAAATCTACGCTTTGATGCTTATCGTCAAAAAAATGTTCTTTATTTCGACATTATCGCGGAAAAGTGAAATTAGAAATAGAAACCGCTAAGAAAGCTTGAGTTCAAAATGTAAAGGAGGGACAAAATGGCATCTGGAAATTTGTAAACAAAGTTAAAAACAAGAATGTCAATGCTTATCTGCTTGATAACGAATTTACAGAGTCAGTGAATAGACAATTTGCTCATTATCAATTGACACTAAGTCCGTAACGATCAGATGGAAATCTGCGGACATAAGTGATGCAAATCAAAAATTTTCCCAAAAATTTTCCAGAAAATTTTCAAATTTTGTCACTATTTTCCGGAAAATTTTCCAATGGAAAATTTTGAAATTATTTTTCGATGATTGACGGTTTTGCCTTTGTTTTGGAGACTTGCTATAGTCGTTTGAAAAGACTGCAATATTCAAAGACCGAAAACTTCTCTATCATCCCTGCATGTTACCTTTTGGAACCAACTGCACCCTTTCCATGTCTATTTCAGATCATCCCAAATGAATTTCAGACAATGGATTTCAGACTTCTCTAATTGAATTTCAGATGTCTGTCAGAAACCCAACTTTGAAAGGATCTTAAACTCAACTGGAGAATCTCCAATTCATCTGGAAATGTCTGAAATTCATTTGGGTATATCTTAAATTGATTAGGAACTATCTGAACCATCTGAGCTAGAAATGGAAGATGTGTAGTTTGTCCTCAACGAAGATCGGACAATATGCCAGAACAGTTAGAAACTGTCATAGATATTCTTCTACTCATCACAGATATTTTTAGTTTCCAAATATCTCACGAGTTTACAGTCTTTATATATGTTCCAATATGGCTGCTCATGTATAGTGCTCTGGACTGTATGCTTATGCTTCACATGTTCATCAACAAATGGAGAATTTGTATCATGATAATCAAGGCTGCATAATAAAGCTTGACTTTCAAGCTACAAACAAACTCCCGAATAAAGTGCATTATTTTTGCTCCAGATCTTCATATTGCATGAAATCATATACCCCTTTAGAAAAGGAAAAGAATTCACGTTATCCCAAACGGTGTCTGTGTGATAATTAAAAAAGCTACAAATTAGCACAAGCCACTGGTGGCAAAGGAATGTTCAAAAATCCGCGGACGGGACTCGTATTACTACGATCGTTTTATTCGAGATAATGATGAAATCAAGAGTTTTAGACCCATAGCTGCCTCGGCTGTGGAAGCGGTTAAAGTATAGGGCCTATCACAAAAGATCAAACATTTCAAAATTTTCCAGAATGTTCCAATATTTTCCATGGAAAATTTTGATTCAAAATTTTCCAGAAATTTTTCACCACTAGCGGACATAAGTCCAGTACAGATGTGCAAATCCCCTTCAATATGTAACTATCGGCCCATCTCAATTTTACCTATTTTCTCCAAAGTTCTTGAGGATTATGTATTGAATAGTGTGAAAGAGGAAATTATCACGAATTACGGCCTGAATCAGTTTGGCATTCGACCTTTCCATTGTACGATTCATGCTAGCATTCGCGTGCATGACTTCATCACTTCTATCCTCGATGATTAAAATTTGAAAGGTGTCTTGATCATTACCCTTGATCTATCGAAAGCGGTCGATTGTTTGAATCATGGACGCTTATGTAAATCCCTAGTAGATGCATCTTTACCAAGGAACTTCATTCTTTGGTGTTTCAATTATCTGCAAAAGAGAGAACAGAATTGGACTGAAAAATGGATGCACACGCTCTCTTCTCCCTGTTACGTCTGGTGTAACGCAAGGTGGAAAGTTGTCTGCATTTTTATTGTGTGCACATGAGCTCCTTTCATCCAAAGTATCCTCACACCTTATTTTCAAAATACGCTGATGATATTTTCATTGTGTTGCCTGTCTATCTCAACTCTGATTTGAGCTCCATCGCGGAGCCTGAGATCAACGGCGCTCATGATTGGTGCTCCGTAAATGGACTTAGCTTAAACAAGGAAAACAAAATCTCCTCCACAAGATGTATTTTTCGAGAAACAGCTATCTATACTTGGAGTGATATTTAACGAAAGACTTACTTGCGATGATGACATTCAAAATCTGTGCAAGAAAGCGAATCAACAATTATACATCATAAAGCGTGTAAAGAAATACCTTCTCACCAGTGACCTAATCGTCCTTTACAACGCACTCGTTATATCTGTTATAGAATACAATGCACCATTGATTGTTGGCTTAAATCAGAAGAACTCTGAGAAGTTGGAAAGGGTGAGGCGTCGTTCGCATCGCATAGTTTGTGGTGCTGACTGCAAATGCTCGTCTTTCACTCCGTTGAACATTCGGCGAAGGAACAGTGCTCATTTCACGGACTATCAAACAAGAAAAACTTACTCCACGGTCTTCAGCCTCTAACTTCCCCTCGCTCGCACTGATAATTCCTTATTCGCATACATTGTGTCGGCAAGCTTCCTTCATACCTACATGTGCTTCATTATGTAATGAATTTTAACACGGAGCCGTTAGACGTATTTGACGTATTTTGACGAATTCATTTTGTCACTTTTATATTTTGAAAATTCATGTATCTTTTTTTCTGAGTGTTATTGTCATTTGTGATATACTGCAATTAATGCTTTCCATTCTTGGCGAAATAAACATTTTGCTGCTACTAATTCATTACCTGACACCATCCGGAATGGAAGGATTTGAGAAGAGGATTTTTTATCGTTCAAGGACATTTCAACATGTATAGCTTAAATAATTGGCTCAACAACGATTGATGCGATTAAAAATTCAATTTTTCAAGTTATCTACGCACTTGAATGTATTGAATCCATGCTTTACATCAACACCAATAGACGATGGTTGGATCCAAATGGCGGATCAATGGAAACGTAGAAGACACAAACGATCTCATCCCTATGTCATGAAGAAATTTGCTTTGCGATTCGTTTAAGCAATTACATTATAGTCTACAACAGCGACGCTCAAGTCAATGCGATTAGTGAATCACTGGAACATCTGTGGTAGTGGATATATATTAAGCATTTTCCATCCATAGAAATTGCATAGCATTTCCTGGACATTATTGCAACTTAGAGCAATATCGTCCGGCAAAATGTAGAAATTTTATGCTAAGATGAATTATAATCATAGAAATTAACAATACCATAGATAGTATTATTATCTACTTCTATGATTAAATTACATATCATGGAGTCTGAAATATGATTATAGTTGAGATATCTGAAACGAATCCTGTAGTCAAAGAAATGAATCGATGTCCATACAAGGCTTCCATTCATTCTGTTATATGTAGGAGCGCGCGCCGGCTAAATTTGTCCAATTCTATGCTTGAAATGGTGTCCAACTGTCCAACGTTGTAACTATCGAACTTTAAACTTTCCTCTATGAACAAATTATCTCAAAAGACTGTTGAAAGGTGATTTTTGCAAAGAGAGAGAGGTAAGCTGTGTATAAATAGATGTCAAGGAAAGAGTAATAAGGATCAATTTGATTGACACAAAATGGTTGCATAAAACAAATAAGTAAATACTGAAAATTAGACAAATTGATTTGATGATTTGTTTCAAGGCAACCATCGAAAATTATGAAGAATGTCTTGTCACATCTTATCTACATCAATATATCAAAAAACCTACATTATTGACTGTGAGCTTGTCAGACAATGTTTATATACGAGTATAAAGTTAAGAATATTATGCTGAAATAGTGATGCTGAATTAAGTTCAAATAAATTGAACGATATGTTGAATTAAAGAGCAGACATGAAAGTATGTTGCCTCAATACGTAAATGGCATCTGGAAGCGCTTTTCTGTATTATGAAGGATAGCAAGACAGTTTGTGGCGAGCACTGAGATGTAATTATGAATGTTTAAACACTGACTTTTAAATTGTCATTAGAGTTTTGCATATCTGCATTACACAGGATAAATAGGAATACCAGACAGGAATGACAATAATATCATACATCAATCTTCTAGACAAAAATCATAGATTCCTTTAGATTCATTTTTTGCTTTGACAACATGATAATTAAAAATTTGTTTAAAAAATTTAGCCATGATGTTAACTTTTCAATGTGTATTCAGAATCAGCTGTTGAACAGCTGTCCAATATTTTAGCAAGATACACTTGCATCTTCAGATTTGATACATGATTTTTCTCAGTTTTTGATATTATACGCACCGAAATAATGACAATCGCATTATACTTCTGAATTATAATTTTAGAGAACATCTCCTGTTATTGGGTAAATACCAAAGAGAACAGCGAATTTAGGGCGGCATCCCAAGCTATAGGCCTATGCGAAAGCAAGCCGAAATAGGTCCGCTCAGGATTTACATGTAGAAACACCTACGATTGCTCGAAATTTAGATAGACCAATAGCACTACGATATCACACAGGAAATTTTGCGTCTTAGACATCGATAGGTAGTGTGGATAATGTATGTACAGTTTGCTAGGCTTTCAGTCAAAACGTTGTCAGACTTTGAATATGGCGTTGCACGCTTTGAGGCTACGGCTGCTATCGATGGTTTCTTTTAGAATTTGTTCATTTCTATTTAACTTGTCATGCTTAACTGCTTTTTTGTAACTTTATTCAACTCAGCGCGCTCGATGAGGTTTGCAGTAACTTGTCTTGATATGACAAGTCGTTTTGCTATCAACTGCTTTGAGTGAACAGATGTTTTGGTGATGATGATATGAAGTGAGGATTAACTTCTCTAGCTGCTTGTTGGACGGCACTTACATTGTAAATCGCTCAATACCAATCACATACGAAGGAAGCATACCAAAATATTTTTTGGTATATTTCTGTATTCTCTTGGTATATATTTGTATGCTTTTCGTATGATTTTTCAAATGTGGTATGCTTTACATACTAAAGCCATACCAGCATAATGTTAAAAGAAAGCATAAATCATGTCCAAAGTATGTTGATTTAAGGACTTTTGTCAATAAAGATCACACTAATGTTACTACTGTTCTGTAAGTAGTAGTTAGATAATGACATTCAAGAGTGATACTTTTAATGCTGAATTCGATTTTAATGCACATAAGTCTAAGGCATTTCATGAATAGTCAATAGGTATTCAACCATCAACAATCATGCATTATGTAATTTTGAAATAAGGCATATTATCAACCCGAAGTAAAAACACATTATAATTCATTAAACGCAAAAATAGTTATGTTTGAGATATATAAGTCAACATGATTGCACGAAAAATATCGTTTGAATGAATTGACGTTAATCAACTTGGCCCATAAAGTATAGCTAACTAAACGTCCGGTTAATGTTGCTAGACATGTAGCATCGACCGCATAGTCGTGGAACATAAAATTCACAATAGATCTAATGTACTCAAATATCACTCTATCAAACAAAAAATATTCACCACTTGTACTACCGAAAAAAGTTATTTGACAGTAGTATGTAATACATACATTTTTTTGCTATGTGACTTAAAGCTGCACATACCAAATGGATACCAGAGTCATACGAATAATGATGAATTTCCATCGGGTCTCGTATATAAAACATACCAACAATTCGTATTTCAGTGTAAAACATCCAATCACAGATAGAATAGTTCGTATCGCTACATACCAATCACATACGAAGGTAAATGAGATTTGGTGTGGAAAACGTACCAGATCTCTGTAAACATACGAGAATCTCGTATCAGATGTTAGTTTCAAATTGTATGTAATTTTAGTATACTGTATGTTTGTATGCAATTTTCGTATCCAGCGATTTACAGTGTACAATAGGTTTTTCACCATCTTCAATGTTTTGCCTGGACATCGGTGTCAATACTTGAAAACGTATTCTCATTGCTAAGCTGACGAGCACTCGAGACACAACATTCACTGCAGCAAAAGCTATTATACACTTGAAGCCAACAATCATTAGAAGACATGAATTACCTTGCCACCGTCTGCCCTCTCACTTTGATCACCTCATATTCAACAAGCAACGCAGTTCTTAACATCATTCACTCCTCTATAAATTTTCACACGGAGTTTGCAGTCGCCATTTGTCCATCAACCGTTAGAAGGCGCCGAAAGTCCGTCACGCAGTGCAAAGTGTAACTTATTATTTTTTACTTTTGACCACTTTGTTTTTATTCTTTATTTTACTTTTTTACCACTATTGTTTCGGGTCAGTTTCTCTCTTTACGGACATGGGGAACTTGTTTTCCAGTCGAATTCGAATTCCTTTGCTTTGTGGCTAAATTTGGTGGACCATTGTGTTGTTGATTGCTAGCTATGAAGCGTTTTAGTTCCTCTTTGACGTCGAATCGTAAAATAGCGCGGACTAATCTGTGATCACTGTATTGATGCTATTTACGACTGTTGCGTCATGCATCGTTCCCTTAAGATATGTTTAAATGTGGTCCATCTCATTTTTGCGCGTCCATTTGGGGCTACCCAAGTCCATCAACGCCTTTACTTTTTCTGAAACAAGGTATTTTCTTGTGTGCGGAATTCCGTAAAGCAGAGAAATTGGTAAAATGTCAGAGCAACATAACATTTCTTCGACAATGTAGAAATAATGGAGTGATCCCAAATGGTCTGAGAGCAAAAAATGTTTTGGATAACAGCCTCAATTCATACGAGGCGGACATGTTAACGAAAAGACATAGCAAGCAATGGTTAAACCTCTGTATTAATTTAGAATACGAAAGGAGAGCCAAATTGCAAACTTACAATTTTCCTCTTTCGGAAAATGAAACACGGAATCTGCTTCATTTAAAATTTCAATTTGTGCGACTAAAGAAAAGAAACTGACTGTTCTGCTTAAGAAAAAGGACACAAAAGTATCTAAAGACAATCATCAACCTTTAAATGGTTTTGTGGATTTAACTGATTCTGCCCTAACAATGGAGTCGAGAAGTTTACTCAATAAAGGACCTTCCTATATTCCCTGTGTCCCAGATACAAAAGAACTCTCCAGGATGGTTATGGAAAGCTGTGCAAAGGTTGAAGTGGCCGCAACTAAGATGAAAGGACTTAATGTTTACAAGGAGGTATGATTCACATACTCAAATCTCTCAATGTACCTAAATCACCTAAATCTACTGCTATTTCTGATTTAAGAAGGGAAGTCAAAGAAAATGATGATATTCTTATATTACCTACAGATAAGACAAGTCGTTTTCTCGCTATGGAAAAATACCATTACAATCAAATATTGGAGAATGAAACGATAAACAGTGGTAATTTCAAATTGATCAAACCAATACAGCTTTCTACCGCACAAGCGAGATTCAATAGAGAATTGAGCTTGATTGCAAATGGATACAAATCTAAGTTTTCACATGTTTACTATGGACTAATGGATCTGAGATGTTCTGAACCTCTTCCATGTTCTGCTTACGTCCTTCCTAAGGATCATAATAATGGTGAACTAACGGGAAGACCTATTGTTGCTCTACTTGATGGACCTGGTAACAAATTATCTAAATTTTTATCTTCAAAATTAAACAACATATTACGATTTTTACCATGTCATATCAGAGATGGCAATTCTTTCGTTGAATGGGTCAATTCTATTCCTCCTGAGTTTCAAATTGGTGGATTTGCGTCACTTAATGTGACCAACCTATACGGTAACATTCCGCTACATGGAGATACAGATTTATTCACTGTTTTGAGAGAATTTCTTCACCTTTATGGTGGATCTGATGATTTCTTGAAAAACGTGGATGTGAAGGATATTATCGATCTGACGAAACTAGCTTTATTCTCAAATACAATTATCAGCAATACAGCCGAATTAATGGATTGACTATGGGGAATTCTATGGCCCCACAGTTGGCAATTATCTATATGAATTTTATGGAAGAAAAAGTACTGAGAGCCTACGATGGTGCGGTTATTTGGAAACGATACATTGACGATTGTTTTATCATATGGCTACCCCGTATTTCTGTTGATGACATACTTCCTTTTGTTAATGGGTTTTCTGAACATATCAGATTCACTATGGAGTTGCCTAATAATGGTTTATTATCTTTTTTGGATACTGAAGTGTTTCGAGAACATAACCGCTTCCAAACGAGGCTATATATGAAAGATAAACACAGTTTTACAAAATACCCGTGGGATTCTGATTCTCCTACGTCCGTCGAAAGAGCCATTATTCTCGGAGAATTACGGAGAGCTGATGCTCGATCTACAACAGAAGAAGCAAGGATATATTCGGAACAACTTGTTTTGAATCGGCTTAGGAACAATGGTTACCCATATCGGTATTTACGAAAAATACAACACCAATATCCTCAAAAAAATAAAAATCACAAAGGGAAACAGAAAAACAAAGATGGGAGAATTTTAGTTCGTTGTCCTTTTGTTGACGAAGCTACCAAAAGAAGAATGATTAACACGGTACAGCGATCTTCATTATCTGACTATATATATGTTTGCATTTTGAAGCTGGGGAATCTTTGCGTAAAATATTTCACCCACCCAAACAACGCATACTTTGCAAAGATGATTGTGATACGTGCGTTATCAGTGAAAAACGAAAATTATGCTATACCAAGAACTTAATTTACAAAATTACGTGCAAATTATGCAATGCAATATATATAGGCGAGTCTTCCCGCTGTGTCCGTTCGAGAGTGAAAGAACATTTGACTCAAGATAGCAGTGCGGTCTTCCAACACAGTAAGACCAATCACGGAGGTTGCCCTCACCCTGCATATCATGGTCCGTTCTACATCAGAATTTGAACAACACTCAGAAAAGGAGCTCGCTGGAGGCTATGTACATTCGTCGTCACAGCGGGGCATTAATGAATGGATGTCAAGGCTTGCACATTGACTTCGAGGTTTGAGAACACTTCTCTCCTACTTGTCGTGAACTCATATCTTGCTCTGTATATAAATGCTTCATCTCTGCTTTTATTTTGTAACCTTGAGAAAGCCGTAAGGCGAAATATTGGTTAATTTATTCATTAATACAATTTGTATCCGCTGAAATCAATTACTTTTGATTTATACCTTATTTCCGGATACGTGGATCTTATCGGGTTTTTTGAAAGATATTTTCTATGTAGAGGCCATGCGATGTATCCCATTCCACTAGCAGGGTACTACGTTCGTTTCGTACACCAGAGCCAAAACATCCTGTGGTGCGTTCTCGTGGGTCGTCATTGATACCCTCCTTTGCGTTGAAATCGCCAATTGCGAACTTGAAGTGCTCTCTAGAGTTCGTAGCCTCATCCAGGTCACTAAAAAGAGCTTCTAATTCTTCGTCAGTTGAGGTGGATGTCGGTGCGTGCACTTGTAGCATCCTGACTTTGCATCGTCCATTTAGTTTTATAGTGATGCTTGCAATGCGCGTAGAGGTATCTACAGAACCTTCGATCTTCGAAATCCAATTGCTGTAACCAAGAGACCAACGCCTTGACTGCCGTTTGCAGCTCTGTCAGAATTGCACAGAGGAAAACCACTTATAAACAATGTTTGTGTACAACCAATCCTCCCAAAGTGTGTAAATTTAGACAAAAAATGTGTTCTACGACTGACGCGCACGTAACTCATTTTTTTCTCATAACACATTAGTGTGCTACATGTTGATTAGTATGAATTTATATGTATTTACTTAGTGTTTTCAATTTATCCATGATTCCTTTACTGCGTGACAAAAAGATCGCAACAATTAGAATTGTAGGGGCCATTATTTTCATTAATGAAGTAGCATCAAAACTACAACTTTAATTGATGAAGACTTATTTCACCCATATCTAGCAACTTGCATGGCCCACTAGCATTTTAATGCAAATTCAATGCGTTCTCATTGCACTTCAATCAAACTTTCGGAAAGTGGTTCGAAATTGGTGGGAGATTGTGGATGTGAGTTATTCACCATGTGAGTTAAGCGGCCAGGTTGCGGCGACTATGGCCGCCGCGGCCAAAAAATGTATGACCGTGAAAGCGGCTGCGACAGTAAAAACATTACTATCTATTTGTTGTGGGAAGGGTCGCCAAGTGCGCGCTCTGTCATAGGCTGCAATGTATTTTAGTGGTCGGCGAGACATCTTGGTCGCCTGTGCGTCGGAGCAAATCTTGACGGCCGCCACGACCAAGTGCGCGCTATGTCATAGGCTGCAATGTATTTTACTGGTCAGCGAGACATCTTAGTCGCCTGTGCGTCGGAGCAAATCTTGACGGCCGCCACGACCAAGTGCTCGCTCTGTCATAGGCTGCAATGTATTTTAGTGGTCGGCGAGACATCTTGGTCGCCTGTGCGTCGGAGCAAATCTTGACGGCCGCCACGACCAAGTGCGCGCTATGTCATAGGCTGCAATGTATTTTACTGGTCAGCGAGACATCTTAGTCGCCTGTGCGTCGGAGCAAATCTTGACGGCCGCCACGACCAAGTGCTCGCTCTGTCATAGGCTGCAATGTATTTTACTGGTCAGCGAGACATCTTGGTCGCCTGTGCGTCGGTGCAAATCTTGACGGCCGCCACGACCAAGTGCGCGCTATGTCATAGGCTGCAATGTATTTTACTGGTCAGCGAGACATCTTAGTCGCCTGTGCGTCGGAGCAAATCTTGACGGCCGCCACAACCAAGTGCGCGCTCAAGAAGACAACTTCCCGTCTCCGCAATGATGAATAAGCATTCTTGCTGCCACGACTTGCCCGCGGCGACCTGGCCGCCTAGTGAGCGCTCGACCATAGAAATTCAACAGCTACCATTGAATATAAATATAAAGGTGTTAAGTTTTCCGTCCAGCTACAATCCCATTAATTTGTCGAGTAGTTTGTCTATTCTATTAATTTATCAAATACACTTTTCAATAAGAATACCCTTTGAAATGCTTTTTTTGACAGAGTAGCGTGTGTCAATTTACACGTTTACTTAGACTGTCATCGGATCCCAGTTGAACTTGGGATGTCATGTTACTGAGGACTGAGGACCTTGAATTTTTGCTCGTGTTTGTCATGATGCAGGGTTGCGGGGTCAGAGGCTCAGGAATAAAGTGATTCACGAATGAAATGTATTTTTCATAAATGCAATTTCAACGTTCAAATAACTAGGCGCAACAAAACTCTTCGTCAACAGCTACATAAAAACGATTCGAATATGCAGTGTTGTTCTCTTGCAAACTGTGCATCAACACACTATTGTGTAATAGAAAAATATTATTTATAAAACATTCTGCAACAAATGCAATCAATTTTATGTAGGTATCACTGTTAGAGCACTTTATGTCTGCTTTAAAGAACAGCATTCAAATCCAACATTATCTATTTTAAGCATATTCGCAATTGTCAAGTAGAGCATGCCAACATCACTATCGACATTCTGGCCCACGACAACGATGTTACATATTTGCGAATGCGTGAGGCATTCTTCATACATAAATTCAATCCATCAATTAATAATTAAACTAAGCTTGACAGCCACTCTACTGGCATAGTTCCTCACTCATCATCTTTTATGTCAGGTCAATTCTTCTTTTCACTGGTAAAGATATGTAACTCAGTACAACCTGATCATATCTACATTGCATCATGCCATATCTCCTTATGGTAAATATCATTCTCAAACTAATCGCGTGCATTTAGACTTACTAACATCAAAAAACTCTTTTGTACCTGAAGATGATTGCCGGATAGCAATCGAAACATTTTGTACCTGTATGTAAGAACAATAATAATAACATCATATTACCCCTGACTGCAACTACAAATTATACAGAAGTGTGAAGATTATAGTGAAAATGCATAGAAGTCAAAATTATGTTGGGAAATCATGGATAGAAAAAATGTTCAGACAAGATATCTGATGCTGGCTACATCATGCAATGAAAATAGAAATCTTATGGGAATTTTGATACCAGTAGGGATAAATGCAATAAAGAATGTACATGTACTGTATTGTCATCAGAAATGCATGAGAATTCTGATTATTGTCAATGTTATAAGTTCATTATCTAGATTTTCATAAAATGGGCCTCTGCATGAAATTTTCATGAAAATCTCGAACAATCTCATGAATGGTTGTGAGGGGATCTAGATAATGAACCTATAACATTGACAATAATCAGAATTCTCAAGCAGTTGTGATGACAATACAGTACATGTACATTCTTTATTGCATTTATCCCTACTGGTATCAAAATTCCCATAAGATTTCTATTTTCATTGCATGATGTAGCCAGCATCAGATATCTTGTCTGAACATTTTTTCTATCCATGATTTCCCAACATAATTTTGACTTCTATGCATTTTCACTATAATCTTCACACTTCTGTATAATTTGTACCTTCTTTCAAATTTTGACTTGTTCCAAGTTCGATATATACGAGGGGTGATTGATAAGTTCGCGGACTGACATAGAAAGCTTAAAGCCAGGCCATTATGCACAAGTGGATTGATACAATGGAATGTACTGACGGCGCATGACGAGTGATCAGTCGATCCGGTGAGCTGTTGCTAAACCACAGCTACTTGACTTCAGTTACTAACTTATCAGTCAGTTAGTCAGATAAGTGTTGCGTAAGATGGATCACGTTTCAAATCGAGCTGTCATTCGTTATCTCGGCTTGAAAGGACTCACACCAAAGGAGATTCATGATGATATGGTTGGAACACTTGGTGAGAAAGCTCCGTCCTACACCACAGTCGAGAAGTGGGCTTCAGAATTCAAGCAAGGAAGAGAGAGCTTGGAAGATGATCCCCGTTGTGGAAGACCAGTGACAGTGAGCACAGAAGATGTGGTCGATCATGTTCAAAAGATTATTCTTGATGATCGCCGTACAACCGAGCGAAAGATTCCCTTCGAACTGAAGATTTCACAAGAGCGTGTCCATAACATCATCCATCATGAACTTGGCATGAACAAAGTTTCCGCTCGATGGGTGCCACGACTGCTCACACCAGAGAACAAACGAGCCCGCTTTCTCATCTCAAGGGACAACCTGGCGCTGTTCGTAAGTTATCCTGAAAATTTCATGGACCGGTTCATTACGATGGATGAGACTTGGGTTCACCACTATCAGCCAGAGTCGAAAGAACAATCGAAACAATGGAAGCACCCAGGATCACCAACTCCGCGGAAAGCCAATGTCACCAGGTCCGCGGAAAAGGTCATGGCCTCCATTTTTTGGAAATCGAAGGGAGTTTTGTTGTTGGAGTTCCTAGAGACTGGTCGGACTCACCGGATCGACTGATCACTCGTCATGCGCCGTCAGCACATTCCATTGTATCAATCCACATGTGCATAATGGCCTTGTTTTAATCTTTCTATGTCAGGCCGCGAACTTATCAATCAACCCTCGTGAGGCAATGTTAGCCATTAGGTAATTCGTCCTCGTAAAAGATATTCGAAACGTCGGACAACCCTAGTGGTTTTTATTTTCCTGGTTAAAGCGATTACGCAATTCATTTTACAAAAACACACTCTTTCAAACACTTTGGAATTACATTCACATACGTGGTTTTGTTTGAATTAACAAAAACATCTCTTTTACAGATTATTTGGATAAATGGCAAGCAAACTTTGTCTACAATTTTGTCCGATAATTGGAATTCTATTTGCAATGATTTTTCCATGCTGCTTCTCCAAAGGATACTGTTCATTTTCTGTTGATGGTCTTTCTTGTCGGAGCTGTACCAGTGTTCCTGACAGTCGACGATATCGAAGAAGTCGGCGACCTGTACATAGTCTGTCATTCGATGGGATGAAAAACAATTTGTCTGTACTGGATGGAAGGTCATTCAAAGGTTGGGGAGCTATTCGGATGCTTTCCTTACGATTCTGTAATGTCCATTCGATAAGAGACGATGCATTCATTCCATTATATAATCTTCAGATTTTGCACATTACTGGAAATCCATTAACTGTAGGAACAGGATTTACCTTCGAAGTATTCAAGCCACTACAACAGCTGAAAGTAATGCAATTTCTCCGCTGTCCATTGCTGAAAATTCCGAAGCGCTTTTTTATTTATCTAAAGAGGTTATCAGAGCTGTGGATATGGTATTCGACAGGCGGTTTGACACTAGAAACTGCAGCCCTTGGTGGTTTGGATTCTTTGAAAAAACTTGTTTTGACAGACAACCAGCTAACAACTATACATAGAAATATGCTTCCTGACGACTATCTTCAATTGGAGTATATTTACCTTGATTCCAATAGAATACATTGCGATTGTCATTTGAGATGGATGATAGAGTGGAACAAAAAGCCGAAGAAAAAATATAGTGAAAAAATCGGTGGTTCTTGTGACTCTCCAGATAAATTTTCAGGCAAATCTTTTTCCTCTCTAAAAGAAGGAGATCTGGAGTCGTGTCCATATATTTTCATCACCAACAATATCTCAGAGATGACTGTCCGTGAAGGCACTGATTTAACATTACAATGCCACATCATCTCAAATAGATTAGCCAGTGTTTCATGGTTAAATAACGGAAGAGGAGTTAGAAAAAACACTAAGGAATACAATATTTCCACTATATCAGGGATGAATTTTACATCACGATTAAGAATCAATGACGTAAATTCAAAAGACGCAGGAAAATGGACATGTCTTTCTTCCAATGAACATAACAGGACTGAACATTCGTTTTTCTTGAAAGTTTTACCAACTATACCCTTTCTTCAGATCACCAACGATAACTCACAGATTCTCAGTGGCTACGGTACTAATATAACATTGCAATGTCACATCATCTCGAATAGATTTACAGCTGCTTCATGGTTATACGACAAAAGAAAAGTGAAAAACAATGCTGAGAGATTCTTCATTGCGAATGCATCAGGCATGAATTTTACGTTGCGTTTGAAAATCAATCACGTCAAATTCAACGACGCTGGAAAATGGACATGTCTCGCTTCCAATGAACACAACAGGGCTGAATTTTCATTTTTCTTGGAGGTTCTAAATATACAACAAGGACCAAATCCATTTGTTGTTGCCCTGGTCATTATGTTTGCCCTTACTATACTCATCATCTGCTTATTAAGCATCTGTCTTTATAAAGGCAACAAGCTATCATTAGACATGCTTGACAGTTGCAGTTTCTGAAAAGACAATTGTATCGAAAGAATTCATCTGTCATGAAGAATAAATGGTCATTAAATAGCAAATCAATTTCTCTGACGCATGTAGGGGAGGCTGGACTAACATGGGTCATTTGAGTTCTTCGGACTTTAGCTCAGGACTAATTGCTTGTATGAACTCTAAATTCGACAGAGAACTAGTCATGGTCATAGTTTGTCCGCATGTGGCAGCGTAGCTTATTCGTGGAAAACACGCGCTCACACGTGCGCACGCACTAAGAGAATAACAGAAAATGCATAAATTTGATCGTTGAGGTAACGACAATGAAATCAGACGCTTTCTTGGCTGAGCCTCTCATTCTGTGTGGAGTGATTGTTCGAGCCAAGCTTGACATTGTCGCTAGTAAACGAAGCGCCAAAGCTTGAAATTTGGCATAAGTAGATAGGCCTATGTTAACAAGTTTACTTTAGAAAATCAGATGGTAAACTAAATGACATCGATTCTCCTTCTAAAGTTCTTGTCATAAACATCAAACTTGCTTCTGAGATTGGCATCAGTTTAGTTTGCCCTTACAGCGCTCGAGACATGTCAGTTGGCTATTAAAGTATCATTTCCTTTGATCAAACCTTTTTAACTATCAATGCGCAGCCGATACTGTCATGGTCCATTTTAATATCCCATCTTGATGAAACCAATCACCCATAGGAGACGACAAAACCGTTGACAAATATCATTTGATAAGTCAAAATATACAAAACCCATATAGCCTCAAATCAGTGTCCATCCCAAGTGGACGGATCTTGATAAAACTTGAAAAATCAGGATGATTCTGTAAAAAGCTTGGTAGATCAGCAAAAAAACTTGTCAGTGAAATAAACAGAATAAACCATACTGATTCTTATCAAGATTTTCAGTGTAAAAATTCCATTGAATAGCTTACTGATTCTTGGCATGAATCCATATGGCTTTGTATGGAAAATATTACAGCATGTAATTTACTGATTCTTGGCATGAATCCATATAGCTTCTATGGAAAATATTACAGCTTGTAATTTACTGATTCTTGGCATGAATCCATAGAGCTTCTATGGAAAATATTACAGCATGTAATTTACTGATTCTTGGCATGAATCCATAGAGTTTCTATGGAAAATATAACAGCATGTAATTTACTGATTCTTGGCATGAATTCATAGGATTTTCTATGGAAAATATTACAGCATGTAATTTACTGATTCTTGACATGAATTCATAGGATTTTCTATGGAAAATGTTACAGCATGCAATCTATACTGATTCTTGACATGAATCTGTAAGCTTATCTTAAGATTAATTTTTCAACAGAAAAATGACAGCATAGCCTATACATTATGGCAATGGCCCGGATGATCCCGAACAATAACTGATTCAATGCTATTCATCCAGAACCAGATCAACATTATTGTTGGGAATACATTTCAAGATGCACAATTTTCGAAAATTCCCATGAATTCAGAAACTAGAAATTGAAATTCATGGTAAGCATGTCTGTATCATCGCTTCAAAATATGTTTCATTGTTGAATTATTTCTGATATCAAATGTAAAAATACTGTTAACGTGGCAATTAAGCAATGAGATCTTCAGGGTGAATGAGATTCAACGTATTGTTCGTCAGGATCATCTGGGGGCTAATAGCCACTACCCACATATGGATATGATATTTGGCAAAAATTCGGAAGATCCCGTTGAAAGATGATAGAGAATCTAGACATAAATCGAGGGGACGTGAAAGATTTAAGTAGATTTCGCAAACGTCCCGTTAAATCCTGTTTACTTCTCTATTAATTTTGTGATATACATACATTACTAATGCGTTGTACTTGTAGTGGACAACGCAAAGTACCTGTAGGCCTAATTGACATTGCACACTGTTCTCAAAATAACGGTAATTATATTCCATATATTCTTATCAAAGACATATAAGACGTTAAAAAACGACACTATGAGTCCATTCTTGAAATTGAAGAGAATCAGAAAGAAAGAAAGAAGCTTTCTTTCGTCAATGAATTGATATTCTGTCTCATTAAATACTTTATGTATAATTGTTCACTTGAAATATCACAGAGAATAACGAACTTACGAAAAATGGTATTGCTGTAATGATGCTCGAAGTCTCTGCTAATTATAGCTATTGTTTCCGGATGATATAGCAGAAATTGACAGAGACTAGTACCAACTCAACGGAAAACCATTGTCACATTCTTTTGTTTATGCAATTACTCTGACAACGACATGTTTAAAAAGGGCAAATCTTAAACAAATCAAAAAATAGGAATTAAGCAGAAATCGTAATAATTACATGACATTTTTACTCTACGTATGTTTGTACATTGCAGTCATTATATTGTTCATGTAATAAATTTTTTTATTTTCATACCGAATCCTGCATCAATTTCTACATCAACTGGCCAGTAACGCATTTAATGTATCTGATCAAGCATATTACTATGTGCTGACGCGAAAAAGAGAAATATCGCAATCGACGAAGCCCCAGGATCACGCAGTCATTTAAATCCTGTGGTCGAAGGAATATCACACATAGTTTTGAGTGTCACACATGCTGACATTGACGTCTCAAGAAAACAAACCTAAACGAAGCTCTGTTATGGAGTTACTTTACTCCACTACAAAGTGTACTCTACGGACAACTCATGGAAAATATGCTCGACTTCGTACTTTTGGTGTTATATACGGCTGAAAACTTATCCTGTACATGATCCCGTACAGTGCTGTTGCATGGCAATGTTGAATGCATAGAAGCAGAATATGTCAAGATTGAAGGTAATGTTGCCTTGGAAGATAGTTTGCATTCACGAAAAGTAAAGAAATATAGTAAACGGCTGATAGCCCTTCTAGCCTATTACAGTATATCTGATTTCTATGCTAAGGCCTTTCCTAATATTCAATATATTAAATATATTATCGTTGTTTAAACCATTTCATTCATGGATAATTTCAAAATTACTAGATTCATTATCGGATTGTCGTGAGGACAGCGGGCTGTCGATCGCAAACGCTTCGACATCAGCTCGCCGTGAGGACCGATCTTTTGAAGCCTAACAATAGCCATTTAACGGAATCGATTGCCAAGAAAATCTAGATACGAGTACATATAACATTGTATTACATGACGGAATGGTGACCAGTTAACCTATGACGCGCGTGCGCATTAGGGTCCCAACAGGTGAATATCATGTGGCACTGTTCTGTCGCTAGTCAATGCTGACACATTTGTTATTGATAGCAATAGCATTACATCTACTCGCGTGGAATGAATCTCTTACCATTATCAAAGTCTGAGATGGAATTCTACACAATCCACGAATGTTTGAATGGTCACCCGATAGTGTCACAGAATGACCGCCATATACCTTTAAGATATCGCCTCTAACTCAAAAAGTCTGTGTGTACTTTTCTAATTTAATTCGGTTTACAGGAAGAGCACTCCCTAAATTACTCGTTACTCAATTTTTTGGCAATCGATTCAGTTAATCGCGGCTTTTAGATAGACCTACATATCTGACGGGGGTTTGAATTATCGTGCTTTATATTTGAAAATGTGCTTTGATAGAATATTTATCAGTAGGTTTCTAACAGTAGACACATCTTTAGAAGACTTATCGTTTATCATATTGTCTAATTGCTTAGTTGCATTGCCGTAGGTTGAAATGCTTTGCCTTCGATGCCGTTGTTCGATTCCTTAGATGTCGCTACTGACGAGTGTTGTGACGATGGGCATGACTCTGATAGCGTTCATGATGTCATGGTTTTCATAATGCAGTCCTAGGTAAAAGCGGTTTTGTGGTTCCATGTGAGAGTTAGAGGCGGAAAACAGAGGTCAAACTGCGTAAGATCACTTTGTTTGACGTGATGCAACGTTAGTATGGTCGTGTAGGCCTATTCATCTAATAATCAGATGATCAATATGCAGATATCATGGTTACCGGTATGTTACAAAATATAAAATATTAGTTGATGTCTTCAAATCTTGAGAAAGTAAGAAACTATATAGGTAAGTTTACTATCAAATATGAGCGGATAGAGATGTAATTGAGCTGGTTGAGTTCTTGTTGATGTCTAGTCTACAAACGATAATTGGACAGATATACAAAGTTAAACTGAATACTGCCATGTCACCCCATCGATGGGGCGACATGGCAGTTTTTGAACTTTTTTTAAAATCAAAATCAGAAGGTCAAGAACTCTTATCACATTATTTTGACCTGTACAAAAAGTTGAGAAATGCGCTATGTCCCGTACTTTTCCGGCCTATAAGGCGCATCCGCGCATAAGGCGCACAAGCCGATTTTTAGATAATTTCGTATTTTGTCAACAGATAAGGCGCATTTCGCGGTTAAGGCGCACATGTATACCTACTTTTAGATGATATCTTGTTCAGTAGGAAACAATAATTGAAGCTAATTTCACCGATTGAAGCACTACCGGTAGCTTAGAATAAGCAAAAGCTATGTTATAATAGGTCTCTTGAAAAACCACGAAGGTTCATGATTGTCATTATAGCCAAAGAATATTCCAATACATAAGGCTCAGCTAAACCAACAGAAGCTACATGTCAGAGTCTTGTGTATGAAATGGTTGGTTCACCTGCACGCAGGAAGTTTCACTATTCACTTCAATATTCACCTCGGTATCTGAATCAAAACTCGTTTCAGTGTTACAATCAATGTTCGTCTCAAGTGTGATACTCACTTATCACTATTGGCTTCGGTAACTGAATTAAGGTTCGGTGACGAAATCAATGTCAAGAAAATGACGCCCCTAACTCTTTCTTGAAGCCACTTCGAATAACCTTTTCTGGCACTTGCTCCCAGGATACTTTTAAATCATAATAAGTACTTTACAATACTTGTAAATGAATGCCTACTAATCTCTACCGAACTAAAAATTCTAATTTAACCTTAGATAGGGCGCACTCCGCAGATAAGGCGCACTGGCTGTATCCAAGTAAAAAAGTCGCGCCCTATAGACCAGAAAGTACGGTAATACGGATAAAGTATTCATTTTTAGTTTGTTTTCACAATCTGGACACGAGGGATGATTGTCAAAAATACTGCCATGTCACCCCATTCTCCCCTATATCCTGTATATTCAAGACTATTGATAGGCATGAGAATTTTACGCGCGGATACGTGGGCGTCCCCCGAACCCACCCTCTTTAAAGTTAAAGGACAAAGTTTTGGGGTGGGGCAGGTTGGAGTGCCAGAAATCAAAGGGTGTTCTTGATTTCTAAGATTTAGCTTTCTCATTGTCTCAACTTGAGTTAAGTAGGATTGCGTTATTTTCACTGTTGTAACTGGTCCTGTCCGTATACAAACTTTTACCGGCGAGACCGGCACCGGTCTGATTCGGCATCGCAAGATGAAAAATCTCAATTGCTGTTACTCTAAAAATCTCAGGAATTTCTTCGGTTCCGAGTAGTAATTGAAATACATACCGTGAAATGGGGTGACTTTGCCACTTTTTTAACTTGTCGCGTATGGTTCTAAAAGACATCAAGTTATTTATTCATGTTCTTTTGTCCGTAGCATGGGTATATAGTCCTACTTTTGTGATATGTAGTCATCGGATTAATTAAGCTTGTGTTTCTATGTTTTTTTAAAAAGAATGTTGGGTGGCAAAGTCACCCCGCGTTTTGGGGTGACATAGCCACTTTAAAATTTCTCAATGTGAACCTTACATGGAGCAGAATTAAAACGCTGGAAATGATCTAAACTATTTATTAACAAAATAAACCCAACAAGGCTTACAAAAACACGTTTATGACACGTCGTACAGCTCAAAGAATTACTTAGCAATCAGCTCAAGCTCAGGGTCATCCTCATTCGTCGCACAATTCAGAGAATTTCTTATCGATCAGTTCAAATTCAGTCTCGTTCAGTTGATAAGAGACGTTTCTGGTGGAAGAAGACGATGCTAGTTGAAATGGAATGTTGGCCAGACGGTGGAGTACTTCAGTTGCCTTTACACTTTGTCGGTCAATCTTTGATGGCCATTTGAATCTGTAATTGATGAAAATTGAAACACCTGACAATGATTTTTTTCTAAGGGCTGACCTGTTCCGCGAGAGATTTTGCATGAAAATCACTTGCAGATTCCCGCTTTCAGCATCAACTTGCTCAACTTGACCAATATACCATTGATCATACACAAATGCAATCCAATCATTTGTTTGGAATGATGTTCCGACATCATGATCTACCAAGGAGCTAAAGAAAGCAAAAACTGGAACCTGTTTGTTGACTTGGCCTAAAGGAGATTCATTTAATTCCCTAGTACAGTAATGTTGAATCATCAGTTTTTAATCTGAAATCATGGAAATTTATTAAGTTCTAGGCGATTATTGTCGAAAACTATTAGACTACAGCCTATGAGATTATTGAGAACATCATTGTGCCATAGTGCAAAATAGAACACAAAAGGGTACTCGTCTCTGAATCTGATTCGTTTTCACTTGATGAACTGCTTTCCGACTGACATTCCCCAGATGAGATTGAACTAATTTCAAGAGCAGTATTTTGTCTTAGCTCAGCAGAAGAAACTGATTTCCCTGGAAGGACATCCAGTCGCTTGCGTTTCGGTTTGACGGTTTCCTTGTCATCAACAGTTTTTCTTTGACCATATCGACTTGTCTGGAGGTATTCAAGCAATGTATCACTTATTGACTCGTTGAGGGAAGTGCTATCTGAAGTATTATGGTCGTTGTTCGGGATCTTTTGGAGGACAAGCTCGGGATTGAAAGGAGCGATGCCGCAAGCCTTGAAACCAGCTTTGAGATTCGACTCTGAATTGATTTGGTCGCAGAGACTTTTTAAAAGTCCAGGGAACTTCGACTTTTCAAGACCGGCTGACTGAGGGTTCTTGATTCTGTGTTCCTCTAAAATAGATCTCCATTTCTTTTTGAGTGGTGCGAAAAATGACACATCTAAAGGCTGCAGCAAGTGTGTAGAATTTGCTGGAAGCAATACAAATCTTATTTGCATCTCTTCGCATGATTCTATAACTGACAGTGACAGATGTGATCTGAGATTGTCGCCAATTATAACTTTGGTTCCTTCAAGTCTTCGAGCCCAGGGAAGAACAATCCTTGTAAACCATTCTTCAAAGTTTGCCGCATCAAACCACCCGGTCTTCGTTCTTCCGAATCGCGCTCCAGGAGGACCGCCCTCGGTCCAAGATTGCCATAAATGAGTAGCTTTGTAGACTACATATGGTGGCAGTAATTGTCCAGATGCCGACCCAGCGAACATAATGGAAATGGAGCCTTTGCTGGAGTTAATTATGCGTTCAGGGTATTTGCAGCCTCTTCTGAACAACATTTTTTTCGTACCCGGATCATCAGAGCAATTGGTTTCATCATAATTAAGAATGTTGCTAGGGGGAACATCTTTCAATGATCGCTCAAGATGCGAAAAGTACTCTTCTATTTGTTCTCGTCCAACTTTGGCTCTGGCCCGTTTGACGTTTTGACATCTTCTTTCTCTCATATCTTTCTTGTGTCTCGTCAAGAATGTTTTTGCCCAATCGATTCCAGGCAAATTGCTTTGAAAGCAATGGATTTTTCGTCCATAATAATCCAGGTAGTTCTATGCAATCATGCGAATGTCTAGCAAATCAAGTGGCATGCCAAATTCCGCGCATTTGAGAATATGTAGCACAAGCGAATCTTCTTCTTCCTGTGTAAATATCGTTTGTCCCCCAACTTTCTTGATGTGGCGTCCCTTGACTTTGTTTGCCAAAGTTCTTCGCGGAATGCTGAACCGCTGAGCTACCGGCTTCACTTTCTGGCCGCTATTTACTGCTTCAATTGCTTTATTTAAAGTTTCGAGGCTGTAGTATCGACGAGCACCCAGTTTTCGCTTGTATTGTCTGGGCATCGTCAGCTGAAAGGTAATGTACCGATGGATACAAAATTATACCGAAAAGAAAAAGATAGAATAAATCATAGACAATTGCATGAAATAGAAAAGATAGGATAATATTGTGCTGATGTTTCATTCATTGCTTGCAAAACTGGTTGGGGTGACTTTGCCATCGATTTTTTATATGCATGCACAAATGTTCTAACTATCCTAATCATGTGAAATGGCAACTATGTATATTGCAGCGACAGATTATTCATATCCGAAAAAGGGTACTTGTCCCAAAAATAGTGCACCAGATGGAAGTTTAAGAGCGACATTTCCCACTTTTCATCGATGCAGAGAAAGAGGACTATTGGACACACTCACCACTATCTTCATAATTTTAGCGGTTTGATTAAGTAAATTAATAAACAGACTCTTGCTTAGTTGCGCTAGATAGTCATCATTTTCTTTCCTTTCAGTATAATAAATAATACATCTGTATTTTTTATAAAATGGCAGTCACCCCGTGTGGCAAAGTCACCCCATTTCACGGTAGTTATTTTTGTCGGCATAGAAACACAAGAGGGAAGAAGATTGACTGCTGCAAAATATAGTCACTTCAGCCCAGTATGGCCTCATCCTTCACCTCAGTTTTCAGATAACTGGTGGCACGTCGCGAGAGATATTTATGGCTCTATTTTAAGCCAAAGATGTACCTAAGTTACTGAAAATCATATTCAAGTTTTTTGATCTACTGTCTTATTAAGGATCTGCATGAATCTCAAATTTTTTAATAGTAATAGTACTGATTATCTTATTAATAGTAATAGTACTGCTGCTGTGATTGCTGTAACCTGTTTGTAAATAAATATCTTCCATGCCATACAAGTGTCGAGACTGTTAAGAAAAATCTCAACCTAAATTCATGTGACTGTTTTTGCATACTATGCAAACTTTATAGACTGGGGGCGAGTGTCGTGCATTGTGATTGTTTAGCAGTACTATTAGTATGAACTCTCTATGTTGTTTTATGTAGTCACTTTTCAAATTGTCGCAACAGTCGTAGTACGTTTTCAGTCAATAAAAGCCTATGCTAATCAACCGAATGTTTTCCGATCTCTACTCAACTCCATCGCTTAGGCACGACAACCATCTCCTTTTTTCCACTTCAGGTCTTAACATGACATTTTAGACATTTATCGATACTATGCCATTTATTTGCATCAGGAGTTCGATTCTCCTCTCTCAGTGTTAAGGAGAGTTTGGAAGATGCAATTGACTTGATACTAGTAATACACTGTTTAATAGTATCAGTGTAATAGTACTGATTTATTAAGGAAAATGAAAGATTTACCAAGATTATTGCTGGAATCATGCTAATTTTATGGGAAATCAGTGGAATTATGAAACCTACCAGCGGGGATCTTGCTGTCTATAATGTGTGCGCGATATTTTTGTAAGTTTTGTTCTGGAACCATTATGAAACAGCAAGAATTTTGCAACAGAAAAGGGCTGATTCATGAAGGATCTTACTGATTCATTTTGAGAAAAACTTGGTATTCCTTGCATATCTTGCATGATTTTCAAAGTTTGATACTGGAACCAGAACAAGATTCAGTATGAATCTTACCAAGATTTGCTGTGAAATTTCCCCTTGGGATATTACCCCCTAGTATAGGGCTATACGGGCATTTTTACACATTTTACAAAATCGCTTCTAATTTTGTTTCTATGAATCCTGGAAATACTTTCTTTATTGGAAAGTTATCTGATACACTCTACTTTTTCAGTGAGTTGTCCCCGAACGAAAGGAATTACTTTTGTAAAACATAAGTCTGAAAAACCTGCAGCGTGCCCATATTAGTCCCCCCTCCCCGATAGAGTAGTAGTGACTTGTAGTAGTGTAGAATGCGAGGTTTCAGGACACTGTGCGGCTATAGTACAAGAGGGCCTATGTTGCACTGGACACGCTTGGCTTTTGCTTTGAAAATAACTTAGGAAGATTTGGCGTGTCCTGATACCGCGCACGATGCTCATTGGACGACACACTTCTCTCTTTTTGAAGAAGTATTTCGCTAAGTGTCGCTCGATTCACTTGCTTCGGAACGGCTCGTTTTGCTTCAATAATAACTTAGAGAAATTTCTCAGACGAGGGGGTTATGTGTTCTGAAAAATGTTTCCCAAGTTCCTGCCACAGTTTAAAATTTCTTCTATTTTCTGTGGCAGAATAACAGAAAAATTTCCGAGACGAGAGGGTTATGCTCTCTAAAAACTATTTTCCAGGCGTCTGCCAGTGACTAAAAATTTTCAATTTGTGGGCCAAAATAACTTAGTGAAAAATTCCTTCGTAAAATACTTGGAAAAATTTCGCCTGTCCGATAATCGCGCACGATTCTCATTGGAGGCTGGGTTTTGTCGAGCACCGGTTCTTGATGGGCTTCTCCTATTTTTAAAGATACATGATAAGCGGCATTTCTCTCCCTGTTTCAGTCTTTCACTCACTCGTCTGGTTGTCTGTCTAGTTAACTTACAAACTGCAATGTATGCTGTGACGAAATCCGTGTCCGCTAAAGGTCTGACTATTTCACCGATTAAAAAAGTTGGAAAAATCTAGTATCGTTATATTTCGCTCAATGGAGAACGACTTGCGGTACAGACACCGAGCTTTGCAACTGGCTCACCGACGCGATCTTTCTTTAATAATTCGTGTTCCTTATTAATTCCCAAAGCCGCTCTCCATGAGATTTTCACTGTGGAAGCTTTTGCCGAGCAACTTTCCCGCTAGATTTCATCTGCTCGCTAGCTCACCAAAGTTTTGACATGATAAATACGGAAATGGTGAATTTCTTTGCCGTGTTTTTTGATTATACACGGGACCGGCTGTTTGTGATGTTGTCGTAGAATGCACTGCTCAACCCGTTAACTGTATGTGGACGATTTAAGGTATGGTCTTCAAGACTTGAAAAGTCGTAACGGGGATGTAAAGAAATGAGTTTTATTTCATTTTCAGCCACAAACACACTAGTCTTTGTGTTCATTAACAAGGGTTTCAATCAAGTCTATAGAAGTCTCCATAACTCGGACCAGGTCTTTGTTTCCGTCAATGATGTTAGATAAAGCCAACCAAGCTTCATGTAGCTCATGTAAGGACTCAATCCATTCTAAAGTAAAGTTTGATTGCAGCTTTTAACGAGACTTCCGCTTGAGGACACACTCGTAGCATGGTCGTGGTGCTGTCCTCAGATAGATGTAGTAATCAGCTGAATTCGGATGATAAAATGTGCAACAAGGTGCTATTTTCTTAAAAATGGCGTGCTCGGCATCAGTCAGAAAGTCTTAGTTGTACACGTGTTGCATAAATATCTTCCAGGTCGCTCCAACAGACCGTTTGTAGATGGTCCTGCGTAGGTTAGTACTTTGTTCTGCAAGCCGTCGCTCGGCTAGTGTATTCAAAACATGTAGATTGAATGTGAATGTTCAACGAGAGGGATTCGCATAGTTCAAACTGAGCATGTCCGAGCCGTGAACATCAGTCCAATCACGAACAGGCTCCAAACTAAAGTTTAGCGTATGCAATACCGGGTTTGTCTCCGCAGCCGCCTGGAGCCGCGCAATCAGGGTGGTCTTTCCCGCACCTATACTTCATTCAATGTTAATTGATAAAGGTCAGGCGGGAAGATGCCCTTTCAATGACTGTTCTGCGGTGATGCACTGCTATATAAATGCGCGCGCGCCTGCAACCACGCTGGTGTAAATGCAGTATGCTGGATGATGTTTTCTGGAACACACGTATTTTTCCATGATGACGAGTAGACGGCGGTTAGCTCCAAACGAACTGTGGGGTGGTGGTGGACCAAGTTGCTAATTTTCCTGATTTCCAAACAGACGTGGACGAGATCAAAAGGAAGACATCTGCTCTTTTCCATCAATTATTTGCTCATTATCTTGGCTACGGCATCAAGGCGCGGGTCGCCCAATGTGAATAGGAACAACTGACAGGTGCGGAAGAGGTTACGGGTGTGGTGACCTATCATCATGGATGCTACTGCCCGGAAGTGGTGCACCAACTGGCTGCACAAGACTTTTGCGGTCGTCATTTGACGAAAATATCTAGTCGTATAGCCGAGTTTCAGTCCGCGGTAGTTCCCTTCGCGTACGTTAAATCAAACACATCCATATCCAGATCAATGTTTGCAGCGCTGAACCCAGTCGTTATAATGAGGAATGAGAAACAACGTGGTTACCTTTGGCGGGCTCTCATTTGGCAGCATTGTCGGCGTTATTGGTATTTACTTTTTTATAGACTGCACAGCCTCTTCGCCCACCTCGTCGACGACAGCAGCCGGCTCTATTTTCAAAACTTTCTTATATTTACGCTAGCGTCTTGCCGCCCTATCCACCTATTCTATTTAGTCTGTTGGACTATAATAGTGCGAATGACTTCATTTCCTTGCCACTCAACTGGTATGCAGATTGTCAATGACTGCCTCGTTTTGCTGGGGCTCCCGCTGACTGCATCGACTTTGTGCGCTGGTTCGGAAGAATGCTTACTCACTGGTATGAACCAAAGTACTGTGACGAATATTAAGCGCGCCCTGGGCTTAGTTGCTGAGCCTTATACAGAGGGTGTGATTATATGTTTCATTATGGAGATAGTTTTCGTGTTTCTTTGAAGTGTAGTGTTATGGGCAGTGCTAGCCCTAAAGTGGCAGCCTAACAGTTTACGCTATCCCTCCTCAATGTACAGTACCTGTCATAAGTTTCGAAACCCCATACACGAAAGCAATAATTTTGTTAAATCAAAACTATACAAAGTAATCCAAAATTTACATGTATTTCTGAAGTGACTATGAATGTCTTTATTATTTTGATGGATAGTACTTATTCTTCATCACTGCTTGAATTCTTGAAGGCATTGATGCCACAAGTCTGTTGCACAACATTGGATCAGTTTGTTGGGTCCACAGATCAATTATTGCTTGTTTCAACTGCATGATGGAGGTTATCTTCAATTTGTTGATTTTTCTTTTCATTATGCAGAGTCTGGATAGCATTTCAAGCCATTCTGTGACTTTCTTTGATCTATGGCACGGTGCGCCGTCTTGCATGAAAATGCTTGCGTCTCGGATCGTCATGAACGGAAGGAGGTGAGACTCTAGAGTTCTAAATATCTTGATGAATCCATATTGACATTCTGAGGTAAGATAGCCAAACCTCCTCTTCCAGTGGCGGAAAAACAAGCCCATACCATCACGTGCGGAGGATGCTTCACCGTTGGTTGGGTAAACCGATGATCGGACGGATCAGATTGTTTTGGTCTTCGGACACGCCACCTTGATTGATCAAACAAATAAAAGTTAGACTCATCTGACCACATGATGTGACCCCAATCGTCAGCTGTCCAATCTTTTGTTCGCATACAAAATTCTTTCCTTTTCTGCAAATGGGCTTTCGTCATTAGAGGTTTCCGCTGAACTTTGCGAGCCCAAAAGTTAAAATCTTTCCGCAAAACACGAGAAACTGTTTCCGTAGACACACACCGTAGAGGAGATACTTCTCGGATGAGATCATTAGAAGTTAGGAAAGGATCTGCCGATATGACCTTCTTCATTCGTCTCTTTGTATGTTTGGATACCTTGGAAGGTCGACCGCAACGGCTACGAACTGAGAAATTTCCTTCCATGTTGTATCGTTTCAAAATCTTTGATACAGCTGATTTTGAAACTTTCAGCTGTATGCAAATCATCTTGTGGCTGAGTCCTGCTCTTTTCAGCTTCACAATCGCGCCTCTCTGTGCGTCAGTTAGTTGTTTTCCTGATCCCATTGCAATGCAGAAATGAAAATGAGATGACTCGTCACTGATACTTAGAACATACACCCGTATTAGTAAGCTATCTATGCTATCGCTATGACGACGACAATGCAGTAAGCTGGAATGGGATTGACAGCCTAGATATCTGATAATCATTAAAATCATTAACTGCTATTACCATAGAATCTCTGTTATCTAGGGGACATTCCAAGCACATATTTTGCAATCAGTGGAAACGCAACAGCCTATGACAATAGCAGGCTTCAAGCCCACACCTAATTGTAACCGATCACGGTCAAATTTGGTCAAATACCCGAGATGAATTGTAGACGAAAATCTGAATTTTCATGTCCCACCTGGAATAATTAGAATCGGACAGTCCTAGCGGAATCTACGGCTTCCCCAGTCCACATCTACTCTCATTTTTTAATCTCAGCAATGAATTTTGCTTCGGAGCATGACCCGCCTTGCTAGTCTTCCATGGTGCCACTGGCATTTCGTCATGTCTCCTCTAGACAAGCAGAGGAGGGAAACATCCATTTCTATGGTTATTACTGTGGAGTGAGATAATTTTGACAAAAAAATTAGGATACGAGTGAATGCAGTATGAATTTCATAAAATCACTGACTTGGGACACGGGGTTTCCAAACTTATGACAGGTACTGTATCATGTTTGATGATCTCAATGCCGCGCCAAAAGAGTGTAAAAGTGTAAAAGTGTCGAGGTGTGAGCAATGCGACCTTTTTGAAGGCCTTAGCAAGGCTGCGACGGATGATCCCTGCCGAGCAACGTGAAGCAGTGAGCAGTCCTAAAGACGTATTCATTCGGAAAGTCGTGTCATCAGTGCGCCAGCCACACCACCGTAAAACGCCCTCACCGCAGGCAAGGCGGAAGGTGTTCGCTCTCCGGAAAACCCTCAGGCATTTGGTGAAGCCGAGCTTGACTGTGGCCGGTCAGCGACGTCTGTTGAGACAAAAGGCGGTTTACTTTCCGCTATACTGCCCGTGACTGCTAGCGCTGTCAGTAGTCTGGTGAGTGGCTTGACGGGGAAATAGTTACGCAAAACGGCGGCCAACAAGTGCAGGAAGTGCATCTACGCCCAACTATGCCCACTGACGATTTTAATTTGTACTCATGCCTTGGGACTCTCCGGACCTCTTTTTTTAAATGTATTCATCATCGATTTCATGTCCAAATTTGTATATAACCCTGTCCGTTTGTTTTATTATCGCCACTGATGATGGATACCACGAAATTTAAAACCGGTATGGCAATAAATCTGAACCATGCAAAATCTTTACGGCTTCTAGCTTGTAATAGTCATTTGATAGGCAATTTACAAGCTATGATTTAAAGTATGAAAGAACTCGTATTTTGCTAGGAAAGTTGCAATTAAGGTTGTAAATTACTAGCTATTTACAAGCTAAATTTCGAGCTCGGGAGCAAGCGAAAAACGCCGAGACATTTGCCTTAATATTAAATAGCTCGTAAAACTTAACATAAGCTAGTAAATTTTCAACAGCGGGTATCTTCCACACATGGAAAATTTCTTCAGAACAAGATGGTCCAACGGATCGCCAGAAATAGAGCACTCGAAATAAACTGGCAGCTTTTTATGCGTTCGAGCGATATCACAATTACATGCAGCAGAGCAAATTATTCCATTTGCACGGGCAGAATTTGAAATGGCAGCACGTGATACGTGGGTCGTTCCGAAAGTAATGCCTCCCATTTTTTATTAAAAAAGTAAAAGAGATCCAGAAATGAAAACAACACCATCAAAACAAGCGTGGTTTCTTATACTAGAATTATTTTTTTCGGAGAGTCAACATCAACATAAGCTAACATAGAGACAAATGAAAACAGTCAACATAAAAAGAGACGACGAAAATTATTGTCTTGCTATTCTCTTTTGTTCTCACTTTTTATCGGACTTTAGCGAGTCTGTAACTTAATACGATCGAAACATAATGTCATGACCAGGCATTGTTCATGTCTATGTTTCACGCACCGACGACATAGACGAACGAATCAAGTTGTGTGACTGCAGCACTTTACTGCGTGCGCATCGAGAATGCTGTTGAAGTCGAGTCAACTGATGCCTAGTGTGTCGAAAAGGCCGATGAAATCGAATCGATCGATTGAAGCAGCACTACATTATTTATTCGTGATGAACTACGTAGACAATCGATTCTTTATAAACGAGAAAGAGTAAACGTGAATCATTTAAGTCTTTGGAATCATCTCGTCATGGACGTTCGTCAAAAGCAGAGGTGTGTCATTGAATTCTTAAACGCAGAACACGTTTCGCCAATTGACATTCATTAACGTTTACAGAACTGAGGAGGTTGACGTGACCTCAGTGAGGAGATGGGTTCGTTGATTCCAAAGTGGCAATGCAGACGTGCGCGATAGACCTCGGTCTGGACGACCCTGCACAGGCAACTACGACAGAAATACAGAACGCCTCGACCAGCTCATTCGAGAAGATCGAAGGATCACGGTCGTACAAATGCGAGCTGTTTTGGATGTTGGTGTTGGGACAGTAGAAATGATGCTGTCGAACTTGGGGTACAGCATAGTGTGCACCAGATGGGTTCCACGCATGCTCACACAGGAAAACAAAGATCAACGTGTGGCTGTCAGTCGAGAATTACTGAATCGATACGAGACGGAGGGCGAGTCTTTCTTGGACCAGATCATCACTGGTGACGGAACGTGGTGTCACCACTACTAAACGACAGTCCATGGAGTGGCACCATACCGGTTCTCCATCAAAGATAAAGTATAAAACGCAGCCATCTGCTGGCAAAGTGATGTGTACTGTCTTCTGGGACAGGCAGGGCGTCTTCTTATTAAACTATTGGAGCCTGGGACAACGGTCAACTCAGACCGTTACATCGAAACGTTTTCGAAGCTGAAGGACCGCATCTCTCGTAAGAGGCCGCAAAAGAAGAAAGCTCTCTGTTTGTAACACGACAATGCAAGATCCCACACAAATTTGAGAACAAGAGAGTGCGTGTCGAAGTTTGGCTGGACGGTGCTGCCACATCCACCGTATAACCCCGATTTGCCTCCATCAGACTTTCACTTGTTGGGGCCTCTAAAGGAATGAATACGAGGTTGGATTGGACCGCCTCAGCAACAGCTGCTTTTTACGAGCAAGTCATACAGGCCCTTATTCACCGCTGATGGAAGTGCATTGAAAGTGGTGGTGACTATGGCGAAAAGTGAAAATTTTCTGTGCGAAATCTTTTGTCGTCTTTTTTTATGTTGACTGTATTCATTTGTCTCTGTGTTGGCTTATGTTGATGTTGACTCTCTGAAAAAATTAATTCTAGTATAAGAAACCACGCTTGTTTTGATGGTATTGGTCTCATCTCTGTATCTCTTTAACTTTATTTAATAAAAATTGGGAGGCATTACTTTCGGAACGACTCACGTAATTTGCAAAAAAAACAAAACCTGGCACACACGTGACAAGAGACATGATGAATCCATAAAAAGCATCAACTAATTGCTTCTTGGCCACATAATATGGTTTCAAAAATCTGAGAACATGAACACGTCGAGAGGCGCGTGAAATGTCACAATCAGAATGTTCATTCTAAGTCAGCTTACTGTTGTCCATGACGATAAGAATATTAACCGAATTGATAACCACAATCTCTCTGTAAGAGTCAGGAATAACTTCCTTTGTCGGAAGTGTTGCCATTTGAGAACTTTTGGGGTTTTTCAAGTTCATTTTATTGTAATCAGACCACTCCTGAATCAGCAACAAGTTGCTTGGGTTGGGATAATCCTTCGTACAAGGTTCAATAAGCGCAACATCATCTCCAAATTTGATTATGTTTGCCGTCTGTGACTCAATTTGTAATGTAACGATAAACATGGCAAACAAATACGGGCCGGACCCATCACAGATCCTTGAGGAGCACTAGATTGAACTTTCATTAAGCAACCAGTACAATCATTTATCAAATATCTTCTAAATGAATTGTTCAAACATGATGTGAACCATAATAGAAACCCTTTATTAAGTTCTTTTGTACAAGAAGATTCACGAGTCAATCATGAAGAACTCAATCGAGCGCTTTCTAAAAGTCAAGAAATGTAATACGAACATGGAGATTTTCACTATTATGCGTGATAGATCATGTATTTCAATAAGCGAGCCGGTTGTAGAGCCGTTTGGGCGGAATGAATGCTAGGATATTCCAAGTAAGCGAACAAAATTTCACGGACGTTGATGTTGTTGGGAAAATCCTTTAAAATGTCTTAGAAATAATTGGCAGTAGTGATGCTTGTCAATAATCATGTTCATTCAACACCAAGGAAAGCAAATCTGAGTTAAGCGCACGGTCGGGTCTGAGCGTGTGCAATGTGGCCATTATATAACTACAGTCCGTTTCATAAAAAGTGGATCATCCTAAAATTTGACTAAAGTAAAACATAAGTATGATACAGAAAGCATTTTTCATGTTATTTCATGTCCCTAATATATTTAAATGTCCTTATATAATCTGATAAGCTATGATACAGTAACGGTTCTTAAGAACCTAATATTTTGTGGCCCTACCCTTATTGTCAATGACATTACCAATTCGTCTAGGCATTGATTCGATGATATCGTTGATTTTTGACTGATCTAACTTTCTCCACTCTCTTTTTAACAGTGACGTAAGTTGTGATACGCCATCTGTAGGTAGCAGTGAACGACGAACGTTACGTTTTAGAATACTCCATACATTTTCTATGGAATTCAGATCAGGAGAACGAGCTGGCCAAGATAATGTCCTAAGCCCTATTTGAGACTTGCATAAGTTGACTCTACTACTCCTGTGAGACGTAGCATTATCATCCATAAATAACCAAGTCGATGGATCAACAAGTTGATCTGTCATTTGGCCAATGTTTATTCGTAAAACATTCACATAGCGTTCAGAATTCATGGTTCCTTGCTGTATGTGAAGTAGTTCTAGCAAGGCTGACACTTTGCCTTTTGTGAATGCGATCTCGTTATTGTTCATTTGTGCTTTGTATTGTTTTCAACCGGCAAGAGATAGATTTCTAGCTGAAAGCAATCAGGAGTGCTGCCAACACCACCGCAACGAAGTCAGGAAGCTATGGAACACATAGAAATTGACAACAATAAAACTTCTAGAATGGAAATTAAGCTTCATGCAATGCACAATAACGGCACATAAATCGCACGCATTTTCACTTAGATGTACCTGCCAACGTCTGTATCATTGGGTTAGAATCAGTCACATGAGTAAATCGAAGGTTTTAATTGGTTCTTCATGCCCCAACTTAGTTCCCCCGGATGTGCCGCGACCTTGAGTCAATTTCCATTCTAGTCAATTTCAGTTAAACAATCTATTTCTATGATGGAACATGAAGTCTAGTTAATCACATGTAGCAGTTACATTATTGTTGATGAATTATGGTGCTATACTGGCTCTGATTGACCGATTTTCTCTATTTTTGTTTTGCTTGATAGCTTTTGGCTTGTAGAACAACATATTACATAACAAAGGAAACAAATGTAATTTTATAAGAGTGAGGTATGATTTTGTGTAACATTGCTAAATGAAGATCAAACTACTTTTTTATCTATTAGTGGGGGTGCTAAGTCGGCAATAAGGGCTGAACCGTGCAAATAGAGGGTAGAGGTCCAGATTTTTGCTCAAATACAGATTAAGGCATGAGTGTTTTATCTTGATATGTATCTCTTTGGGCACTTTTATATTTAACGCATAGTCATCAGCCAAAAATGCTTGTTTTACATGGAGAATCCCTATCTAAGATATTAATTGTTTTAGTCCGCCGCAATTCACTGCTGCTACATTTGCAAACGTCACTATGGTAACAATAATCAGCGAAGTTTAATTTTAGTCAGCTGCAAAATATTTATCTGAAATGAGACGTGCTCCAATATAATAAACAAGTTGAATGGTGAAATTGTACTTCAGACTTAGCGAAATTGATTATATAAATATAGTTTGGTGAACGCAATGTGTTTTAAGAACGACATCAGCTGGTGTAATGCAAGCATACACCCACAGCATGGTTATAATCGATTTTGAACAATTTGCGGTTATTTATGACATCGTGGAGATCGTTTCAGCATTTTTTAGTAAATATAGCATTTCGTTAAATAATGTATCGACAATAATTGAAAGTAGGTCGTTCATTCAACTATTTCTACAAAGAGAAATGCATGTAGTGGCGGCTAAAATACATCGAAGGTCAAAATAAAAACTAATAAAGTACACAAAATCCAAGAAACTCATAAAAGAGGGTATTTTTGCGTTAAATAATTCATGTACGACTCGCAAGTGGAGCGAGCGTACAAAATATGTCACATTTGGAGAGAGATCCATTTTTCCGGCTGACTTTTAGGACAAAATTAATAGGTGATGGCTATTACACTGGCTGAGCTTGAACAATTTTAATCTGGCGACTGTTACACCGAATTAGCCAGCAAGATTACCTGATAGACAAGTAGGATATGGAAAGTATCTACATTAAATAAAGCACTAAATTAAACTTTGTTACATTAAGAGTTTCCGAATTACCGTAGGGAAATAAGTTTGCTTCGCTTAAGAAATCACTAAGTATCTCAGAAAACATCGAAGACGAAGATAAACCAAGCAAGGCTAAGCCAGACAAGTAACGAGTCAAGACACATTCTGATGTATTTTTTGTCATATTGAATGATCTGCAGCCATGATTGTAGCTAGTAAACATGAGGCGTGTTGATAGATATGGAAAACTTTTGTACCGGTTTTAATACCGCGTGTAATAGCCACTGCCTAATAAAAAAATTCACTGAATAAATCAGTCGATACCCAAAGCATTCAAATTATAGATAATTTCGCTTAGAATGTTGGTGCATCCCTTCTTAGTGTCATTCTCTAGATCGCTTCAAACAGCAACACCCAACGGACAAATCTGTCCTGAGAAACATTTTTACGCAATAAATACATGTTTTCACCAATTTTACAAAAAAGATTATCACTTTACAGCACACCGACAGTCAAATTTGCCAATACTCATTTGTGTGGAGAAATATAAGACGTCAACTTCCCTTAGTAGAATGAATATTTCAATATAGTAAGGTGAGTCAAACATAAGGTCTAAGTTTCGACAGTCTGTCAGCTTCAGGGTGCAGTGGTTTTTTACTGCGACTTGAAGTTGACAGAGACTGCGAGAAACGTTGGCTTTGTATATGCGCATGCATGCATATCTTGCCTACCGTTCTTTATGAAAACGTTCGTCCTACCAAAAGGAGTTCACTTTTAATAATTTTTCCCCACAGATGACCATGAACCTCCTGTGTCAAGCAAAAAATTGTCAATACTGCTTCAATCACCACCAACCTAGCTCACTTCACGCATTCTAGGCAAGCCTTCACCAATATGACAAGAATATCTTTAACAACATAACTGGTCTGTGTACACAGACAGACAGAAATACCTCAATCACAATCAAACTTGTCCCATATCTTCTCAGTGTCATTCAGTAGAGCGTTTCACAATGCAGCGGAAAACGGGAACTCTGCAGGCGAAAAAGCGGTTCTATGAGTAAAAGTACTTGGTCGGATGGATGCATTTCCGGCTGCAGTTTCAGTTGTGGATCTGTATCTGAAAAGGCAGCGCATCGACACCAAAGGCCTTGTCAATGCTGCCTCAATTCAAACCAAACGTTCCCCACATCTTCTCAGTGTCACTCACTAGATCACTTTAAAAAACAGTAGTCAACGGGCGACTCTGGGCCAAGAAATAGTTCTCAAAGGAGTACTCCTCGGATAGATGCAGTTGCGGATCTGCATCTGAAAATGGCAGTGCAACGACACCGAAAACCTTGTCAATGCTGCCTCAATTCGAACCAAACTGGCATCAGCCAGGCATGGGAAGCACCTCGCGAAATCAACGCACGCCTTCACCAATTCTGCAAAAATTGTATTTTTCCCACAATTCTTTACACTGTTAGTCAAAATGTTTATAGTATTGTCTCAACTGCAACCAACTCATTATCATTCTGCAGAGAACATCAAAAGACAACAGCGCAACTCAGTCCTGACATGCACTGCATGCTATCATCACACGTTTTGACCAATTTTACAAAACTATAATTTTCAAGAACAACTTTACATCTACAGCGAATACTTTGCGAATTTGCCTCAATTGAAACCAAACAAAAAATCACAATTTTATCCCCAGAGTATCAAAACACAAGCGTTAACCGGCAAATCTGGCCGGAGAAATTTTCACGCAATCATCACACATTTTTACCATTTTTACAAAAAATAGTTTTCGATCATATCTTCACGCTGTCAGCCAAAAACTTTGTTAGTAGGCCTACTGCCTCAATCAATACCGCAGTTGCCCAAAACCTCAGTATCATTCTCAGCAGCGTTTCAAAACACAAGAGCAAAGGATAACTCTAGCTTGAGAACCACTTCTCCGAGATAAAGTACTTGGTCAAATGGAATGTAGATCTATGCTCACAGCATCATTTCAATTGTGGATCTGCATCTGAAAATGGCAGTCACAGCGGTGGCCAAAACTTTGACGATCCTGCCTCAATCACAACTAAGCTTACCCACACAACTCCCTGACTAATAGGCTGCATGCAGCATATGAATTCTGAGTTCTCGAATTGAAATGAGCAATGAAAAAGATGATCAAGCGGTTTGGATCAGGTGAGTATCCACAGATTCGTGTGAATATACATGTGCATTGATATGTAGTGACAACTCTCAGAGAAGTCTTCCTTTGTAAAGATATCCGCAGTTTAAATATTTGAGTGAATACAGATGAAATTGTGTGGGATGACTGATGAGCAGAGCTATCGATACGGATTTTGTAGATATGATGGATTGATGTATGTTTCTTGCATTTCCCATAACTTTTTCTGTGTTTGATCACACTAATCAATGTCCGAGGGCTAGATTCACAAGCACGAGTAAGCCCGCCGCGGTCTAGATTCATGCGACCGAGCACGCACAAGTACACCCGCTCGAGGTCAGAATTCACACGACTGAGCGCACCCGATGTCTAAATTCATTCGGCGGAGCACACTGAAGGCATACATTTGTGCCACTGAACACGCCCGATGTCTGAAATCAGGTTCCAAGGCAAGAATTTACACAACCGGAGTAAAGTGCGTGAGTGCATGAATTCAGACTACGGGTGTTTTCGAGCGTCCAATTTTCGTCATCGGTCGCGCTCCGGTATATGAATGTAGACAACGGGCGTGCTCCTAAGAATGATCATGAGAAGGTGTGGACCTACTTTGGTTGCAAGTGAAACAGGATCATTTCTGTTTTGCCGACGTTGTGAAGTTGTGTTGCGAAGAAAATGTACAATTCGCATATTGCTGGAAACATTCAAGGATTTCATGAGTTGTTTCACAGGTCATTGCTGTCTGTTGCGTGTTACGTTGTTGCACCCTATAGAGTATTATCATGAGAAGGTGTGGACAGACTTTGGCTGCAACTGAGCCAGAATCATCAAGGTTTTTCTTGACGATGTGAAGTCATGTTGCGAAGAAAATGACGTGAAAAAAATCGAGATGATGGAAAATTCAAATGATTGCATGAGTTGTTTCTCAGGTCAGAGTTGCCGGTTGGATGTTGTTTTGCAAAGTCGTTTAGAGAATGGTGATAAGAGGGTATGAAAAGACTCTGGTTGCAAAAGAAGCGGAATCACTAATGTTTTGCTAAAGCCATGAAGTTGCATTCATGATGCGAAGAAAACGACGTGAAAAAAATTCGAGAGATGATGGAAAATTCCGATGATTGCATGAGTTGATTCTCAGGTCAGAGTCGCCGGTTGGATGTTGCTTTGCAAAGTCGTTTAGAGAATGGTGATAAGAAGGTATGGACAGATTGGTTGCAATTGAAGCGGTATCACTAATGTTTTTCTTGACGATGTGAAGTCATGTTGCGAAGAAAATGACGTGAAATTCGAGAGGTGATGGAAAATTCCGATGATTGCATGAGTTGTTTCTCAGGTCATTGCTGTCCGTTGCTTGTTGCGTTGTAGCACTCTGTCGAGTATTATCATGAAAAGGTATGAACAGACTTTGGCTGCAATTGAAGCGGTATCACTAATGTTTTTCTTGACGATGTGAAGTCATGTTGCGAAGAAAATGACGTGAAATTCGAGAGGTGATGGAAAATTCCGATGATTGCATGAGTTGTTTCACAGGTCATTGCTGTCCGTTGCTTGTTGCGTTGTAGCACTCTGTCGAGTATTATCATGAGAAGGTATGAACAGACTTTGGTTGCAATTGAAGCGGTATCACTAATGTTTTTCTTGACGATGTGAAGTCATGTTGCGAAGAAAATGACGTGAAATTCGAGAGGTGATGGAAAATTCCGATGATTGCATGAGTTGTTTCTCAGGTCATTGCTGTCCGTTGCTTGTTGCGTTGTAGCACCCTGTCGAGTATTATCATGAGAAGGTATGAACAGACTTTGGTTGCAAGTCAGTTAGGGTAACAAATGTCTTGCTGACGTCATGAAGCTGTGTTGCGAAGATAATATGGAAAAGTTTAAAAATTGGTTCGATGATTGCATGACACAAACTTTGACGGAATACATTCCATGATTGCATGAATTGCTTTTCTTGTCAGAGTCACCGTTTGGTTGTCCTTTTTTGTAATGCCGTTTCGAGAATCGTCATGTGAAAGTGTGGGCAGGCTTTGCTTGCAATTGAGCCAGAATCACTAATGTTTTTCTTGACGTTTTAAAGGTGTTGTGTATGTTTTTTGTCAACGATGAGGCATGCTGAAAACTCAATTGATAGTGTATTATTTAAAGAAACGGATTGAAATACTTTTTTGCTAACTCTACTGTGCAATCTCGTGTATAACACGGTATGAAACTCATTTTTGGAGAGCATGGTCTTAGAAGGTGGCTTTGGGAAAATGTACTATGAAAGATTGCACAACTATGTAGAAAACCTAGTTTTCAGGGAGCACTATTCTGAATGAAGTCCTCTTGGCATCTTCCAAACATTTTTGCTCTTTTCGTGATGTCATTTTTTATAGGTTCCGGTGCCATGTTGGTGCTCCTTTTTGGCAGAATTACATCACAAGACCAAAACATATTTTGATTATTTTCAACAATTTGAATTTTCGGAAATACAATGGGAAATTAAATGGGACCCACTACGTAGAGGAGGAAGTATAAAAAACTTATACTTCCCCTACGTTCCTCCCCTCCCATTTAACAAAAACGGGTGGTCGTATCTGACCTCACTACAGAATGCATATCATGCAGCAGAAAAAGTCCGCAAAGATGCAAAGGAGTTGTGGCAGGCAGTGTGTCAGAAAACGGCAGATTTTCAATCAGTAGGCCAGGTTTTCAAACTTGCTAAGGATCTGTAGGACAGAATATTACATGGAATTTAACGAAATGTGATGTAAATATGAGTGAGATGCCATAGAACGTTGCTGTAGCTCTACAGAATTTTCGGCAATGAAGAATGGGAGTTGTGACTACCTTTGTTTTTGAAAATTTGAAATTCGATTAAAGTGGTCATCTTGTGTAGGCCCTATAGGACAAAGCACTGCATGGATTTTGACGCAAATGTGAGTGAGATGCCGTAGAACGTTGGTGTAGCTCTACGGAATTGTCTGCAACGAGGAACAGTAGCTGTGACTAGCTGTGTTTTTGAAAATTTGAAAATTTGAAAATCAGTTGCGTAGGCTGTTATTTTTAGCTTATAAATTCTCTGTAGGACAAGGCGCTGTTTGGATTTTGATGAAACTTAATGTGAAGGTGATAGAGGTACTGTGGAGCATTGCTGTAGCTCTACAGAATTATCAGCAATGAAGAATGAGAGTTGTGACTTTTTGACTGAGATTCGTGTCGGTCATCTTGTTTAGGCCCTGAAGGACAGTGCGGAGCAGAATTTTTATAAAATTAGGATTTATACTGAGTAACGGTGCTGTGAGCATGTTTGTAATTCTACTTAATTTTCTGCAGTGAGGAAGGAAAGTTGTGGTTAGCTGTGTTTTTAAAAATTGGAGATTCAATACCCTGTTGGACAGGGTTTTCTATGACTTTCTATTAAACTTGATGGGATGATCGGGGCTTCTTGTAGCTTAGGTTAGGCTGTATTTCGTTTTACGAAAGAAAGCGCGTGTGATTCGTTTTGTTTTAGTCTCTCGGATGGCTGCATTTGTTTAGGTGGTAAAAAATTATGAGTCGAAATGTTTCCAGCTGTCAATTGTGGGACCACAAATTTAGAGAGTGTTTGAGAATCTATTTTGCTGGCTGTTGTCGATGCATGTAAAAGTCAATATCTCAAGGTCTTCTAATATTGAAATGATTTCATGACATGACTTTGAATGACGAAATTCTTCAATACCTCATTACACGAAAGAAATTGAAACCCTCAAATCAACCCATTGTAATTTTGTTGTTACCGGACGTTTTTTCGTCACAGCATTGCCACTTTTCAAAGGAAGAAATTTTCAAAAAACAGCTTGCAAATGTGCCCTTCTCACAAATAGTTTTCTACTGACAATAGAATTGAAAATCAAAAGTCCTTTTTCTATTTTCAAGTTATATTTGCAGTAATTTCTGCGATATATTAAGTTTCCATAATTTTCTCGACGATCATTCACACATTTATCAACCTCTTGAGGTTGATAAAAATTTTCACATTTCTATCAGTGAATTTCCATAATTTCAAATTTTGACCACTGCTGATACTTCTTTGTGAAACGCAATTCCTCTGCAGACTGCTTAATAATACTGATTAGGCAGTCGAAATTAATAGCGTTTCACAAAACCAGATATTAAGCAGTGTGGGACTAGTATAAATCACTGCTTAATATGTGGTTTTGTGAAGCGCTGCTAATTTCGACTTTTTAAATCACTGATTTAAATCACTGTTTAAATTTATTTTATGAACCGCAAAACATTTTCCACACTGATATAGAGCACTAATTTATTTAATGAAACGGGCCCCAGGTAGTGCTGATTGCCTCAAATAAAAAAAGATAAAATTATCAACAGCAAATAAAGCACTTGAAAATTGAGATTTTGTTACATTAGTCGTTTGTCGCCTAGAAATCTGTTTAGTTCTTTTCAGAAATCACTAAATTTCTCAAAAAAATAGAAAGTGAGGCAAGACTATGTAAGGCGATGAAAGACAGAGGCGAGCCTAGTCACTTTCTGATACAAATACCTCTTCTTGTTACATTGAGTGATTCTGTTATCTGATATAGCTGAGAAATACGATGCGTGATAATATAGATAGAAGAATATTGTAATGGATCAGCCGGTGTAATAGCCAGGAGGCCAAACTTTTATCGGTTCAGCCGATGTCATAGCCATTGCCATAGATTTTTGCCATTACTATTTTCAGCTGGTAAATTTTGAAATACTTGTGTAGTGCGTAACTATGCCGAAACATCCACTCTTGCTTCCGCATTTAAACACTAGAATTATTTTTAGTCATTAAAGTCTGTGCGAAATCCCATTGGTGTAATGTATTTCAGGGAGAAGTAAATGCAGAAATTCAGAAAGAGATACATATCAGGAATTGTTCACAGGATGAAAATTAAGATATAGGCAAAAATTTGGCCCTCTACCCTCAATTTGCACGGTTTTAGAGTTATCACCCCCACTATATAACAGGAAAACAACTTATTTCCAACAATACAACAATACAACACAACAATACAACAATACAACAATATTCATGCTTGAAATTTCCAAAAATGATATTAGTAAGCACAACTGACATATCTTCCAAATTTCAGAGAAATTCGTTCAAGTTTGGCGGAGTTAGACAAAGTTGAAGTTAAGGCGATGTTTAAGGGTGATCCATTTTTTATGAAACAATCTGTATAAGCAAGAACCAAGAATGCAGTCATGCAAGCACAGCATAAAGCAAGTATCAATTAAAGTGAAGGACATCGAGATCGTGGATGCGAGCGCTTATGTCATCAATTAGAGAGTGACATGTGATTCAAATTCTCCTCCGGTTGTCGAGCTATATACATGACAAATATTTTGTTTGTAAGTAAATGATCTGCAGCTTTGTCCTTGTGAGTTGCACTCCCTTGCACATTCAAGAATGGTCGACAATTTGACTTTCTTGAATGCTGTTTCTGGTTTTGTAGACTTTATCCGAAGGTCTGAAAGGTAATAGAAAGAACATTCAATTTCGCAGTGCAGTAATTTGACGGTCACTTATAGTTCCTTTATGTCATCTCTTCAGAGTTCTATCGATTTTCACACGTACATGGAATTAGCATTGAATAACCATTTGCTGAACCGATTTGCCTGGCGGAATATCGGTGAAATTTCTCATGACCGGCTACATCTCTGTCGTAGATTAACTTACATAATATTGGTTCGAAGGTTGGATGTAGTCCCAAAACTTCAATGTCACAAATTTCCATTACCAGGCTGGATTGAGGTCTTGAAAGAATGATATACCTCCGAATACCGGCTCTCTCCAGTACAGCTGAAATCAACACAAGAGATGAATGACAAATCCATGTGTACAGTCAACGTAAGATTAAATTCCTTGTTTTGAAATAGCAAGTCAAAAAACATAAGAGAAAGCGAATTCTTTGGTGTCATCATTTTGCACTGTTTTATTGGTTGAATTTCAAAATGATTTTGAATCTGATCTGCTGGATAGCTCTCATTTGGTGACAGACTCACAAGATGGTGAGGACGGATGATAAAAATTACTTTGTCGAAGCAGATGTCCGTGGAAGATCAAGTTGAGTCATGATGAGATGAGGTGCAGATACATGAGGAGGATGCACGGCCATTTAGTAACTATGTAGTCAACTGGCATCAACGTGGAAAATATCACGGAAATGGTTAACGAATCCATCAAAGATGGAAAACAGCAGTTTAATACATCTAAGTTTCTGCGATGAGAATGAAGCTACACTGCTCAATATAAATTACAAATAGCCTATTCGTATACATGAAACCAGGTTTACATCGAACTTCTCTTTCTTAGTGTTTCTCGATAGGCCATAAAGTGACCTATGTTGTCTGGAATTGCGAGTTTTTGCTAATGTTGGGAGTGGATGGGTGGATGATTGTTGTCTCTAATTTGGTTACGAAAGGTGATTCTAATGTTGTTCGAAAGATGGTCTACCGTATAGCTTGCTTTTTCCAAATGGTGATAGCAAAACTGTAATGGGAGCTCAAAACCTATGCCCAAGCCTAATACAGCCTATTGTGTTTCAGTACCTTCATGTACGGTCAAAAATTGAACTGATGATGTGCGATAATATAGACCTAAAAATTCATATTTCAAGGAAGCAAAACTTGAGTGGATCCATTGAAAAACAGGATCCATCTATAATTAGATTTAATATTCCTCCATAACTGAAAAGCAGAGATTCGGACCGTGGTCCGTCTAACACGGCACCGGCTCTGGCTGCAGCTCCGACCCAAGACTATTCCACATAAAGTCAAGTCGTCAACACGAAGCCGAAGATCAGACTTTCGCAGAATGATGTACAACCTATGGCAACTATGAAACTACACATCTATTGAGGTCTATCCGGAAACATTTCTCATCTTGAACTTCAATCTAATCCAGTTGTTTATTTTATTCCTTCTGATAAGAACGGGAACCAGACATATCTCAGCAGACGCGCAGTACTTCTTCAGAAGTATTTTACTACTTCTTCTAAGTATTATGTTAAAGATGAAAAGCTTATGAAATGAGTATGTATTTTTAGAGCGAATGCATGTGATGCGCTCTAACTATAACAAGTACATCCAAATTGAGGCGAGAATTCATTTATATTGTTCCCCAAGTACTTATTTGCCGACAGCTGTGTTTTCGACTGAAACACAATCTCAAGGAAGCACGACATCTTCATTTGTTTCCAGATAAATGATTCGCAAAAGGCTAAGCTTTAATGGGAGATGAATGTCAGCAGATTTTTGAAGGTCTATAACGATGACACACTGGCATTCGTTTCAGATGTCAAATGACACTTTTTCCAGCAAAGTGGCAGCATTCAAATGCATATAAAAAATGCAATATATAGCCGTGTCGTTTTCTATCAGCTCCGACCTGTTACCGAAACCCAGTTTAAAAGATGATATTCTTGGGATTTTGTGTCGGTCTGATTTTGGTGTGAAGAATATTCAACTACAATTCGAATTTTGGTTTGGGAATTTTCAAAATCAACTGAGCCGACGGAACTTTCGATTTCAGCCAAAAATGTTGGTATCATCGAGCCACTGGTTTATATGCTGAAGTGATTTCATTTTCAAAAAGAACTTTAGAAACTGAGATTTTGAAACACTGGACTCAAACGGAGTATTTGGCGTATCTAATAAGTCCCCGCACTGGGCACATTTTAGGAACAGAGCCATTCAATCTGATTAGCATAATTCCTCAGAAATCCTGAGCATTAAGCTATTTTAGAGCGCAGAGCCAACGTTCTAGCCGATGTCTTTGTAACTTTATTGACACATGCTTTGTATGATAAGTCGGAAAATCCTCCGAGAAAATGACGAATGCTATGTATTTTGCAGAAACACAATTTGCACGCAAATTAAAGGAATGTAGGCTAAAGTGAAAAATAACGGACAATACACAAGTTGGCCTTTTGAAGTGACATAATTACCAGAATGGAGCAAAACTTTGTGACAGTGCTCAAGAAGATGCCCAATTTCAACTTGAAACTTCTCCCTTGGAGGAGTTCGCACTGCATGGTAGAGAACCTCGTCACCGTTGTTGGCGACTATCCCTCCTTGAAACTCATTTTTCAGGAGTTTGAACACTCAGCAGCAGTCGCACAGATTCATATCGAGACTATGGACTTTGTTTCATTAGTTGGTCACTTCTCCGCCTGAAGAAGTCCACCGTCTCTTCTGACGTATGAGGTCGTGCTCCCACAACAGCTCTTTCAGCTTTACAGGATTCGATCATCGAGAATGTTGCCAACTTTCACTGTAGTGTAGTTTTTTAATAGGTGTGAATATGAATAAGCGAGTTTCGCTATTGAAGCAGCATGGCGTTGTTCCTCCTCTGAGCGAGGAGCGTATCTAGAGAGATACTACAAGTAGTACGGATGAATTCCATGTAAGTTTGTGAGTTGAGCCTTTGACATGGGACGCAAACATCGGCACTAACTTTCCCATCATCTATAACAAGAAGTAGCAGCACTGTCTTCTTACTCTATCAACTTTGAATAGTGTCAACATGGAGTCTCGGCTTGTCAGCAGGATGATACCAAGCTTTACTTTGCTGCTTTGTCAGAGCTGTTTCGTAAAGGAACCAACTTTCATTTGCTGTGATCAAGTGCTGAAGGATAAAATCAAATGAATTTTCTTTGAATAAAATGATCATGCTAAATCTTTTGTTGCTTGCGGAAAGATGGTGGGGAGAGCAAACCTTTCGAAGATTAAGTTCATCGACAATAATCAGTCAAACCGTGTCTTTCGAGACACCTACTGCCTCAGCCACAGAGTTGGAACCGGGCCTACGTTTGAGACCCACGGCTTTGGCACTTCATTTCAGGCCAGTTATAATAAAATTGTTATATGTATGCAATGTATTAATTAATTTGTTTATTAAAGACTTAAGTTATCACAACGTTGATGCTGGTGGAAGAATGAACTCTGAATGGGTAAAATTTGACGTGAAAGGGAGTCTAATTTCAATACCTTCGGCTGCTCACGAGAAAAGTAGGAAAGAATAGGATGAAGCTGAGAAAAGAAAATACCTGTTGAGAAGCAATGTGAAAGACTATTGAGACGAAGAACAGACGAAACTTGCAGTTGCAAAGCCTGTGTAAAATCTAATTGAATTAGTCCTCATATATTTCATTGTAGTACAGTTCAAAATTTGAAAGTTTTAATTTGTTGAATCATACGCTAAAATCGACAGGATTATTAAAATTTAGCGGACTTTGACTTTGTCGGCGAGACTTTTAGAAGTATGTGAGGGGATTTTTTGACTTGAATAGGAACACTGATGTACATCATATCATACATTGTAAATACATTCACCATTCTTTGATCGAAATCAAAACTCCTCCCCTTTTTATGTCACGAGGTTTTATTGACTGTTCAAATTCTCACATCAAATTGTAAGGCTGTTCAAATCCGAATGAAGAAGTTGCTGCTTTAGATATTATGAATAAAAGACTCTCGGAAAATGGCTTTAAACCATATAAAAATAACAGAAAAATAAAACCAAGAGATAAGCCTCCTATTGGATAAACTATTCTTTAGACTTTGTCAGCGACAGCTGTAATAGAAAAATGAATAAAGCAAAACGTAAATATGATCTACCCATGAGAATTACAGCCAGACCAGGCAAGAGACTACAGATCACAATATAATCTAAATGACTTTCGTCAATGTGACATTTATAAACAGTTCGGTCCCAAATATAACTGTAACGACAAATATTTAGTTTACGAATTTTCGTGCAAAATCTGTCAAATAAAGTACATTGGTCAAAGTAGTCGACCTTTTCGATCACGGTATAATGAACACGAACGTAGTGTCAGAAATAGAGACAAGAAAAGTGCCCTGACTGATCATCATCTAAAACACCATACCACTGAAATGATGGACATTAATTATTTCAACTGCAGTATTTTGGATAAACAGAAATCGACGATATCTACTAAGACGGCTGAATCTCGCTGGATTGCGTCGAAAGTACCTAATTTGATGAATAGACGTCATGAGCTAGTGTGAGGAGAAATCAAATCCAAGACCTGAGTATATAACCCTTATCATGTAGCTTTGTCAGTGTCCTTGAGACAGTCTTCAGGACGAAACGCGTCGGGTCATTTTATTTTCAATAAAACCTCGTGATATAAAAAGGGAGAGATTTGATTTTTGATTGCGATCAAACAATGGTGAATTTAAAGAACCTCCCGTTCAGTCACCTAATGAAGTACTGTAAATAGAGTTTGTAAATTTCTAAAAAAAGTCTCGTTTGGTGAAATATAAATATCGTCAACAGTGGTACAACCAGGATAGTCGGAATACGGCATCTGTCATGAAATTATTCAATTTGCACAATTATATAAATAATTCAAACGTTACACGCATGTTACACTGTAAATCGCTCAATACCAATCACATACGAAGGATGCATGCGAAAATATTTTTTGGCATATTTCTGTATCTAGTGGTATGCTTTTCGAATGCTATTTCAAGTGTGGCATGCTTTACATACTAAAGACACACCAGCACAATATGTTAAAAGAAAGCATCCATGATGTCTAAAGTATATTGTCTACACTAGTGCAGACATGTATAGATGTCTACACTAATGCTACTACTGTTTTGTAAGTAGTGAGATAATGACATTCAAGAGTCATGCTTCGAATACTGAATTCGATTATAATACACGAAAGTCAAAGGCATTTCATAAATAATCAAAAAGTATTCAACCATCAACAATTATGCATTATGTAATTTTGAAATTAAGCATATTATCAATCCGAAATAAAAACACATTATTATTCATGAACGCAAAAATAGTTCTGTTTGAGATATATAAGTCAACATGATTTCAAGAAAGATATCTTTTGTATGAATTGATCTTCATCAACTTGGTTCGTAAAGTAGAGCTAGCCAAGCGTCCTTTTAATGTTGAAGACAAGCATCAACGAAGACATACTTCTAGAGCATAAAATTCACAATGCATCTAATCTAGTCATATATCACTCGATCAAACAAAAAGTATTCACATCTGGTATTATCAAAAAAACTTTTTTGACAGTAGTATGCAATACATATATTTTTTGCTATGTGACTTAAAGCTGCACATACTGAATGGATACCAGACGCATACGAAAAAGGATGAATTTGCATCGGGTCTCGTATAGAAAGCATACCAACAACTCGTATTTCAATGTAAAACAGCCAATCACAGATAGAATAGTTCGTATCGCTACATACCAATCACATACGAAAGTAAGTGAGATGTGGTATAAAAAACCTGCCAGATCTCTGTAAACATACCAGAATCTCGTATCAGATGTTAGTTTCAAATTGTATGCGATTTTGGTATGTTTGTATGTCATTTTCGTATCCAGTGATTTACAGTGCACATGACTGAATGCATGAACTTTTGAAGCCGCGATGAAGAAATAACTAAAGTTTAAACCTTCCAAAGCGTCACTTTTTCTATAAATTTTAGTTTTGGCTCGTTGGCCAGTCAAAAGCAATATACTGGGAAAGAATTGCTTAAGTGATGAATTCGTCCATGACTGGAGCAATAAGAAAGTTTGAAATATTGCACAGAAGGATGAAAAACGAAGTATCACTGAATAAGACAGCAACAAAAATTTTGTATTTGATGTCTTCGCACCTCAGCATGTAGTCTTTTTGGAGGAATTCGCCCTTTTACTTATGGTCCGTCACAAAAATACTTTCACAGATGTGGAATTGTTAAATGCTTTTAGGCAAGGGATAATAAGTTATCTTTAATAACTGGCTTGCCATGCAAGATGCATACACAGACTGATGGAAACGTGTCACTCATTCAAACAATGATCTGTTTCTATACCTTTTCCTTTCTCCATCTCTGGCTTTCATATCTTATCACAGTTTGATAAAAATCAGCGGCCATTCATTCCCCTTGGCAAGTTGCATAACACGTACTTGGTCAAGCTACAAACTTCGAATCAGAGTCTTTAGTAAACAAAAGCGCTATACACATCTCCTTCAGCTTGAGCTATGCGGCCGCAATGACACCCCGATTCGTGCGACACACCTGCAATGCTTTGACAAAACCAAATCAGGAAGAAATTGGAAAACGCTGACAAATTTATTTACAAGTATATCCCGATGAAATTTCAGGCCCGAGGCCGTACGAGTTTCCTTTTTTCAGGCTCAAGCCCGGCTCATTCTCAGGCTGCTCCAACTCTGCTCAAAGACTGATTCTCTGTTCTTTATCGATCATTTCCCACGAGTGATATGTGGTTTTTGCTGCAACTGATATGATCCACATCGTTCATAGTCTTCGAATGAGAGTCCTCCCTCTTTAAGCCGCCTGCACCACTCGAAAACTGATCTGCCACGGTGTGTTTTTTAGGGGTTGTACCTCAAGTTTCATGCCCAGTCTGGAAACCAAATGCAGGTTGTTCCACATTTCCTAGGAAATACTTTGAATGCAAATTGAAAATAATCTGTCGAGTCCTTTTCTTTCAGCAGCTGGTTTCCACTTTTTTGCTTTTTTTGCTTTCATGTTATAATAGACTTTCCTTGAAATTATGTGCCCACTCTAGAAACTAAATGGAGATTGCTTAATGTATCATAGGGAGTATAAAAGCAAATTTGAAAAATGTCTATTGAGCCCTTTTCTTTCAGCAGCTTTTTTGCACTTCTTTGCTTCTCCACATAATTGTTCTAATGCATTTTCCTTGAAGTATTGTGCCCACTCTACAAACTAAATGCAGATTTCTTCACATGTCCTAGGAAATACTTTAAATGCAAATTGAAAATAATCTGTCGAGCCCTTTTCTTTCAGCAGGTGGTTTCCACTTCTTCGTTTTTTTGCATAATTGTCACAGCACGCTTTCCTCGAAATTATATGACCTTGTCCATATCTCTGACATAAATGGTTGCTGAAATATCAAATATGTAGCTAGTTATTGATGATCTTGCAATGAAGGGAACCATATTTGACATTAGGATTCATTGCCGAAAAAATCATATTGAAGATTTTTGTACTTCGCAAATGCTTGGATTAGGTCTTTTCAGCGAGCAGGCAAGTGAAGCAGTTCATCACAATTTCTCCATAACGTGGCAAAATTTCAAAGTTTCTTCGATGGATAATTCAGAATACCATAAAAAGCTCTTAAAAGCTGTGTGCACTTACAACAGTCATCATATTTGACTGCTTTCCTTTATTCTTGAAGTGATTGTCCTATATGTGTGCGGTAGTTCATATGAGCAAATCGGCTTACTCTAATTCTAATTTTGATTATTCGCTATATTTGGTCATAATCTGGTTATTATTGCTATATAGACATGTTTAATATAAGGGGAATTTTTTTCAACCGCGTTTTTTTTCAAGGGTGAGCGATTATCATGGAAATATAAGCCATTCATTAGCTTTTAGCTGCACAACACAGTGACTATTCTTATACGGTTCTAGCATTCAGTTTTGTCGATGAAATACGAGGCATAAAACAACGCAAATTAAAAGTTTCAAAATGGAAAAGGTGTTAGACTGCTACCATCAAATTAGTGTTTTCATCTAAACTTCCAATTGTTTTTTCATAGAGTAGATACGATGCAAGCATTAATTTGCCTACAGAATTGATTAGGCATGCATGCAAAAAGAGTAAAACAGCTTCAATGTCATCAGTATAGCTTACCAGATAAAAATACATTTATCTGATCTCTATAATCATAAAAGCAACTGTATGCATTTCAGCAACTAATTAGAGTTTTGTCAGAGATATAGACAAGGTCACATAATTTCGAGGAAAGCGTGCTATGACAATTATGCAAAAAAACGAAGAAGTGGAAACCACCTGCTGAAAGAAAAGGGCTCGACAGATTATTTTCAATTTGCATTTAAAGTATTTCCTAGGACATGTGAAGCAATCTGCATTTAGTTTGTAGAGTGGGCACATTACTTCAAGGAAAATGCATTAGAACAATTATGTGGAGAAGCAAAAAAGTGCAAAAAAGCTGCTGAAAGAAAAGGGCTCAATAGACATTTTTCAAATTTGCTTTTATACTCCCTATGATATATTAAGCAATCTCCATTTAGTTTCTAGAGTGGGCACATAATTTCAAGGAAAGTCTATTATAACATGAAAGCAAAAAAAGCAAAAAAGTGGAAACCAGCTGCTGAAAGAAAAGGACTCGACAGATTATTTTCAATTTGCTTTTAAAGTATTTCCTAGGACATGTGAAGCAATCTGCATTTAGTTTGTAGAGTGGGCACATTACTTCAAGGAAAATGTATTAGAACAATTATGTGGAAAAGCAAAAAAGTGCAAAAAAGCTGCTGAAAGAAAAGGGCTCAATAGACATTTTTCAAATTTACTTTTTTATACTCCCTATGATATATTAAGCAATCTCCATTTAGTTTCTAGAGTGGGCACATAATTTCAAGGAAAGTCTATTATAACATGAAAGCAAAAAAAGCAAAAAAGTGTAAAAAAAATGCAGAAAGAAAACGGCTCGATAGATATTTTTCAAATTTGTTTTTTTACACTTCCTAGGACATGTGGAACAACCTCCATTTGGTTTCCAGAGTGGGCATGAAACTTGAGGTATAACCCCTAAAAAACACACCGTGCTGCGTGAAGGAAATACATGCTTTTTTGTCGAAGTCTATAAAATTTCGATATGCTTGCGATCTCGCTGCAATTCGAGAAAAATGTATGCTCGAAAGTGTGTATTGTTTAATTTTATAGTGTGGTGATAAAAGTTGGCTTGAACTATTGAATTGACAAAATGGCCACAAAAAAATGACAAATTCAAAAAAGATCATTGTGACATGATAGAGTTTTGAATAAATAGAAATTTTGAAATCTAATATAAATATCCATAAACGCTCTTAAAAAGTGAGCGAAGTAAAATGAGAATCTAAAAACCACATCAATACATACCGGTAGTATTCTACATTTTCCCGGAGAACTTTTCGACTCATCATACAAAACATGCGTTAATAAAAATACAAAGACATCAACTAGAACGTTGCTCTGGAATCAAAAATAGCATAATGATCAGGACTTCTAGTAGTAATGCTAATCTGATTGAATGACTTTGTCATGTGCTCAAAATATGTCCGGTACGGGAACGTACTAGACGCGACAAATATTTTTGAAATATATAAAAAGTTCATTGTTCATATTTAAAATGAGCTATTTCGGATTAAGAAAGACATTGGTCTGAATGCCGTCATTGTAGAGATGACATTTTTTACTGGACATCAGCAAGCCTTAGTCCATGGAAAAATTCTAGCAGATTATTGATTTTAGTGTAAAAATAATGTAATCGAATTGTGGCAAGATATATGTGACCAAGATGGATTTCAAAGATCTGAACATAATACCAAGGGCAGGTAGAAATTATGAAATCCGATGATTAGGATTCTTACCAAATTTGCATGATGAACAAGTAAATTAAACCAAACCGTTGCATTACTTACATTATTTGAAGCATATTCGGGGAATATTTTGAGTTTCTCGTTGAAATTGCTTTCGTTGATGTATGCAATCCTTGTGTACTTGGCAGAAAGAAGTTCAGTCTGACTATTTGAAGTGAAAGGCTCCATTCCAACCCAAAGACTGATTTCATGGAGATTCTTAGGTCTTCCTGTAATGAGAAAATTGTGAATGAAATTCGTTCAAGACTTCTAAGAATGAAAGCTGTCCCCGAGATGTCATGCCTCGTCTTTGACAAAGAAACTGCAAATTCTTGCAAAACATCTCCGGCTTTGAACAGCGGAATTCAAAGCTCAATGTCTCCCTCAAACAGTTAATCAGCCTCACTTTCTTGTGCGATGACTCCAACGAGATGTGTGTCAGGGGTTGAACGGGGCTGTGAAGATTAAAACAAGAAAACCTATTTGGTTTTCCATCAAATGTCTTCCCTCATCATGCATGTATGCCCTTCAACACGCACTGTAAACCGTGAATGTTGATGTGTCATCAAATGAAATAGATTCCTTTAACTCATCAGAAAACCAACATTTCTACCCAAATGAAGATGGCTAGATATTCCTGTCTACCAGGACATGCACATCTGATAGCGGCCGCCCGACGGTCTGGTAGGCAATTTCCACATCATCTGGTAGCTATTATCTTAACTTTCACTGCAATTTTTCATATTTAGTTTACATTGAATACTACTTATAAATGAACTGAGCAGCAGCTGGTTTACTGCATATCTTTGAGAGACAATAAATATTTTACATTCTTTAATTAGGAAATGTGAATGATATTTTTTGAATCTTGAAGGATAGAAGTCAGTTCTTATCACTTCCTTCTATACAACTCAGTCAATGTTTAAACTCCATTTACTGAATTTACTAATTTCATTTGGATTGAACGGTAACTTCACTGCAACCACATTCATTTATCTATCTCAAATATAATTGTATTTGTTATTTTATGAATTACGTATTATCATTTCAGATTGATTGCTATTTTAATTTGAAATTTACATGAAGCTTACTGTTCATAGTTGTAGGCTTATTAATTATTCATTCTTTTAGAATGGGATTCAATAGTGACTTAATCTGTGTCACGGAAACGTGGCTAAACGACTCAGTTCGCGACGAGTCTGTATCAATTCCCAATTATCAAGTTTTGAGACTTGATCGTGATTGTAATGGAGGTGGTGTGGCCCTGTACTTCAAAGCCCACCTAAACGTTTCTCAAATTAATCAATCTTTTCCGACCAATATCAAATCAAATGTACTATGTTGCCAAATTGGTGATTTCGATACTCTTCTAGTTTTAGTTTATCACCCATACTGGGGATCGGTCCCCTCGCACGATATTCTCCTTGACTTTTTTCAGGATTTGATTGATAACACAACATGTAGCCATGTTTTGATTTTGGGGGATGTTAATGATCTCCGTTTGAGTATAAATGATTTTTCTGAGTATAATGGTCTGACACAAATTGTACAACATGCTACGAGAGGCCGTAACATTTTAGACATTGTTCTCACTAATCATGCTTTGAAGTTTGAAACTCCGACTTGTATAGCTCCTCTCGGTCGTTCTGACCACAAAGGGATTTATATTAAAAGCTCTGTTCCATCCCCCAATGTTTCCTTTATTAAGAAAGTCCGCGCCTTCACAGCTTCCTCCTTTGCCTCGTGTTATTCCTTCCTTGGTTCTGTGAACTGGGATGACTTTCTGAGTGTCAGTGATGTAGACTTGATGGTCTACCTTTTACAAGATACTTTGTTATTCTGCTATGAACTTTACTTTCTGGGAAAACATGTTCGGATGCGCTCCTCTGAGCCTTCTTGGATAAAACCCTCTCTGAAAGTTCTGTCGGACGCCAGGGATAAGGCGCTTTCCCGCGGTAACTTTTGCAAATATCATGCTTTGCGAGAGAAGTTCAACTCCCAAATCCTCAAAGCTAAGTCTCGGCACTTTTCTCGGTTGCACTCAAGCTCTCCCTCAGAAGTCTGGAAAACAATGAACAGCCAACTAAAATGTACTTTTGACTCTCGTCTTGATCCCTCATTAGCGTCTGAGCTTAATGACAAATTTATTGAGCACTTTGCACCTCCTGATATCCATTTATTCAACAGCTCTTCTGTCCATAGCACCCATTCTTTGTCTGTTCCTCATGTTTCTGAATTTACTGTTTATAACATGATTAGAAGATGTAAGTCGAATTCCACAGGACCTGATGGTATCCCGCCACACTTTTTCCGTCTGTTTGCCGAGGTCTTAGCCAAGCCCCTTGCTATAATCTATAATCGTTCGCTCGAGACTGCTATCTTCCCTCAGTAATGGAAACTTGCTAACATCACACCATTACCCAAAGTTGACGGCACTTTCCGCCCAATCTCCATACTTCCATTCGCCAGCAAGGTTCTCGAAAGGCTGATACGGGACAAGGTTGTTCTACCGTCCATTTCTGTGCCTCTAAATCGTAGTCAATTCGGTTTCATTCCGAACTCCTTTGGCGGCTGTACCAATGCAGCACTTTCTATTCGGCTCCACTTACTTCAACATCTTTCCAAAAATCCCGGCAGTTCAGCGAAACTACTTGCTGTGGATTTCGAAAAAGCTTTCGATTCCATAAGTCATCGTATTCTCTTAAACACCTTGAAAGAACAATTTCACTGTAATTCCCACTCTGTTAGGTTTGTCCAAAGCTTCCTGTCTGATCGCTTTCAGAGAGTAATGTGTGAAAATTCCACTACGGACTGGAAGTGTATCACCAGTGGTGTCCCTCAGGGCTCTGTACTGGGCCCCATTTTATTTGCCCTCCTTATTAATGATTTGTCCTCCTTTTCCGACACCACCGTGGTAGCCTACGCTGACGACATTACCCTTATCCATTTTGTTAAAAGAGACTCAACTTCTGATTTCCAAGCTATCGTCGACTCTTTTCATGACTGGTCTTTGAGTAAGAAACTGAACATCAATATTGATAAGACCAAGCTTCTATCAGTTCGGCGGTCTATGACTCCATCTGTTGCTCCTGTTACAATCGATGGGTTTGTTATTGATGAAGTTCGTTCTGTTAAGATCCTGGGGGTTTACTTCACGGATGATTTGAAATGGGATGTTCAATTCAACTTCTTATACAAAAAAATGTGTAGGAGTCTTTCCTGTGTAAAAAGGTTGAAAGTGAATTGTAATACCTGTAATGTTATCTGGCGAGCCTATAACGGCCTCGTAATGTGTCATTTGAATTTTTGCTGGCCAGTGATATGTGGTTTGCCTATGAAATACTTCGCTAAGATCGAACGAATTGATCGCCTTGCCGCCAGATGGGCCAATATCAAAAATGCTCTTCCTCTGAGGAATAGACTGGACGAATCGTGCATCAAACTGATAACGAAAGTTTCCAAGAATATTGAAGTACACTCTCTCAGCGAATTCTTTGAAATTCGCTCTGAAACCTGTAACACCAGACATTCTAGAGCTTTACTTCCTTTACGTCGTAAATCAAGATTGTACAGTCAGTCATTTGTAAGATTTTCACCATTTTCTTGAATTGTTGCGAGTTTGTTTTTTGTCAAATACCGCTATGTAGTATTTGAAATATAGCATTATTATTATTATTATTATTATTAGACTTCCTTGTAGTATAATCAAATTCAATATTGTAAGTTTGACTCCTAAATTTCAATCTCACACTACTTTTAACTCAGTAAAGAGTACGATGCAACTTTTGAGCGATGTACATTGACGAGTTGGAGTTGTAATTCAATTTTTATAATCATTGTACCATGAGAAACCTGATGCTCCATAGATTAACACTAGAAGGACCAGGAAATTTCACTACCTAGAAGGACCAAGGCGGTCAAAATTGACCAGCATATCTTAAGTAGTTAATTAAACTGTTTTCATCCATTCAATTACAAATATTCACTTATATTGCTGCATCAGCTATTATATTTGTCATTGCCCATAATGTCCGATGTCATAACATCACATCTAAGCCATTGTTGCATAATATGACATGTACATGCTATCATGTATGATGATGTGATTACAAGGAATTGAAAAAATAATGATAGTTTGATGATTAAAAAGATTCTATCAAAGTAGACTATCACAGAAATTAGGTAGTTTACATGAAACTTTCTTTTGAACATCCAATCAACTTGTAAAGAATTGGCTAAAAACTGGAACAATATTAACTACTTCACCTCATTAGCAATGAAACATGCAGCAACTGCCTATTTTTTACCTTTCCGCAGCATCCTTTTTTGCACATTTCGCATTATGTTACTGATTTATTTGAATAGCCATACTGTCATCTTCTCCACCAAGGCCAACATTCTCGCGTTTCTTGAATCGACTGCAATGCGTTTGCGATAGGCCCACTTCTGCTTTGTCTCTGCGTGGACATTGTCTTGAAATACAAGCCGTATATGCTGTCGCAGTGATCAATCGCATGTAGCTGTCATTTGAAATAGTATCGATGATTTTATTCCCGCCATATCAATGAGGTTGAAAAACACCGCCATTGGCAAACAGCTTTGCATGAATGGCATCTCGACATCTGGTCGAAAACAACAACTCCACATTCTGCAGTGTTGCAAATTTAATCGTTTCAGGAATCCTTTTTGGATGCTAATTAAATTCTTGATAAACGCACGACGCTGGATCCGATCACTGCCGAAAGCTTTTCCTTGCAGGCACTTGCTCATGTTCGAAATCACAAGAAAAAATATCCATTCAGTCCTTGAACGTGATGCTACAGAAGTTCAGTTGCTTTGTGATCGCTTGTACTGTCACGGTCAGAGTAGTCCGCATGCTAGTCACTATTTTGCATGTCTTCGTCGGCATTAGAATCATTCCAATCGATTCTTTGCAACTCAGTCGGTATCTGATTAGCAATGAGCCTTCTTGGCCGCTCATTGCTTCGATCACCTTTAGCCATATGGTTGCCAATAAAGCAGTCATGATATCTACACAGTCACTGACTAATGAATTCCACGACCTTATTCATCATCTCCTCTCCTTGGTTCTTGGCTGCTTGTTTGAAGACATCAATCAATGTTGATTGTTGGTGTACCAAAGGAATTTGTGCAAAATTGAAGCAAGAAATGATTTTCAGTACGTGTTTCAGCATATTTGTATTGAATTATCATGAAATTGTGAGTATGAGGGATTTTTGGAAATGAATCGCTATGGTTCATCTGCAACAAAATAGAAGTCAAAGGCATAATAAATTATGCGTAGTCCATGGTTGACCTTTCCATGTGAAAATCATTGCTCATGCGATACATTTCACTCACTTTTAACAATGCAGCAATCTGGTTTGACACAACACGCTTATTCCAATTTCTATTCGAAAATTATATTCAAAGTACAAAAATTCTAGGCAATATTAATAAGCGGTCATTTTTGACCGGTCCGGTCCTTGTAGGTAGACATACATAAAACAAAGAAAGTAATAGGTCGAATCAAATTTTGATCCAACTGATATGAAGCCACTACATATTCAAGAAACGTCAAGAAAAACTAAGTCGGAATACGGAATTTCATAGAAGCTATAACACTTCATAGTCAAGCAGCGGTCAAAAATGACCGGTCGGTCCTTCTAGTGTTAAATTGACCTGTACATTATATCACTCTCCCAAGTTAGTTAGTCTTGGCCAGTAGTCCTCACGAAAACAATTGAACGTGATCTCTGATGCAGAGCTTCGAACATAGAGACGATAGAAATTTTTAATGAAAATTGGCTGAAATAGTGACCTTTTCGACATCCTTTTCATGATGCAAAGATTTTATGAGTCTTTAAATGGTCAAAAATATACAGTCTGCTTCAAATTATTGCTAACACCTATGAAACTAAGTGCTTTATTAATATTTTGATATCAGTTTATTTTCATTAAACAAAAGTTATCATTTCAATTTGCTGTCGCACTTCCATATACTTGTGAATGAAAAACATCAAATTCCAACCAGTAGCAATGTTTTTTCGATGATATTGCAAATTGACTGAAGAGCTTGCCATGCATGGGAGTTAATCTGTCAAATAGGGCTACAATTGATTAACAGCAGAAAAATATACCTACAATTCTGTAGGCCTACAATATAATTTGAATGATGTTTTTTAAACAATCAAATTTTTCCTCATTCACAGTACAGCGTAAAAGGCTGTTACATTGATACAGGCCATACATTGATAAAGCCATTACTGAATTTTCCTTTGTAGCCTTCCCATTTTGAAATGCGTATTTTTCTATGATATATGCGGCTATAATAGACATTGTTTTTCAGACTGTCACATATATAGAATGACATGTGATTCATGGAATAACACATGTGTCTATAACCTGCAAAAAGCACCTAAAAAAATTCGCAACGTGTGCCTCGCATTGTCATGTATATAATTGCAAAACACAACTAAATTCAAGAAGTAACTGGGAGCGATGCCTCAAAAATATGCACGAATTTATGGCATGAAGGACTTTTAACTTTAAGGGTAAGTGGATGCACCGCTGTTGAATCGTCAAGAAAACAAATTAAAAACTTTCCAGAAAATATTGTCAAAATTTGAAATGCAGGCTACCAAAAATCATTCCAATGAAGTTTTGGAAATTGCCATGTAGATCACGACAAAGCATTGAAAATTGCCTAAATTATTCAAAAGCAACAATAATTTTTCTCGAGTAGAGAGGAATCTACCAAAGAGTCTGACCACCGTAACTAGATTATCAGCCACATGGCAGTAACCCTCGCCTCACTGGTGTGTTGTGTTCCCCAGGGGCTTATGTCCGAAACTAAAGGTCCAAACTCAAACTACTGGTAGATTTTTGGCAACATTCATGATACAATGTTATGAAAATCATCTTGATCTACAGTTAATTATGGTTTATTAACAAGCTGGTGCGACTAGAAGAAAGAGAAGCTTTGGTAGGTACTGGAGAGCAAAAGTGCTACCAAATAAGCATTTGATCGCAAGTATAAGTTTGGTAGCGTGTAATTTACAGTCTCTAACAAAAGTTTAAGACCATGCACAAATTTCTATGCTATTCCGCATTTGTGATGTTTTTATGTATGTAATTTCTTTCTCGTGCTTACTGATGAGTCATGTGACGAATGCGCTTACGAAGTTCCCTAATTGAACAATCAAGGTTTCATTTCGAGTTCATATCTATGTCTTAAAATTTGAACTTTTGAATATGCAACGTACAACAAATCATATCTTTTCACGTCACTTACTCACGAATCTTCATCACGATGGGTCGTGCGAAGACAGTGACACCGGAATTGCGAGCAGAAATCATTGCATATAAGAACTGTGGGAAAACGGAACGCCTCATTATAAGCATCTTGAACATTTCAAAGACTTCTGTTGATAACGCCATTGTCAAATATTCGTCAACAAAATCTTTCGTGGATAAGAAGCGCACCGGACGACCCAGGAAGACTTCAAGGCATGACGACCGAATAATTCGTCGAATGGTTGTCCAGAACCCTGAATGCACAACCGGCGATATCTCTACTGAACTTGCGTCGAGGGGAATCCATGTAAGCAAAATGCTTGTTTCACGTCGCTTGACCAAAGACTTAGGTTTGAGATCATTTCGTCCCGCCAGAAAACCGTTTTTGACTACACGAATGAGAATGAAGAGGTTATCCTTCGCTCGACGGCATATCAACTGGATAACCGACATGTGGAGGAGGGTGTTATGGTCCGATGAGAGTGCAATACAATCGTTTGGAAGCAGAGTTCTTAGAATTCGACGTCCTTCTAGCCAAAGGTACAATCCCCGTTATGTTGTCTCCACCATGAAACACCCTCAATCCGTGATGGCGTGGGGTTGTCTGTCGTCTCAAGGTAGGAGCGCACTGTCATTTGTTCCTCCAAAAGTGACACTTAATGGTGAGAGGTACCTGAATATCTTGAAAGAGAAGCTTACGACTCACATGAACATCTCCGGTTGTACGATATTCATGCAAGATAGAGCCCCGTGCCATCGGAGCCGGATGGTCACCAAGTGGTTGCAAAACAAAAGGATTCAACTTCTTGAATGGCCTGGTAACAGCCCGGACTTAAATCCGTTGGAGAATGTATGGTGCATACTGAAGAACATAGTGTCTGTGCGTCGTCCCTCAAGCCTTGAAAGCCTCAAAGCAACCATTCGGGAGGTCTGGTGCACTGAAATACGCCCAGACATGTGCAAACGGCATGTGGACTCTATGCCTGAAAGACTGCGGACAGTTATTCAAAACCGTGGTGGCCCGACTAAATTTTGATGTGATTGACAACATTTCATCCATTCATGACATTTTTATAGATGATACGAACATTTGTTCATGATAAATACACGAGATGGAAGATACAACAGTTTTAACTTCGAATTTGTAAAAAATAAGATGGGCGGTCTTAAACTTTTGTTAGGGACTGTAGAGTGTGCAGATTTATCAGGGATCTTTAAAAAAATATTTACAACCGCACAAAAATTGGCATTTCGACATTGGCTTCCCGCTGCTTCTACTCACGGTGGGTTTTGAGGGGTCAAATTCTACATGTATGTATCGACTCCATTCAAAATACCTTCATGAATGGGTAGCCTAGGGTCCCAGAAGTTGTAAAATCTGCATTTCAAAAAAACCGGTCGGTAACTTTTTTTGTTGGACCATTTCTTCAAAAATGGCGGCCAATTTTTCAGATTTTTGCCCCTTGTTCGAATTATGACTATTTTTGACCCATCTTCATGCACAAGCTCTATTACAAATCCAGTATAAATTGATCAAGGAATATCAGTGTGACATATTCTAGGTATGCTGTTGTGTTATTGGCACATAACAATGCCAAATTTTCAAAAATGGCGGTCATTTTTTGCTTTTTTGCATTTTTTAAGTTCAGATTATTTATACAAACCTACGAGTTTGCTCATATCATGTTCTTTCATTCAAGTAATGCACACATGTCATAGTCAGACGTTTTTGTGATTTAGTCATACATGGTTGTAATATGTATATATGAGTATGTGTATTTCATTAGTGTTGTTGGCCCAAGTTCGCACAATGATCGAATCTTGTTTGAACAATGTAATTAATGCATTCTCTATATTCTTCGTGATTTGTTCGTACGTGCATGTATTTCTACGAATAGATCGAGTGTGACTCGGCATTCTGTACATAAGTAGGAAAATTGCAGGTATAGCTAATCAAAAACAGATGTATTGGTGTACAAGAAATACGTATGCATAAATAGCGGCACATAGGCCTGACAGCTTAAATTTACAAATGCAAAGAGTTGTACTCGCAAACTGCGTGAAGGAGCCGTTCAGGATATCTTGAATTGATCAAATTGACATTGTATTTTAACCAAGTGACTTTAAAGTCTGATTGCGCAGCTTCTGATGCCTGCTCCGACCATATACCAAGAGCACCATTGGTACGGTCGCAGAATTCTGTCACATGGTAGAACACCATGTGCAACTTCGGTGTGACAGGAAGTCCTGAATCTTTGTGTGCTCTCCTGAAATCATCAATAAAACGGCGGAAATCAGGATGCAATGCTGCTCCAAAGCAAGATTTCACAATCAATTTGAAGAGTGAGAATAACTCAACGAATCGTAGACATTGTAGTGGGCACAAAGATCTCAACAAGTCAATATTATTCAAAAGAGTCATACAAGAGTTGCCATTGAATGCTCCTCCATGCATGGCTTCTTTTTCTACATAGCATTTCCTAGGCCAAATGATGGCCTGTGGCCAGATTTTGATCAGATGATTGTACAACGTATTTACAACACCAATGAGGAGATGTAGCTCCGGTGGTACCGGAATGTCGATAATTTCAACATTTTCATCCACATGTTTGACAAGGGGAGAATGAATAACATTTCCAAATTGCTTTGCATTTGATTCACCCTTACTGCTCGAAAACCACTCCCAGAACTTTTATTTCAAGTTGCCAATGGTCCTAAAATATAAATAGTATTGTTTAGGCTCAATCTTGCAAAAATGTTTACATAGAGTTTTTTATTCCCTTGTCATACATCCTACGTGTTAATAAGTTAAGCACTACGACTAGACTTTTGCCAGTTCATGAACTTCAATATCATAGGTCTAAGACTTTAGAATCAGGACCTATACATGTGCAATAGTGCTCGCAGCTTTTAGCTTTGATACTCGTATTATAAAAATGTAAGTAGCACTTCAAACAAAGAATATTATGAATGTACTGTATAGAGGACCTATCCACATAAGATAAGAAAAATTTGCAAACGTATTTCCTCAAAGATGATTCCACGTCAGACTCGCGACAACATTTTAGCTCACCTGAGTTTTCCTTCTTTATCCAACTTTGACTTATCGATATCACAATAACTGCAAGGATGGGTTGATCCGTGGGCCATCAAACCAAGAAGAATGTTGGCAAGCTTTAAATCTGAAACAATTTTCCACCGGTCTCCAAGATCTTTTAATTTCAATGTCACGAGCATTTGGAGTATGTTTCCATAATTCTCATCCACTTCGGGAGTAATCAAAATCAAGAAAATTTTAGTTAGTATCTTTTCGATGTCTTGTCTTTGGTTGTACATTCTCGTCATCGATGGTAAAAACGCTGATCATGACTTTAACAAAGCCTCCCCCTCCATCAAGAGACAATTTGACAAAAACATTGTCGTGGTCAATACCTATCGTTGTGCATATCCATGGATAAGTCTTTGAATATCTTTGCAATGCACAACAGGTCTCTCGTACTGTTCCCCAGAATTATCAAAAAAGTCGCACGTTTTCACTTCAAATTGTTCATCGAGAAAATGATTAATATTGTACAACTTGTCTTTCAAAAATGGTTCAATTGATGCTGGATTCCTCGTTGCTTTACGAATTTCTTGACCTAGCTTCAGTGTTTTGTTACGAGAAAGATTCAACTCACTTTGAGTATGAGCAAGACTTTTTGAAGAAATCTCAAAGCTTGCGGTTGGTGACTGGCTTGTAGCACCCACACATTCATCATCCGATGATGTTTGGGAACGAATATCACTTAAGTTCTGTTTAAATGTATCTTTGGTACACTGATGACTCTTTCCTCTTCCGAATTCAGATAGACATTTTGCACACAGTTTCTTAGAAGTTCCAGATTCTGATGGCCGTTCAGCTTTTTTCCATGGAAGCGCTTTGCCTTGTTTCAAATTTGGATTTGAGGTTGACTTTGTAATTTTGCAAATGTAGCAGTCACAATCAGAATCTCGAGTTCGTGATGGACGCCCAATCAATGAATAATCTGGTAATTCAATAGTGTGATCATATATGTTTCGAGAATATTCCGAAAGAATAAAACGAATCCACAAACTGTTGTTGGATATCGAATATCATCGGGATCAAAATGCATTAAATTTGAATGAATAGTCCTGATCTGATTTTCTGTAAGAACTCGCATTTCCTTCGATTTTCGGAGACATAGTAAACAAACTTTTTTTCCACAAGCATTGTGGTTCATTCGCTCATATGGCATACTTGTCTGAATGTGATGAAAACAACTTCTGATTTGCTCAATATGTTGACTCGCATTATGCTATTGCTTGGCTGACGTCATAATACCAAAATTATCACTGAATAGCCATGACATGTGTTGCATTGAATTGAAACGAGCATCGATCGTTGATGTCTAGATGGGACATAGATATTCGTCCGACCTCAAAATAGCTGCTTTTGTCTCTCTCGGAATAGCGACAACGGCAACATAGCTCTGAATATGACATGTGTGACGAGAGAACATGATATGAGCAAACTCGTAGGTTTGTATAAATAATCTGAACTTCAAAAATGCAAAAAAGCAAAAAATGACGACCATTTTGAAAATTTGGCATTGTTATGTGCCAATAACACAACAGCATACCTAGAATATGTCACACTGATGTTCCTTGATCAATTTATACTGGATTTGTAATAGAGCTTGTGCATGAAGATGGGTCAAAAATAGTCATAATTCGAACAAAGGGCAAAAATCTGAAAAATTGACCGCCATTTTTGAAAAAATGGTTTAACAAAAAAAGTTACCGACCGGTTTTTTTGAAATGCAGTTTTTACAACTTCTGGGACCCTAGGCTACCCATTCATGAAGGTATTTTGAATGGAGTCGATACATAGAATTTGACCCCTCAAAACCCACCGTGCACTGGAGCATAATATTCGCTATTTTTTTCAGTCATAACTAAACTTGAGATCATCTTTTTTCATTTCATTTAGAAAAGTATTTATTGAGCAATACAAAGATGAAAATTACCACACTTGTCAATAAATTTATTCCAAAAATAGGAAGTCACGACGTTTCGGATGATGCTACAGCCATTATCAAGTGGAAAGCCAACTTGATAATGAAGTGAAAGTCCACTTGATAATGGCTGTAGCATCATCTGAAACGTCGTGACTTCTTATTTTTGGAATAAATTTATTGACAAGTGTGGTAATTTTCATCTTTACATTTGACACCGAAGTGCATTTTCGAATTATCCAACATGAGCAATACATAATAGAACAAGCAAAATATTAATTAACTACAAAGCATCTGTTTGTCATTTGTTGAATGAAAATTTTGCTGAGTTTCTTACTTTATATTATTCTTAAGACAGTAGGACATAATTCATACCCTTGATAGAGTACATGTGAACCTAAACCGTACGAAGCTGAAACCATCTACATGAATCTGAAAATGCAATTTGCATGAAAACTCTCGGTATACCCTACGTTTTCTTCTCATGATTGGCGCAGTATGTTGCTGATACACCATGAGAAGTATCGACTGAACTCAACGTACTGCTCAATCATCTCTCACTAACAAATATTTAGAGAATCATTTGTTAGCAGTGATAACTTGCTCGACAAAATTTGATCAGATCTTGAAAAACTGCAGATTAACATCTGATAAGAGAGGGACTTTTATACAGTTTCTACTGGTCGTGCTAGGGGGTCGTGTGAGATCTCTCTCCGGTTCGTCTTCCTTTTCATCTTGCATTTTCGGTTTTTGGCTATCATTGTGGGTGATTCTTGTATTGTTGAGCTCCTCATGTACTCATCGTCGTCATAGTGTGTCTAGTGCTATTCATTTATCGACGGATTCGACGCAGTGGAGGATTTATCCTCATATTCTCTGGATTACCTTCGCATTGTGATTAGCGAACCAATACAACGAACTGTGAGAGTCAGAGTTCGAGTCTTGGCAATAATTTTGTGACTACTTACAGCTAATTCTTAATCATGTCACAAAGTCGGGTTACCAGATCAAATTCAACCAGCTCAACAAACAGTGAGGCAGTAAGCAGTGCTACCTTTGATCTTTTGAAACAACTACTTCTCGAGACTAAGAAAGATATCATTTCATCTTTTTCTGCAAAAATCGATAAATTATTGATTCAAGTAGATCATCTGGAGTCGATGATGACGACACTCAAGAGAGTTTGATTGTAGTTGGAAAGAGCCAATATAGAATGATTTTATATAGATGGTTTTAATTTCTTTTTCTTTTTTCTTACAATTAATTTCAGTTAACATCCGTTAACTATCTTCAGGTAAAAAGGAAGGAAATATGATCTACACTGTAAATCGCTGGATACGAAAATTGCATACAAACATACCAAAATCACATACAATTTGAAACTAACATCTGATACGAGATTCTCGTATGTTTACAGAGATCTGGTATGTTTTTCATACCAAATCTCATTTACCTTCGTATGTGATTGGTATGTAGCGATACGAACTATTCTATCTGTGATTGGATGTTTTCCACTGAAATACGAATTGTTGGTATGTTTTATATACGAGACCCGATGCAAATTCATCCTTATTCGTATGCATCGGTATCCATTTGGTATGTGCAGCTTTAAGTTACATAGCAAAAAAATGTATGTATTACATGCTACTGTCAAGTAACTTTTTTCAGTAATACCAGTCGCGAATATTTTTTGTTTGATAGAGTGATATTTAACTAGATTAGATTTATTGTGAATTATGCCCGCGAGATTGTCGTTGTTTAATTCTAGCAAACGTAAATTTTAAATTAATAACTTTAATTCGTTGTTTTAATGTACAGCAACATTAACAGGACGTTTAGTTAGCTCTACTTTATGAGCCAAGTTTATTAACGTCAATACATATAAACGATATCTTTCGTGCAATCATGTTGACTTATATATCTCAAACATAACTATTTTTGCGTTTAATGAATTATAATGTGTTTTTATTTCGGATTGATAATATGCCTTATTTCAAAATTACATGATGCACAATTGTTGATGGCTGAAATCTTATTGATTATTCATGAAATGCCTTAGACTTACGTGCATTGAAATCGAATTCAGTATTGAAAGAATGACTCTTGAATGTCATTATCTCACTACTTGCAGAACAGTTGTAACATTAGTGTGATCTTTATTGACAAAAGTCCTGAAATCAAGATACTTTGGAGATGATTGATGATTTCTTTTAACATTGTGCTAGTATGGCTTCAGTATGTAAAGCACACCACATTTGAAATAACATACGAAAAGCATACAAATATATACCAAGAGAATACAGAAATATACCAAAAAAATATATTGGTATGCATCCTTCGTATGTGATTGGTATTGAGCGATTTACAGTATAGTATAGAATTTAAAATTCACACCGACGTCTACGTCATAATAACATAATATTGAATACAAAAGGGGGAAGGGCTATGAAAACTCAAGCTATTCAAAACTCAAGAGAGTGCAGAGTGCCCAGGAAAAGGAAATTTAGATATTGAAAACCCAAGGACCACCTGTGCTTGATGATGTTTTCCACGAGATGGAGCAGCGACAATACCGCTCAAGCAATCTCATTATTTCTGGAATAAAGGAGAAAGTTTCTGGGACGATCAAGCAAAAAACTGAGCATGATATTGAACAAGTAGAAAAAGTGATCAACTTCTTGAATGTTTGTGATGTTGACATCGTACAGTGTAATCGAATTGGGAGATTCAGAGGAGATGGGGATAGGAAGTTGAAAATAAGAATTAACAGCGTTGATAAAAGAAGACAAATTCTCACACAATCTAGGTCTTTGAAGGGATCTGCTTTTGATAACATATGCTTGAAGCCAGATCTTACCCAGATGCAGCAATATCAGTAAAGGATTCTGTGGAAAGAAGTCAATGAAAGACGAGAGAATGGAGAATATGTATTTGCTTACAGGGGTAATATTAAAACAAGAGGAAAACAAGAAAATTTTCAGAACTGATTTTACAGAATAACCCACAGTGCAGAGAATTGCCAATTATCTTCTCCACAAATCTCAATCGTGCTTTTAACAAAATCGATTACGCTCGTGCAATAATATGTGCTCAAGGTATTGATGTTTTCTCCTGCTACAGAATTTTGGTTTACTGAATCCCATTCCGACGATGTTATTGCAATTGACGGATACAATATTTTTCGCAATGATCGTGATGACGGTCGCATAGGCGGAGGCGTAGTATTATGGGTCAAAGTTTCTTTACAACCTGTCGTCTTCCAAACTCAAGGTAATCCTTTTGGTACGAACAGTGTTTGGCACCAAAACGTCAAGAGACAATGCGATTTATTCCTTGGTCAGTACCTTCCCGTCCATTTCACGTGTTGTGGAAAAAATATACAACATTCCTTTCCAATCAATCGACGAGGTCTGATCCAGTTTTTCAAAAAGACCAGAGTTTGAGCAGCACAAATGAGTGGTCATCTAACATGACCGTTGAATGTGTTCGTGAATTAATTGAAAAGTTAAAGGCGAACAAAGCACCAGGTTTTGACAACATACCATGCGTGTTATACAAAAATATCTGCCGACATTATTTGTACCCCTTTGACTCATCTCATATGTGTACTGTAAACTGTAGACAGCCAAAAATCAGACAAAATAACAGCCAAAATGATCAGACAATTGCAACAGACAGCATCAGACGATGAACAACCAAAAGTGGTTGTTCAGAGCAGACAAGATGAGACAATTATTCGCCAAAATATCAGACAATTCTGTCTACTTTTCTAAAAGTATTGTCTCTCAAACTCAAAGTGTTTAAATATGATCAAAATGATCAGACAATTACAACAGACAGCATCAGACGATGAACAACCAAAAGTGGTTGTTCAAAGCAGACAAGATGAGACGATTATTCGCCAAAATATCAGACAATTCTGTCTACTTTTCTAAAAGTATTGTCTCTCAAACTCAAAGTGTTTAAATATGATCAAACTATTCAACATCAGCTAATGGCAACTAGTCACTCCTAATCACATAGGTTCTAACTCTGCTCCACTCATTTACACTCGCAATATGAACAACTCTGATACTGTACAAGTCCGCTGTGTCAATGTCAACTTTAGGGAAGTACATAGACCCTTAAAAGCTGTAAAAAACATTGTAAAAACAGAATTAAATGATGGCATCAATGCGTCAAATATCCAGGCCTGTTATTGCCATGCCTCAAGGTGTATACAAAGAACCCTACTTATTTACAGCATTGTATATTCTATAATATAAAATTGTCAAGGACACCATCCAATTTCAATAAAAGGGTATATACGTGTTAGTCATAAGCAGTATGATAGGCAGTAAACGCAATAATGTGAATTAGTTCGTGCGATGAGACAACAATTGTCTGACAAGCAGGAAATTTGTCTGATAATACGCAGTAAGTGCCAAAATACTGATGTGGCTCACAAATTGTCCGATACGTGGCTGTTTACAGTTTACAGTGTGTGTCGGTTTTAACTCTTTTGTATCCCTCACCGTGGAAGCAAAGACTGATCACCCCTATTCCCAAAACAAAACCCATCAGCAAAGACAACCTCCGTCCTATCTCTCTTTTTCCAGTTTTATCCAAGGTGTGTGAGAAAGCTATCCTGAGTACTGGACTGGCAAGCAAATTGCGAGAAACATTTGGCTATCATCAGTTTGGCCATCAATGTTCCCATGTGTTCGACTACTGTAGCACTAATTTGCATACATGAATTAATCACAAGCTTCCTAGAACAAACAAATATTATTGGAGTTCACATCATAGCCTGCGATTTCTTAAAGGCCTTTGACCAACTTGACCATGATGCAATAATTAGAAAGCTAAGTGAAAATGATTTTCCTCCTTTTGTCAAATGGATTGCTAGTTACCTCAATGGTCAACAGATTAAATGAATAAACGTTTATTTATCAATACTGAAAATCATGCATTTCAAAAAGGAAGTCAAACAAAAAGTTAAGAGTAATACATCAAGTAAGTAACTTTCTTGATTGCTGTCTCTTATAAAGTGCGGAACGTCGAGGAATGAAAGAGGATGACCGACGTGATGTCGCACAAGCCTGTAGTTGAACGTAACCACTTCTTGACAGTACAGATGGAAAAATAGAATTAATGCAATTTTCGGGATTTCGAAGCTGATTGAAGAACTTCAGACTTCTCTTCTGTCGTCTGCTTTCAAGCGAAGGAAACAAAGTGCAAGTGGAAGCTACAGAACAGATTATTCTGTGGCAACGTTTGCGGATTTTCTCGAGCTTGGAGGAATTCCCTTTGTTCTTTCCAAGAAGTAGAGGTGAGTTATATTCGAGAATTGAAAGTATGTGTGACTTATAAACTTGCATTACTCCTTTTTCAGTTACAGCAGCATACGTCGTAATTTCTTCAAAAGATAGATTTTTTTGACTGGCGGACTTACATATCTAAGCAACGTGCTGATCCCATTTCAGATTACTTTGGAAGATAACACCGAGGAATTTCATGGATTCTACTTGCGGAATGTCAAAGTAATTTATTAAATCCGAATCGTTGTTTGCCTTTTTTCGAAATATCATCTTTTTTGTCTTTTTGTGATTCAACAATAGACCTTTTTCTTCGCTCCACTTCGAAATGTTTTCAATATCATTTTTAATCGCATTTTTCAAAAATGATTCATTGAGGTACGGTATAAAAAGGGCGATATCGTCTGCGTATTTGATAATCACGTATTTGAGATCCCATGTGTGCTGCAAAGAGATAAGTTGAAAGCACTGCACCTTGGGGTAAAGATAGTAAAGATATTCAATTCCTTCAGCAACCCATTAACTGTCAAGTCAGGCGTTCCACAAGGATCAGTTCTCGGACCTTTTTTATTCAACATGGTTGTAGGTTCACTGAAACCACAAGAAAGTAACACCAAAATTATTCAATATGTTGATGACTGTACCTGCATATTCCCTGCTTTTGTTGGACATGATCCTCACGCTACCATCACTAGAGAGCACATGAATATAATTGAATGGTCATCTTCGGTTGGTCTTCGATTAAATCTGGCAAAGTGTAAACGCATGTGGATTCCTAGGTCAATCAATTGCTTCGTGTCATCATTTCCGGACATTGGTCAAGTTGACGAACTCAAAAGTTTGGGTGTAAAACTCACGTCTGATTTGAAATGGGAGAGACATTTCGAGTATATCAATAAAATTGCATCGACACGCTTGTATGCTCTTCGAATTCTCAGACCCATTCTTGAACCATCACAGTTGGCACAAGTTCATCATGCTTTGATTCGATCTGTTATCGAATACTCATTACCACTGAGTGTTGACATCAGCTGTTTGTCTTAAAATGCCTGATGGTATTACCAGGAATACTGGTATTTTTACTTCAAAAAGAAAGAGTCGCTTACTCTTACGCAAACATGCTTTCTTCCCGAGGACATTTTTGAGCGTAAACAAATTCAAAGAAATTGACGTTTTCAGTGCTTCTCTTTCTACAGTAAAAAGGTTTCTGATAAAACATTTCACATAATTTTCTCGGTTCTTTTTAAAAAGTATCTTTTTTCTCATTGTCATGTATTTTAGGTAGGTACATTTACAGTATATCTGGTTTTTAATGTCTCACCTTTATTCTGTTAATCTGTTGTATTTCATTTGTATTTGAAAAATGCTATGTATTTTACTACTATGTCTTTTATCAAGTACATTTGTTCATACTGTAATATGTTTCAGGTACGTGTATATTTTCAGTATCTAGTTTTCTATTGTCTCATTTTGATTCTGGTAATGTTGTAATCTGTATATCATTCACATCTGATGACTGTAATTGGCATCCAGCTGTTGTCATCATTTTGAATAAATACAAATACAAATACCACTGTTTGTAGGAATTCTGGCAAAGGATGAAGCTATAGTCGAATAAATACAAGATAGAGCCCACCGAATCATATGTGCGGACCCAAGCGAATGGCAATTCAGTTTCCTTCCAAGCTTGAAATCATGGCGCGAAGATGCAGCCTCCAAAGTTCTGCTCAAAATTTCTTGTAATGCAGACCATCCTATAAATCCAATGTGTCCCCAAACTTCATGTCGCACTGGAAGATTTGTTCAGCCAGGAGTTCGTACAACTCGTAGAAGAAATTCGTTTTTCCCAAGAGTGACAATGATCTTGAACCACACTGCTATTGCCTAATTTCTCATGTCTTTCTCCTCTTTGAAGACATTTCTGATTTCGAAATTTTTGTATCGCGTATATGGTTTGTCTGATTTCCATTGACTTCTGAAAATATACGATTTACTTACTTACTAACGCGATAGGCTTTCCATAGGACACTCTTCACTATTTGTACAGCCAACGTTCAGTAGGCCTTCATTTCTTATGGCACCGGATTTTGCCGCGATTCCCCCAACTACCAAATTTTCCGATTTTCGTTTCCTATAGTTTGCCCCGGAGTGAACTTTACGGTTTTTTTCACTAACGCTTGATCAATCTTTGCTTCACGCTGCTGTATGTGTACGTGAGGATAATCGACGCTTCTTTGCTATTCTTCTTGTCAGCATGAACATTAATTTCGAGGGAAAATCGAAATCCTTTTACTTGAATTAACAGCATATAGTCCGGGAGCTAGCGTGAAGTTGTGCAGGGAACGAGGTAGTACATAAAACTTTCACATAGCATAGTACACCTCTAACCTACGGCAAAACTTCGCGTCTGCCGGATCAGATCATTTGCTTTTCAGAAATAGAGAGGATAACACAATCCTATGTATTTCCAGTGGTAAAATTGTGACATTTAAGGTGTTGACTCCATTTTTTTGAATTTTTGCTCATAAAAGTTACACAAATTGGTATTTTGTTGAACTGGTTATTATAGAAATCATTTACAGATCATGATCTTTCAAATGAGTTATCATTCAGTGACAGAGGATGAAGTAAAGTGTACAAACAGACACTTTTCGTTAAAGTATATCAACAATTTTCCTGAAATTTCTATGTTAAAATTTGCAGTTGCACCAACGAAAAGTGTCTGTTTGTACACTTTACTTCATCCTCTGTCACTGAATGATAGCTCATTTGAAAGTAGATTTGATCTGTAGCTCATTTGATCTGTGGATGATTTCTATAATAACCAGTTCAACAAAATACCAATTTGTGTAACTTTTATGAGCAAAAATTCAAAAAAATGGAGTCAACACCTTAAATGTCACAATTTTACCACTGGAAATACATAGGATTGTGTTATCCTCTCTATTTCTGAAAAGCAAATGATCTGATCCGGCAGACGCGAAGTTTTGCCGTAGGTTAGAGGTGTACTATGCTATGTGAAAGTTTTATGTACTACCTCGTTCCCTGCACAACTTCACGCTAGCTCCCGGACTAATAATTTCAACTTGCAGAAAGGTTTGCAGAAAAAACATTTTATCGATACTGGAGCATCCAATTTTGATATAAAAAATCGAAAGCCTCTTTACATACATATGTAAAAAAATATTCAAAGCAGGAAAGAGTTAGTTTGATATGATGAAATAATCAATTTCAAAGCGCCGAATCAATTTTCTTCTGTGGTAACGCATCACAGGGCTGGAATAATAAAGGATCTACCGTCATTTGGTCTGCTGTATAAATTTAGTGGGAATTGTACGTTCCTTAGCCTCACTATCGTAAGATTATTCCACATCTCGAATGATTTCATTACATGGGATTTTTCATCTAAAACATGAAGCTTAGGAGTTTCGATGAATGGTTAGATTTCAATGCAGCCCCATGTGCAATACCAGTAGCGCCTATTGCCTGAGCACTTGACAGGGGATCGCAGAGCATTGTCTGAAGATAGCGGCATGCGATCAAATTTGATTCCGGCCGGGTTTAATTACGCCGGCCGGCTTCAACCATGATGCATTACATAAATTTTATAGAATTTTTTAGCAACGTGTTCCAACTTTGTTTTGCATTTATCTAGATTTTGTCAAATGCTTTAAATATAGACTTCGCAATAGATCAGTAGATTTCTTTTCTTAAAATACTGCCGGTATTTTGCAATATTTTCCATGGATTTAAGCAAGTATTTGAGCTGTCCAGAGTCTTGCACAGGTACTTGTGGGCAAAATTTCTGTGCATGGTCAAAATTTTTGGAAGCTCTACATTTCTACATTTATCTATCAAATCTCAACAGATGTAACCACCACGAGACATGTTTCGGCCTGTTGGGCCTCATCAGTCATGGGTAGGTTTGAACCAGTGACGTTGGAGCTAGGGGACGTGCAAGCATACCCTCTAACCGCAAGGCCACCGGACCATCTGTTGAGAGCGTGAATTAGCCAGGAAGGCACTGCTTTAACGCAGGCACGTGGAGGGCGGACTGCTTTCTGCAATCACTTGCTTGCACGTCCTCTAGCTCCAACGTCACTGGTTCAAACCTACCCACGACTGATGAGGCCCAACAGGCCGAAACATGTCTCGTGGTGGTTACATCTGTTGAGATTTGATAAATTTATCAATTTCCAGGTTACTTGTCTAAACATGTAATGAGTAGCGCCTGCGTGAAGCGCCTCAATCTCGGATGCGGTATTAAGTGATTGCAGAAAGCAGTCCGCCCTCCACGTGCCTGCGTTAAAGCAGTGCCTTCCTGCCTAATTCACGCTCTCAACAGATGGTCCGGTGGTCTTGTGGTTAGAGGGTATGCTTGCACGTCCTCTACCTCCAACGTCACTGGTTCAAACCTACCCACGACTGATGAGGCCCAACAGGCTGAAACATGTCTCGTGGTGGCTACATCTGTTGAGATTTGATAAATTTATCAATTGCCAGGTTACTTGTCTCTACATTTATCCTTATGGTAAACTTACGGAAAAGCCCCAAAGCATCCGTTTCAATGAGAAGAGAACATTTCGGAAATCGAAAAACAAGCCACATGTTAAAATTTTGGTTGGGCATCATTTTGGATAACATTGAGCTGTTTTTTGGTTTTCAGCTCGCATATTTTGTTAAAAAGTCGCAGAGGTTCGCTGCTCACAGTATTATCATTTCAACGATTCTTATTCCTGTAGTAGCCTACTGTACTACAGAGGTAGCTGACCACAAAGCTAATCAGATCCATGATGTGGCCTGCTACTAGAACGTTTGTCTACCTTTGAGCTGGATAATTCGCATGTAACATGCAAATCTTGCAAGTTACAAGTCATGGCATACATTTAAGAATATCATCATCTGTGTACAGATTATTACGTGTACATACCCTGTATTTTTTCTCTCCTACAACTGCATGTGCATGCATTAATTTTGCAATTCTCAACTCATAGAGGCAGTGGTAGTAGCAGCACATCGCATCGACTTGGACTCCAGACAAAAATTATGGCGCACTGGGGCGAACGGATCTCTCCAAATGTACACAGAGAGTATAGTGCAACTAGTATATGCTAAGCCTCACATTTGACAAGTAATCATAAAGGTCTTTTTGCAAGTTTCAATTTTCAAGAAATGGCTTTAATATTTGTAAGCATAATTTGTTTAATTGTCATTCATGTTTTGACTTCCTACTGCTTTTCTAATTTAGACTTTTTCTAACTGCATGTTTTCAATTGCACAAATCAAGGAAGACAACATTTCAAGGTTGAACTTCACCAATTGTGTCCAGTTGCACGTTAAAAAAACTGGTACAGAACATTCGCTAAATAACGCAATGGTCTTGTCCGATAACTGAACTTCAAGGCTCGTCGGAGCGGAAAGTTCGCCATGTTTGAAATTTCAAAAGAAAACAGGTTCTCTCCCTCCATTTTTCCGGTGTTTTTTTCACGAGTAAAGTAAATAACGGACTAGAAAAAATGCCTGATGCGCTTCGTCTCTCAGGACTGTCAAAAGTTTCGATTTAAGAACTTGATTGTCTCAATCCTTAAGAAAACCCTGAGAGACGAAATGCGATGGTCAGCAACTTGCGATACTCATGAATATGCCGTTGTATAGCCACATGGGGAGAACATTTTCTCCCTTGAAATTTCCAATAACTGAAATTCACCCCGCCTAAAATTTGATCAAAATAATTTTTGGCTGGATGGCTGTTTAATGATTTGAACCTGGGATGGTCGGAAGAAAAGCACCCTGACCTTTGTAGACTTTCATTATTGTATGGTCAGCCTATTGACACTGCTTGTGTCTAGGCACAGCCTCTTTGTGTCAGAGTCTGCTTTTCCTAATAAGTGAACATCAGATTAGCAGATGTTAACAGATATTCCTGTATATCTTCTGTTTAAAGCCTAGAATTATATTCGCTGGTATTTTGACAATAATATATTAGATTGGTTCTTATGATCTTTTTTGCTTTATGGAAAAGCCAGTTGGTTCTCTTTAGTATTTGACATAATGACATTGATTTCATGCTCAAGAGTTAATTGTAACAATTGCAAAATCTTCAAATAGCCAAGTATGTTTAGTTGAGTGCATGGAGCACGCTTTACGATGCTTGAGAATGCTCAGGACTGGTTGCCCAGGACTCACCAGCAGCGTTCCAAATGGTAACAAACTTGATGCGATAAGTTGCTTCAAAGTCAATTGTAATTGCCAGAACCTTGTCATTGTTTGGATGATCTACTTGAGACTGTACACATTTGCTGCTTGCAATCATTCCATCATTGATGTTCTCGGCTGTCCCCGAAACGAGATCGGACACTGTAGCTGGCTTGTCCCGTGACAAATCATTCGGATGAGCAGCTGGAGGAGTCAGCGGCAGTGAAGTCGTTGTTGTTGCTGTTGTTGTTGGAGCGATGGTTGTATTTCCCTCTGTAATGAAATTATGTCTATCGTAAAGTTCTGTGAAATGTGAGACTGCATTGAGATCAGTCCTGCTGAAAGCACTTTCAGGTGATGAATGTGTCCATTTCCTGTTCAAAAATAAATCCTACGTCAAGTAATCCTGAATCATGATAATTATGAACCATAGTCCCTGCCTGAAATATTCCCTTCAATATTCTGCCAAATTTCAGTTTGACCGGCCAAGTGGAGGATCTATTTCTATACATGTGAAGATGTGAATCAACATGTTTTGCTCATTGTGTTTTTTTCAAAACAAAAAAAAAGTATCGCTTGCTGTGAAGTTATTATCAAACTGAAAAACAGTCTCTTTGTTTGCGTCACGTGAAATGGTACATTGAGATCATTGCAGAATTTGCAGGCATTTGACACGAATTCACGCTGTCTCTTTGAACAACAGAATGACATAGCAATAGCCAAGAACGCTTAATGAAGAAAGCTCTACATGACAAAGTACCAAGATTCACAGAAAATGAGCGCATGCAAATCAACTTGAAAGACGTCTGAAAGTGAGAAACATGGCAAACAACATAGAAGAAGATAAATTCAATTGATGTGAATACTGATAGATCGGAAAGAAGATGCAGCATGATTGCATGGAAACAGTAGAAAGCAATTTGGAAAAATAATAAATGAAATTATAACAAAAATACACGAAATAGATGAATTTAATAATAAATAAAATGAAGGATGAAAAAGAAATGATAAAGTCTCTAGGAATCACCTGTTATTGTGGAGCAGAGAGACCTTTTAACGGGCGCAACAGCGAACATCTGCAGAAATGGTGCCAAGAGGGAAGACAGAGACTCAAAAGCCAAGCCATTATCCACCGAAACGCAGCATCACATGTTCTGCCAACACTGACCTTAGACAGAATATTTTCGTGTCCTAAAGCTGGGTGTATTCACGTATTCGGGTTAACAAGCCGTCATTGTGTGTCCAAAAAGAGTTTCTGTTTGATTGCCAGCTAATTCCGAAAAAATTATTATATTCCTTTTTTATATATTTATTTGTATCAAATTTAATTCAATTTTATTGATATATTTTGTATGTTTGTGTTATAATTTCACTTACTATATTTTCTAAATTCCTTTATGCTATTTACATGCAATGATGTTGCATTTTCTTTCTTACCTGTCAGCATTCACATCATTTGAAATTATCCTCTTCTGTGTTGTTTGCCATGCCTCTCACTCTCAGACTTCCGTCAAGTTGCTTTGCATGCGTTGATTTTCTGTGAATTCTGGTACTCTGTCATGTTCATCAGGTTTGATGGGACTCCGACTCCGGGGCTTAATGGGAATCCGGAACTCCGAATCCGGGGTTTGATGGGACTCCGGGACTCGCACTTCGAGTTGAAAGGGAATCCGGGAATCCACTCTGGGCTTTGATTTGAATACGGGACTCCACTCCGGGCTTTCATGTGACTTCCAACTCCGACTCCGGGGTTTGATGGGACTCCGGGACTCGCACTTCGAGTTGAAAGGGAATCCGGGAATCCACTCTGGGCTTTGATTTGAATACGGGACTCCACTCCGGGGTTTCATGTGACTTCCAACTCCGACTCCGGGGTTTAATGGGACTCCGGGACTCCGACTCCGGGGTTTGATGGGACTCCGGGACTCCGAATCCGGGGTTTGATGGGACTCCGGGACTCGCACTTCGAGTTGAAAGGGAATCCGGGAATCCACTAGGTCTTTGATTTGAATACGGGACTCCACTCCGGGCTTTCATGTGACTTCCAACTCCGACTCCGGGGGTTTGATAGACTGCGGGACTCCACTCCAAGCTTTCTTGGGAATCCAGGACTTGTACTGCGGGCTTTGATTGATCTTCCGACTCACACACCGTGGTTTGATTGGAATCCAGGCCTTGGAATCCGGTTTGAAAGAGAATCCTGGATTCCGACTCTGGGGTTTGATGGAACTCCGAGTTCAAAGGGACTCCGGGACTCCACTCCGGGCTTTCATGAGACTTCCGACTCCAGGATTTAGGGTACTCCGGCACTCCGAGCTTCGGAGTTGAATGGGACTCCGGGACTCTGCATCTTAATTTCAAACGTACGAAGTCGCGCTCTATTTTCAGAAAGCATCAACTCAAATCGCTAATTGCACAAAATTGATATTCATTGTAGCAGAGAGCGAGCAATTTCCAATGACTCAGGTGTTTCTTGAAACTCTACAGAACCCCTCTATCCAATAGCATTTAACATTAATGGATTTTTCATTGCTTACCTCCTTCAATTACCTGAACTTCACACAAAAACAGCGGCTCTCGATGGTTCTTCAAAACGGTCACTTACCTGCCCCGATTGTTGTTGCATTTAAAAGAAATTTTCTCAATCTCAGGAGATGGTCTGGTAACTTCTCTGCATAGATATTGATCTTTCAATCTGTTTGACCAAGTTGCTTGCCTCACTGCGCTTAAATATACTTCTATGTATTCGGTAAAAAAAGAGCTGAATATTATGACTTCCTTCACATGGTATTGTGCTTCCAGATCAACACTCCAATAGTGTGGATGATCACCATCACGGGTGGCCGAGCAGGAAAAGAGACTAGTACTTCCATCTACTGCCAAGTCAGACGTGTAAGATATCCTTGCTGAACTTTGACTTGTTGGTTTCCTCAATGCCAAATTTTTTCCGAGTACAGATGTGACCTGATGTGAAGCAATACTTGAAAGAAAGTATAGGAAACCAGAGCAAAGCATGTCGATCAGTTTGAACTGTGACTGTGTGATAGATATATGATTGCGTGGAAATATGTTATGGTAACAATTATCTGTCACAACTTCAATTTTTCTCTGACTGTTTAGGAGCTGAAATTTATTATTTTAATGGAATGGCAGATGAACCATCAGAAATAAAAAAGTTGATTGGCGTTTATATAAAAAATATGAAAGCAGACGTTTTTATAAAGAATATTCCTGTCTTCCGTATCTGTCTGCATCAGACTGGGTGGCGTTGATGTTTCTTAACTATTTCACAATTCATCGTACTGTTGTTGAATTGAACTTGACTGATGCAGAAACTGATGGACTTCAGGAACTAATAGTCAAGGGATGTCAGAACTTTGTATTTCAAGTTGAAGAAAAATGCATGGGAAGTGAAGCAGCCAATTGTGTAGAGGACAAGTAATTATAACTGTTATGGAAAGTAAAGTCATTAATTATATGAAATATTGCCGCTGGATTTCGGGGGAAGTAAGAGCGAGGTTTTTTACTCAACGTTTCGAGATTCTCCAACGTTAAAGAGTCCAGACGAATAGAGAGAACTTCGTTACTCATCTTATAGAAATACAAGACCGAAATCCGTACTACAGCCAATGAAAGCCCAAAAAGTAGCAGCTACAGACGGTCACGCAGAAATTCTACTTTTGACTTTTTGATCTTCATCTGCCAAACTCCACGAATTGATAATGAGTTTCCCTCTCAAGTGATAGTTTTTACAACAAGAGACATAAAATTTTGAGAAAATAGCATTCATTCAGTATAGAACGGGCTCTGCTTCATTTTATAATTATATTTCCAACATTACAAAAAACTCACGTAATGGACGGTCGTTGTGTCCACTTGCTAATTTGTTTGCAAATCAATCTTATGAGAATTTCATTCCTGAGATTGGTACTACATTCACATTTTTTATATTCTAGTCAATTTCCCCTTGTAGTTTTGTGTTATAAAGGCCGTGTACCGGCCACTATTAATCATAAACAAATAATTAATTTCGTTAACTTTCACTTAATTTTTAACACTATCTATTACGGATCGACACCATCTGTTATCCTAATTAAGAATTCCAACATCCTTGTACATGATGCATATTACAAGTATTGAGAAACATTTGGATGAGTAGAAAACACGGATGGATGCTTTTACGTAAGCTATATGTATGTAAAATTCACAGTGCTATAATTAATCATGTTGTACAGTCTCCGGCGCATGTTCCCTCACTGTTGTACACCTGTGGTTAGAAAATTAAAAACAGTTGGATTATTTGAAGAGTTTTAGCATGTTAATTTTTTCAATCGAAACACTGCAAGGCCTTTTTGCATAATGATATCATAGTATTCCACTATTGATTTTGTGAATGGAGTAACAATCACAAAACTTTAATTAGCAATCAATCTTGTTTTAATCAAAAAGTTTATATTCGATTTCTGTTTAGCTTCTAAATCATGTCACGTACAAAATTAGTAAGGAGAAAGGTATATCATCTGAGAAATGCGCTCAAGTTGTGATTTTCAGGAAGGAAGGCAAAACTGTGACCACCATTGCTACGAAGTTGCTATCAAAGTCATCATGTTTAAAAAGAAACCAATGCAGGAGGAAGTCTGGCAGCTGAAGGCGCAAAATGAGGAGCGCAATCCGTTTGGAAGGCAGCAAAACGGAATAAAGTATTTATAAACAGGACAGTCAGAATAGGAATGACTGCATCATATCGATTCTGTTCACAAATGAAAGTTGTACACTTCGTCCTAACTACGTATGATATCTACTGCAAAATATCTTGTTTTAATAATTGTTTAATAAATAATTAATAAATAGATTTAGTAAATAATAACAATAAAAATAGTTGTTTTAAGTTGGGTATTTCTATTCAATCAGTGCAAACAAAGACTGCACTTCGGCGTCCCTCGACTATAAAAAATATTCATCATTAGGTTGTATCCTTCGAATGTTGAATTGGTGTCTCTACACCTGTTGAATTTTTTGAATATCTTTTAAACCAGAAACGCTGTGGCCACCAGATTTCTAGTAACTTGCAACTTTTGACAGAAGGATAATAAATTTGTCACAATTTAGCGTGAGAGCTATATTGAAACTTGAATATTTGGAATATTTTGGCTGATTTCGGTATATACTCAACTCTAATGTATTTTGCGGCATCAGTCCTTGATGAAATTAGTTGAAATTACATAAAGCACTCTTCCTATTAATGTAGAGTTATTCACAATTGCAAAATCTTTGAATTCGAAGTGATCAACTCATTAGGGATGCATACTTGAAGTTTGAAATTCAAATTTCAAAAATGATTGAAATGATTGAAAATATTGAAATATGAATGAATGAATTGCTGATCAACAATTATTGACATTTTCCAGATTCATGTTGCTCTCAAAGAGCGATCGATATATTATATATCTTTTGAGTGTTTGTCAGTCTTCTTAGTAAAGACATGTGAAAATATCGTGTTCTTGTAAATCAACAGCATTTAGCACAATATGTTCGAAGCTGTTCCATAATGAAGAAGTCCATGGACATTCAATGGATGCGCTTTATCGAGTGTTTTCAGTCACTGCACGTGACCATCATCAGGACATGAATGACAATGTTCCTCGTTTTCAACGGCCTTCCTCACAATGGAAGAAGATAACCGGAGACGGTTTTCATGTAATATCAGCTGTAGTAGGAAGAAGTTTCACATATTCTACTGCTACAACAAAACCTCTGATAATTAAATTGCATGAAATTGATCTATTCCGTGAAGCAGAGCCATGAAATCTGTTCCTTATTTAAATTTTGTTCATCGCTATCTGATTGCTACACCTTTAGACCCTTATAACAGCTGTGGAGGTTTCAAACTCATCAGTTACTGCTATAAAAGGTCAATTCCATAAAGAGGCGGACGCTCGTTTACAAAACGTTTTAAGTTGTGTAAGCAGCGTGAATAGCAACCTAGATCCTAAGGAGTTCACAGACGCATTTGTTTATAATCTTACGCATCTCATATATTTGTTACGCATCTTATACATATACTTGACCGATATTCGTACTGCAGCTAATTGGAGGCAAACAATTATCTTTCACAACTTCAATTTTTCTTTGATTTTTTAGGAATTGAACTCTATTATTTAAATGGAATGGCAGATGAACCATTAGAACCAAGAAGGTGATTGGCGTCTATATAAAAAAACCTGAAAGCAAACGTTTTAGTAAAGAATATTCCTGTCTTCCGTCTCTATCAGTATCAGACTGGGTGGCTTTAAGTAACTTTAAGAAATTAGGGACCAGGCCGAATTTTTGGTCTTCAAAAAGTTCATAAAAATGTTGAGAATCCTCCACTGCGTCTAATTGTTTCAATGACAGCCCTGCTACGCACGAGATAGCGAAGTCATTAGTTCAGCTCCTGCAAAAGTATTTTCCAGCGAAATTTATTTGTAAATCCTCTTTCGAATTTGTTGACTAATTGGTGGACTTGAATGTTTCCAAAAATGATATCATGGCATCAATTGATGTAGGGAACCTTTCACCAATGTTCCAGTTGAAGAGACGACGGACATCACTATTGACTGTCCAGCAGCTGTTGCACCCGTGCGCGAGAATTCATCTGTAAGTGCGACTGATCTGATATTGAGACTTGAAAGCTGGATAAATTGTGTAAAGTAATAAAAAATATAGTAAAATCAAGTCAAGATAAATGTTTCAGGAAATAGAGGGCTTGAATCACTGATAATTCTCATCATGGGAAGCCATAAAGCGTCGATGTCTGCTCATCACTTTATTTTTGTTTGAAATCACAAGGCCTTTCGAGCGTCACAGACGGCCATCGTCAGGAGAATGAATGTAGCTGCCGTGCTGCAGTTCATGATTGGTAGTCGATCACATCACGCTATGTTCAACAAAGACAAATAAAATAAATCCTTCACAGAAAATAACAAAATAAGTCATTACTTCTTCAGACCTCAAAATAGTAGAAAAAAATATATTAAAAGTAACGAAGCAAACAAAGAATCATTAATTCCACACAGAGCTGATATGAAACTTAGTCTTGTTGGAAGAAGCAAAAGTCTGAGACCACAACGATTCCTTTATAACACGCTTCCTCCAAACCACTTCTCTATCAATATTATCTCCATCGCTTTAAGGTATGCATTGTGAGGGTCTTCATGTAAATGTCTTGCTATCTCAGACCTGTCAATATCCATTTGCTTCACCGCCGATGTTCCTTCTTGCGCTCTTCGGCACTCCGACTCCGGGTTTGATGGGATTCCGGGAGTATAGTGAAAAGAATTACTACAACCATTACAAAACATTCCAAGAGTGATTTACAAAGAAGCAGCTGCTATTATTACCGCACCATTGACCCATATCATTAACGAGTCCATCATCTCCCAAAAATTTCCTTTTCCTTGGAAACAAAGCGTTATCACTCCTATCCCTAAAACTTCACCTCCTTCCATCGATGACTTAAGACCGAATTTCCCTGTTGCCCATACCGTCCAAGATTTGTGAACGTTTAGTCCTGAGATCAGTCACAGAATCAGTCATTGTGCATTTCGGAAATACCAATTCGGTGGCACTCATTGACAACGGCTGCTTTAATTGCACTGTATGATGCCATTGCATCAGCTCTTGAGAAAACAGATACGTCTGTTGTCGCCTTACTGGCCTACGATTTTAACAAGGCCTTCGACCAAAGAAGAGACGGTGTAATCATTCACAGTCTTCGCAAAAATGGGTTTCCTCTCGGCTTCATCAATTGGATCTTTGACTACCTTTGCCACAGAACACAAGCAGTCAAAATTCACGGCAGCATTGCTGCTTCACTTCCTGTAGTTAGCGGCATTCCTCAAAGGTCAATCTTAGGCCCCTTCCTTTTCAACACCGGGATTGACTTTCTCTCATCTATGCATCCCTCCAGTACTGTCATAAAGGACATTGATGACCGTACCTACATCATTCCGACTAAACCAACTCGGCCCTCTATCCCAAACCAAGAGCATGAGCATTTGGAATTCTGGTCTAAGACTGTGGGACTGTCACTCGATCTTTGGAAATGCAAATTACTATGGATACCCAAATCCTCGGGCTACCTTCCACCTGTTCTGCCTCAGCTTCAAGTTGTTGAGCAGATAAAAATTCTCGATGTCCTATTCACTCCGGACCTTAAGTGGGACGCTCATTTTGACGTTGTGAAAAACGTACTTCTCAAAGACTGTAGGCCTATGTGTTGCGCATATTGCAGCCGGTTTTAAATCCCTTTGACCTGCGCTGTGCATACATGTATTTTGGATTAATTGTGTCCTTAATCAAATGCTGTTCCCCTTTGTTAATATCACTGTCGAACAGCAATACATGTCTACTTGGCAAGATGCAACGCCGTGCTCAGAAAATTACTTGTCATAATTACTGTGATTGTTCAGCCCTTCCTGATTTGCACTCTCGCCGAACTGATGCAGCTGTCCGTTTTCTTCGTGCGATCCAGAGAAACGGAAGCCTTCCTCTCCATCCTCTATGTCCCCCTACGTCAACCCGTTCTGGTAGATTTCTCGTACCCACTTTCAGGACGACTCGGCGTCGGAACTCTTTTTTCCTGCGATGACTATAATCATTAATGACATCATTGTTGATTATGCAACTTGTGTTTCCTGCATTTCTCATCATCCTATCGCCTACCGCATCCTCGTAACGTTGTGTGTATAATGCGGTTAATTATTTTATGCGCTTGCCTTATAACTGGTTCTTTTACGATTCTCAATGCAAACCGAAAATATACATATACTTTACTTTACTCCGACTTCAGGGTTTGATTGGACTCCGGGACTCCGATTCCAGGTTTGATGTGGTATAGCGTGGTATGTTGAAAATACAACACTCCAACTCCGGGGTCTGATGGGACTCTTGCAATCTGACTACGAGGTTTAATGGGACTCCGGCACTCCAACTCCGACTGTGATTAGACTCGGAAACTCCGACTCCGGGGTCTGATGGGACTGTGGGTCTGCGAATCCGGGTTTGATGGGACTACGGCACTCCAACTCCGGGGTCTGATGGGACTCTTGCACTCTGACTCCGAGGTCTGATGGGACTGTGGGACTGCAACTCCGGGGTTTGATGGGACTCTTGCACTCTGACTCCGAGGTCTGATGGGACTGTGGGACTGCAACTCCGGGGTTTGATGGGACTCCGGGACTCCGGGGTCTGATGGGACTACGGCACTCCGGGGTCTGATGGAACTCCCGTACTCCGAATCCGGGTTTGATGGGACTACGGCACTCCAACTCCGGGGTCTGATGGGACTCTTGCACTCTGACTCCGAGGTCTGATGGGACTGTGGGACTGCAACTCCGGGGTTTGATGGGACTCCGGGACTCCGACTCCGGGGTCTGATGGGACTGTGGGCCTGCGAATCCGGGTTTGATGGGGTTCCGGGACTCGGACTACGGGGTTTGATGGGACTCCGGCACTCCGACTCCGGGGTCTGATGGGACTGTGGGCCTGCGACTCTGAGTGTGATGGGGTTCCGGGACTTCGACTACGGGGTCTGATGGGACTACGGCACTCCGGGGTCTGATGGAACTCCCGTACTCCGACTCCGGGTGTGATGGGACTACGGCACTCCGACTCCGGGTTTTATGGGGTTCCGGAACTCGGACTACGGGGTTTGATGGGACTACGGCACTCCGGGGTCTGATGGAACTCCCGGACTCCGACTCCGGCACTCCGACTCCGGGTTTTATGGGGTTCCGGAACTCGGACTACGGGGTTTGATGGGACTACGGCATTCCGACTCCGGGTTTGATGGGACTGTGGGCCTGCGACTCTGAGTGTGATGGGGTTCCGGGACTTCGACTACGGGGTTTGATGGGACTACGGCACTCCGACTCCGGTTTTTATGGGGTTCCGGAACTCGGACTACGGGGTTTGATGGGACTCCAGCACTCCGACTTCGCGTTTGATGGGACTCCAGGACTCCGACTCAATCTTACAAAGTTGCATTCTAGAACACGAAATTGACGTCCACGGTAGCAGAGGATTCGCAGTTTCCACTGAGCCAGGATCATCGTGAAACTCTAGCTGAAGCTCTCTATCTTAATGTTCTTAATGTTAACGGATTACTTTTGTTACTCACCTCCTTTCATCACGTAAACTTCACACAATTCCAGTGACATTGAGTCGTTCTTCAAAATTGTCACATACCTGCCCCGATTGTTGTTACAGTTTAAAGAAACTTTCTTGAGCCCAGGAGATGGACTGACAACTTCTCCGCAAAGATATTGATCTTTCAACCTGTTTGACCAAGAAGCTTGCCGCACTGCGCTTAAATATATTTTTGTGTATTCGATAAAAAAAAGCAGAAGTGATTAATATAACTTCCTTCACATAGTGTTGCATTCCCAGATCAACACCCCAAAATTGAAGAAAACTCAAGTTATATGCGTGGGAACAGGAAAAGACATTTCCATCTACTGCCAAGTCAGACGTATGATATTTGAGATGTGAACTTTGATTTGTTGGCTTCTTCAATGCCAAATTTTCTCCGAGTACGGATGTGATCTGATGTGAAGTGATACTTGAAAGAAAGTATAGGAAATAAACGCAAAGCATGCTGATCAGTTTGGACTGTGACTGTGTGATAGATAAATGATTGCATGGAAAAATTATCTTTCCCAATTTCACTTTTTCTGATTTTTTTGGTCTCAACTGAACTCTATTATCTAAATGGAATGGCAGATGAGTCACAAGATGATTGGCGTCTGCAAGACTTTAAAAATATTCCTGTATTCCGTATCTGTCATTATCAGGCTGGGATATGTCGCCCGTGTGGCGTTGATGTTTCAGAATTATTTCACAATTCAACGTACATTCTGACTTATTGAATTTCAGACTTGACAGATGCAGAAAGTAATGGATTTTAGGAAGATGTAGGATAAGAAAAGTCTATAAATGTGACTTAAAATGTGAAGAAAAACGTTTTGAATTTGGTCCTGAAAAGAAACTTGTTTTTTTGTTAAGGCATCTTCTGTAGGTGTCAAGGCCGCTTCCTTTTTCGGGGATCGATTGGTGAGTTGTTCAAACTTTTTCCTGCAGCCAAGCCTGTTGTGATTTTTCGGGCGTGTAAAATCCTTGCTCCATTACCAAAAGATAATGGTTCAGTTCAGCTCCCAGAGGACGTCATAATGTTGTCTATTCGTTGGAGTGTTCTTGTGGATGCAAGTACTTGGGTCAAACTGTAAGACGTCGCGGTGATCGAATCCGTGAGCACGTTCCGAAGTGGCTATCACGTGAGACCCGTTGCCCACCTCGCTCCACTCGCATACCAAGCAGCTCGATCACGAGACATCTCCAAGTATGTAATTGTCATTATACAAGAGCTTTGTATAATACAAAGTTTAGAAAGTTGTTTTCTCAAGCAATCGCCGCCTATTATTACGCATCTTAGAAGCTTTGTCCATCAAAAGATTTTGCTATTTAGTGCTAATCATGACATCAGTATTTTACAGCCTGCATTCTTGCTTGCTTCTGTGTTTCTGTCACGCCACATGCCTCGATTTCTGTCAAATTGTGTTCACTAGTGCACTGAAAAAAATTTCCGTGTGAAAAGACGTGTCTACTTCAGATTTTTGGGTCACTGAGTGTGATTTAAATGAATTTTATGTTGAAGACACGTCTAATGCGTGTCGAAGTATATTTGACGTGTCATACTATCAGTCTTTCAAAATTTCAGATGTCGCCATTTCGTTTGTGTCTCGAGATGAGAGAATTAGCGTGTCAGGACTTATATTTAAAACAAAACATTGAGTTTTTGAACTCTTTCTAAACACAACAGGATGACGATACAAAGCATATGGCATCTTATAATAATTATACAGGCGGTTTGATTGAAGCTCGATCTTGCCTCCTCTTTGGTTCAATAGCATCATCTAAATGTAGATCCTAAAATGCTTTTTCTTGATATCAACAATAATTATTTCCGAAGTTCTTTTAACCAACCCCTTCGGACCGAGAATAATTAAATCTATTCAAATTAAGTTTTCTACCTTCAGTATTTGAGATAAGCATGATAAAAGCTGGGAAATTGAATATTGGAACATTTCATTAATTTTTGAAACAGCAGACAACTTTGAATTTTTGGATCTCATACGACCCTTTCGGTCTGAAACGACGTTTTAATCATACTTTCATTCCTTTATTAATATGATTGTTAAGGTCTTACTAAAAAGATATATCTATATGTAAGGTCCTAAATATGTACCCATCACGCCACTGTCATTGAAAACCTGTAAATGAAAAGCATCATGCTTACTCATGAAAATGATGTGTATTTTTCACCTATGAGTATCAAATATAACAAACAAACGTGTACAATGGACGCTTATCGGTACAGAATTACATGTAGGCCTATAGAAACAGGCCATGACTAGCATCCTAGGAAGATGTGTTACCTTGGAATATTCTTTGCAGATTGAAGGGAATTGTGTTTTGAACTGACACAATTGCGAGCTTTAGTCAAACAGAGAAACAGATTAAAGGTTCACAGAAATTTTTCTATCTGCCTTTTCAGTATGATATCACCAATGACAGCGCCCCTTGATTCCACCATTACTATCTCGTGAAACTGATTTCTTATCAGTGGTCTTACCTGTGCTGGTCGGACAGAGTATGAGCGTGAAGTGAAGGATCCGATGAGATCTGAGGCCAGGCGTCGTCTAAAATCCAAGAGAGTCTTTGGACGATCGGATTCAACGTCGATTCCTGAATCACATCTTTTCTCAGTTTCTCGCTCAGAAGCCAAGGTTTCTTGTATAATGAAAGCATTGACGATAGCCATCTCTAGATAGTCGTAGAATGGTTTCGTGTAGTATTTCAACGGATCCTTCCTATCAAAACAGTAAGGTTTGGTCTTCTGGTCCATCAAATCAGTTCCTTTCAAACCGTCGTTGTACGTGTAGACCATCTTTGGACAAGGAACATCCACCTTCTCCTGATGACCTCTTTGCCTTCTTTTTGCGTGAGTCATTTCGGAGCCATCAATCGTAGAGAGCAGATGAACCGGTCGATTGTCCTGCCACTTCACAGCATAAATACCTTGTGAATGTCGGAAGTCTGCGTCTTCTCTCTTCATTTCTTTGTTTGATTTAAAGTCCTGTGGCATGCCTTTATGATTGGAACGAAGTGTTCCACAAGCGAAGATGCCATCTTCTTTAGTTTGAGGAAAAGAGATGAAGATGTGTAGAAGTTGTCTGTGAAGAGTAGATTATTTCGTCCCTTTATGCTTTGAGTGAGTTGGAGAACGACACCTTCGGCAAGACCAACCTCGACATGCGTCTTCCGTCCGGTGTAAATATCAAATTCGAATACATATCCAGTTCGGCTGTAGTTTCTTCAGAAATGTTTGAATCCACGGTCAATTGGTTTATCCTTCATGTACTGCTTCATGCAGCTTTGACCCTCAAACTTCACCATTCTCTCATCAATTTCTTGGTGTGTGCTGGGACCGAGACCAGCTGAGAAAGCCTTGTTGAAGTGAGTGATCACAGGTCGGATTTTCCAAGCTCTATCGTAAGTGGGATCATTTCTATCCGGTGCATTTTCATTATCGGCGAAGTGGAGTGCAGTCCGTTTTTCAAAAAGTCGATCACGAGTCATTACATTGGAAATAATGGGAACATTGACATCTGGATCGCGGGTCCAATATAATCGAATCTTGGGCAAGACATGGTATGACATAATAAAAACAATTCCAGTAAATGCTCTCATTTCCTCTCTTGATGTTTCAAACGGTTTACCTTTCTGAGTCTTGTACAGACATGACTGAGGGATCACGATTTGATCTAACAGTTCATCTAACTGACAAGCCTCCTCAAAGATTTCCAATGGAGAGGGAACGTCGTCGCCAAATTGAATCAATACCCTTCCGAGGCCTATGTCGGGGTCAGTAATGACAACTGGAGGACATCGCTTGGACCAGCTGAAGTCGCAATTTTCCATTGTTATTGCGATATCTTGTGTATTTTCTTGAATAGGTACACCAGGGTCATCAATCACAACTTCCACTGGCTCCTCATCTCGAGCTGATATATCTGCAGTTAGGAAGTCCATGTCTTCATCGTCAATATCAACAAGTCCATCCTCATCAGAATCATAGGCATCAAGTAGCTGGAATACATCCGTCGCCGTCAACACAAAACGTCTCCCACGTGTACGAGGCATCCTGCGATGAGAAATGACTAAGATTTGTCTGTCAACCGTGTAAAGAGCGTAAGCGTGATTGGATGCTGTAAGAGCGAATTAGGTTTCATCTGGCTCTTCACAGCAGGAGAAACTGCTTTTATCAATCACGTGAGTTCTATCGACTGCCATAAGTGCGCTACAGATAACTGCTGTGTGTTATTCATGGAAGAGAAAAGTAGCAGTTAGGACCGAATGGGTCTCATATGACCCATTATGTAATCTTGTCCAGTGACCCCATGTAAAATGCTGAGGTTAGACATACCGATTGTATGTATTAGTAACGTCACATATTATAAGAAAAATATGAGAAAGCGTGATTGGATGCTGTAAGAGCGAATTAGGTTTCATCTGGCTCTTCACAGCAGGAGAAACTGCTTTTATCAATCACGTGAGTTCTATCGACTGCCATAAATGCGCTACAGATAAATGCTGTGTGTTATTCATGGAAGAGAAAAGTAGCAGTTAGGACCAAATGGGTCTCATATGACCCATTATGTAATCTTGTCCAGTGACCACATGTAAAATGCTGAGGTCAGACATACCGATTGTATGTATTAGTAACGTCACATATTATAAGAAAAATATGAGAAAGTAATAATTCAGCATAAATAAGGGTGAGGAAACATTGAATAAAAATCAAAAAGTAAAAATTACATGTACATGTTTTATTGTCCATGTGAATATGGACTTAGGCTGTTAGGAACCTAACAAATATGACCAGAATACTTATTGGTCATCATTTGTCAAATTTATTGATATCACATAAGTAAATGTATGGATAACAATGAATTATAATAGATCAAAGAAAAAATAATGCCGTGGGTCATATACGACCCATTCGGTCCGAAGGGGTTAAGTATATTTACAATTAGAATCTTATAATCCCATCAATGTTGAGTAAAACATTCTAAAACAAATTATTCGCACAAAGATAAAAAAGCGTTGTTCATTCACCAACCAACAAACGAACGTCATATTGAACATGGGAGGAGAAGGTGGCATCATATTATTATGCCTGCCAGTAATTAAATGCCACTATCTCCTCCCAGGTTAAATACGACGTTGACATGTTGATTGGCGCATGACTAACGCGATTTAATATCTTTCTACGAATAATTTGTTTTGGAATATATAATCAACTTTGATGGGATTATAAGATTCTAATAGTAAATGTACTTTAAAGAACTTAGGAAATAATTATTGATATCAAATAAAAGTGATTTAAGATCCTACATTTTGATAACGCTATTGAAGTTATAATCAAAACAATCTACATCCGAAATAAATTGTAATTTGTTTAAATGCAATTAAATTTGATCAGGAGATACCTTTAACATATGCTGCAAAAATGGCAGAAGATGGAATAGTAGACACTGAGGTATGTATACTGTGCGAGGAAAACAGTTCGATTTTTCTTAGGTATCATAATTATGTGTTGGTCATAATGACAGTTCTATAATCAAACCGTATATAGGATTATTGCTAAATGATACCATAGGCATACTTTCTGATTCTCCTTGATGTCTAATCAAATAATTTATCCGTGTTCACGCATTATGAAATACTTTTAATTTATGACTAATATCCATTGCATATTTGCGCCGGTGAATGTTCCGTGTTAAGAAAAGTTAGGCATCTGAACATGCCGAATTAATCCTCAAAAAATACAACGATTGTTGGCTGGATGCGTAGTTATATTTTTTCTTAAATGTTCCTCGATTATTTTTCACGTAGCTTATATATGTAGATTATATCCACATAGCTTTGTATATCCATTCGGGTTCAAACTGTCAAGGGTACAAAGTCAATGTCCTGAACACGAAGAAATAAACATGTCTGTTATCTACCAGGATATAGGCCTAGGCCAAATAAAGAATAGTAAATTTCAAATTTATAAAACCTAGCGAAAGAATTTCTAAAGCTAGCGGATTAAATGGAATCAGCAGCTCCGAATAAATCTGCAACGTTGAATTTAAGAAGGGATCTCATGAAATGGTAATAAGTATATAATTTGCCGTATTCTATGCAGCAAGACTGGAATATATTCATAGACGCTGCGCTACAACGCACCAGTGTTTGCCGATGCGCTGACTCCTGTCGCGCTGATTCTGTGTGCCATTTTGTCAGTTGATACTCTATTTCTAAAAATTTCAGATCGGTCATCGTATTGGAGCTCTGTAGGATGTTCTAGTTTAAGAAAATTCGGTTATTCGACTTGCTAAATCCTGAACACTATTTAATTCTATTAGTAGTGATCCCGTGGCAGACGCAAGGACAAAATGAGCAACGATGAGTCATCATACTGACTCACCCCCCTCTGGAAGGAAGGAGGAACTCTATAGCAAGGGTTAAAATCTGAAAAACGACAGAGTTAGAAAAAGGTAGGTTTTGGACGTTTTGGGGAGAGAAAGGTCCTATTTCGTGCAGGAGTGGTCGAATGGACAAATGGAGGGCAGATTCGGATTCAACGTGAAATTTTGGGTTAGGGAGGTGATTTCCAGCGGAATCAGAGAGAAAAAGTTCTGACTCCCTCCCCCCTCCATCCAGTCAGACTTCCAACTTTGGTTCTACACTGTAGAGATGGTAGAAAGTCGTGTGATAGCGCGTTTGAAAGCTAGGAGTGAGAAAAATGCAGTGGAAAGCATCATATGTCAGGTTTTCCTGGGTTAAGAGTGGAAAATGACTTGAAAATGACAGGAATCAGTAAGTAGTTGTTTTTGCAGCACGTCTTGAGTTGAAGGTGGATTATGTCCCCGCCTCTTGACCTCTACTGGCTGGACTCTGTCCTTCTTTCAAATGCCTGAGGTACATTTCAGTCAATAGTGACTCTATTTTTTTTGATAGATGCTAATCTTTCTCTATTATAAATTTAATTTTTGAGGCTGTGCATCTTAAATGTACAGGACCGCGCTTGGTCGGGTTTGAGCGTCCAGGATTAAGCGGTCGAAACGCGATAGTCCTGACCAAGTTCCTGTTGATGACCTCATTAAAAATAGTCAAATAATTTGTATGCATATTTTGTACAATTCTATTTCACGTTTTAGCTTAAGGGACTAATAATAATTCTCTTACACATTTGGTAGATTTTAGATAGCGTAATCCCGCTGTGCTATTAGCTAGATCTGGTATCTTGATTGGAAACAGACCTGTCCTCTTATCATCTGAATGGGCAGACTGTTAAATAGGATCTTTTCAATATATAAGTGATAAACATAATTTTGAACAGAACGACTTACTCGCCAATTCATTACATATGAGGAGAGGAGAGGTGAAGCGTTGTTTGTCCTTCTAGTAAGTATTTTTAAAATTTTTAGACATTTTAGGATAAAAAATTTTCTTTTAAATCCTACTTTGTACCTATTGAAAAGTAACTAGTCATTAGCTTGTTTTTTTAACTTTGTTACCTTGACGCACTTTGCTACGCTGAATATTGGGTATAAGACCGGTCCAGGACAACCAAAAAAATAAAAAAATGAGGTACCCCAAAAAATGCAAAAATAATGAATATATGACCGATTCAGGACAACTAAGAAAAAAATAAGATACCTCCAGAATGAGTATAGGAATATTCCATACACTGAAAATGAGGTTTATAAAAATAAAAAATAAAATGATAAAATCAGAAAAAAAGTTTTAAGCTCGTTGGGATTTCTTCATACACTGAGAAAATAGTATAGGAATATTCCATACACTGAAAAAGAGGTTTATAAAAATTAAAAATAAAATGATAAAATCAGAAAAAAAGTTTTAAGCTCGTTGGAATTTTTTCATACACTGAGAATTAGAAATTTAGAAAATATATATGACCTCCGGACTCTTATAAAAGAAAAAAAATAAGGTAACCTCAGAAATGTAAAAAAATATATGACCTCCGGACTCTTATAAAAGCAAAAAATATGATATCTCAAAAATGAGTATAGGAAATATTTCATACACTGAAAAAGAGTTTTATAAATAAAAATAATTTTAAGGATAAAATCAGAAGATTGTACTCAAAATATTTCTTTAAAAATGGAAGGAATAAAAGCGGAAGAAACCTCAACGGGGACGGTGACGACGGCAACGGCGACGACGAAAATGGAAGGAACCTCAAAAATATATCCTTCGTTATCATATGAAATGGATAAAGAAAAACACAAAGATAGAGTTAGGTATATGAAAGATAAGCAATCTCAATTATTATTAAGATTAGAACATTATAAAAAGTTGAGAAAGAGATGGACTAAAGTTAAGAATGTAACAACAAGGAAACGGCATATTCTTAACAATAAGTTTAGGTGCTTTAACAATTGTTATATCTTCAGGTGTTTTAGTAATTCCTGTTGTTGCTACTGCTTTGCACTCAGATGATCACTCAATTGTAGAGAACATCTGCTTCTCGGATTTATGAAGAAAAGCATTTCAGAGCAAAGAGCTGTGACCCCCCCCCCACTCAATCATTTGAAAGGAAACAATGTATTAAAGAACAAACAGCTGCTACACCCACTTAGACATTTGTAAAACGTGGATTAATTTGAAGATTAATTTGAAGATAGAAGAAAACAATCGTTGCCAGGGAGGATGAAAAAATTACGAGAGTAATTGAAGAGGAATATATTTGAGAGGCATGAATTTACAGATTCTTTGAGTGATTTCATAGAGCCAAATGGTTGAGAGGATAATACAGTTGTAAACTTACGCAAATTCTTGTTGCATGAAAAAAGAAGTAATTCACTCAGTGTTATGTGTAAAATTTTTATCGGTAAGCACATCAACTATCTTGTATCTCTTTGTGATAATGACAAGACATATTTTTATAGTCTCTTAAAGCAAAATGAGATCAATTACCGAAGTTTCATTTGTTATGAAATTAGGTAAATTAGCAGACACATTTCCTACTCTTTGTAGGGTGTCTGTTTCTACTGTACTTTTAAAAACGCGACCTAACTATATTGGAAGATTGTGTAAAGCAATTACGTGTCATTCCAAATGATTCCATTCTTCTCCCAAACAATGGTGCGTCTTTTAACGACAATACTGCGCTGACATATTCAATGGAATTTGGATGTGAATTCTCGCTTTGTTACTGCGATACGGCCGCACGACACTTTATTTTCAATGTTAGACCTATGCCATTTCATTATGATTTTCTAGAACAATGGTGCGCCATTCAGCTAAAATACTGCGCTTCAACCAATTAGAACGGTCCACGCGGGGACACAAAATCGCATTGTTAAGAAACCTTATCATTCTTGAAACCCACTGTTTTATATGCAATGTTATTTCCTGTTGCACATGTATATATCTCCCTTACATCCCGGAGATATTGAAGTTAATAACATTGTTTATAACAACTTATAAGAATTTTATTTGAATAACAAAGATTTATGTCAAACAGAAATAGTATACAATAAAAGAGGAAATTACATGCATCATAATATTAATTACCAAGGAATTGTAATATGTACTGAAAAATATGAAATTGTTAAAACATTTTCACCAATAATGATTAATCATAATAATTATAAAGGAAGTGGATTTCCCGATGATTATGAAACAGAATGTTCATCTCTATCATCAGAATATAGTAACAAATTAAAAATGTTACCACAACTATATAAACAAAAAATTCAACAAGAATATCAACAAGAGTTACAAATGTTATATAATCAATATCAAAAAAATGTCAACAAGAAGAAAATATATTCTTTCAAAAATATATTGAAGATGAAAGGGATCTTGAAGATGAAGCATCTTTAAAATTTTCATACAACATGTACAAACATTTAAAATCTCAAGACAATTCCCAAGACAATTTTCATTATAATACATTCGAATATCATCCAACAAATCTACAAAAATATAAAGAACTAGTAAGGCCCCGGACTTCGTCCAGGATTTATTTGCATAAGTCTGTTAAATTAAGACAGTGCACATTGTATGTATGCACATAAACTTGCATACCAAGTTTATTAACTCATTCGCCTACACTGATTGGCTGTCTTACCATTTAGATCGCGTCTGATTGGCTGTTGCTGAATCCATCGTGAAACATTAGAATCAATGAGACGCATGTCTAGCGAGGCAATTTTTTAAAGCAAATGAGGAGTTCATTTGTAAATTTAATGTAGTTACTTGTGCAATTAATATTTTTTCGGTAAAAATTTACACAAAAGTCTACTTTCCTGTGTAATTATGATACTTAGGGAAATGAGACCGGGCGGTTTTAACTACAAATTTTTTGTTCTATTAAATGGTAGTATCATATTGGCGTAAAGTTTCATGGTTTAGGAGGAGTTTGTCGGCGTTTTGCATTTTATATATAAGATATCGCAAACAAGAAAATCTAAAAGAATATCATATGTGTAAAAATATATTACATAAGGAATATGAAGAACGATATGAAGAACAATGTCAAAGACATTATGAAGAACAATTTCAAAAAATACATGTATATAAAAAACAATATCAAGAACATTTAGAATTATTGCAACAAGAATATCAAGAAAAATTAAAAATATTAAAACAGGAATTAATGCAACCAGCACTAGTGAATATACTATATTATCAAGATCATTACATATTATGTAAACATATTTCTATATTTACAAAAACTTCAGATAATGCTAATTACCCCTGTCTCCAATGTATGACTAGTTATAAAACTGAACAAGCATTGAATAATCACTTGTCAGCAAAATAATGCAGCTAAAAATACTTTTACTAAAGAAGAATATTTAATTTATAATAAATGGTATTACAAAAATAAAGTACCCTTTATTATATATTGTGATTTTGAAGCATATAATGTTAACATGACACAAAGTTCTGGTAAGCATTTGCTTGAACAAAAACCATTATGTTGGGGAATGTACATTCATTCAAATTATCCTAATTTATTTAAATCAGAATATTATCAATACTATGGTGAAGATAGTTCAGAAATGTTTACAAAGAAAATAGAAGAATTACAAAAATATTTTTCACAATTGCTTAAAACAAATATACCAATGCTTCCATTAACGTCTGAACAAACATTACAATTTCTTAATGAAAAAAACTGTTACTACTGTGGAAAAGAATTAGGATGTGATAGAGTAAAAGATCATGATCATCTAAATGGATTATATAGAGGTGCAGCACATAATTCTTGTAATCTTAGTGCTAATAAATTTAAATATAATTTTGTTCCTTTATATTTCAACAATGGTTCTAAATATGATTTCCATTTAATAATAAAAGATTTATTTTCATCTGAAAAATTACAACAACTAAGAACAAACGTGCTATGTAAAACAGAAGAAGAATATTTTTCAATGCAATTTGGTTGCATTAGAATATTAGATGCATTTAGATTTTTTAATCCTTATTCATTAGATGTCATAGGAAAAACTTTGAAACCTGAACAACGTAAAATATTAAATAAATATAATTTTAAACCTTTAAAAGGCATATTTCCATATGAATATATAACCTGCGGTTCACAGTCGAAAACTGATTTAACTGGAGATTTTAATTCTGTGAATAAAATAACGCAAGAAAAACAACTTCCTCCAATAAATAAATTTAAATCAACATTAAAACAATCACAATTATCTGAAGAAGATTATGCAGAAGCTGAAAAAAATTGGAGAGAGTTAAATTGTAGAACAATGTATGATTATACAATGAAATATCTTAAGATAGATGTGTTAATATCAGCTGATCTATTTGAAAACTTTCGTGACATGTGTGTAGAATATTATTGAATAGATCCATGTTATGTTTATTCTACACCAGGTTTAACATGGTTAGCAGGATTAAAACATACTGGTGTTAAACTTAAAAATTATAAAGAAAATACATATGATAAATTATTATTTTTTGAATCTAGGATTAGAGGTGGTGTTTCATCAGTTTTAGGCAATAGATATGTTAAATCTTATAATAAGAAAGTAAATCCACAAGAATATGGAATAATGAAACCTTTATTCCAGAAGAAAAAGAAAAAAATATTGGAAATTTTTCGAACCAAACGAGAAGGAGTAGAACGTGAAAAAGCAATTGATGAATTTATGAGAGAAAACTATTTGTTATATTATGATTTTAATAGCTTATATTCTTCTTGTATGATACAAGAATTACCAACAAGTGAAATGTCATGGTGTAAAAATCTTGATTATCAAAAAACACATGATGGTGAAAATAATTATGGTTATATATATGAAGTTGATTTTGCATACCCTGATTATATAAAAGGCGCAACAAAATATTATCCTTTCTGTCCCGAAAAGAAAATTCCCAATATAGAAGATTTTTCAAATTATCAAAAGTCTATAATGCCTAAAAAATACAGACCAACAAAAAAACTTATGTTAACACAAAGTTATAAAAAAAGTATGTTGTTGAAGGAAGAATGTTAGATTGGTGTTTAGATCATGGAATGCTTATTGTTAAAATTCATCGAAAACTAATATATAAAAAATCTAAATGTTAAAAAATTATATAGAGTTCAATATTGAAAAACGTAAAATAGCTAAAAGAAATAAAAATGATTTTGGAAACGTATTCTTTAAATTAATGAATAATTCATTTTATGGCCAGACTTTAGAAAATGTGCGTAATAGACAAAATATTGAAATAATTTATGATAGAGATAGATTTCAAAATTTAACAAGGAAACCTACATAAAAAAGAACTACTAGATTCAGTGATGAACTATATGCAGTACATCTAAGACGAAACATTATAAAACAAGATAAGTTTAATTTCATTGGATTCACTATATTAGAATTAGCTAAGCTATTTATGTATAGATTTATATGTGGTTATTTAGCACCTGCTTATGGCGAAAACTATAAATTACACTTTACAGATACGGATTCCGTTTTCTTAGAATTAACAATACCGTATAATTCTTCACTTGGTGAAGAAATTAATAAAAAAAAAGATATCATTCATCCTTCTGATTTATGTAAAGTAAAAGAAGAGTTAGGAAATGAAAATTTCATAACAGAAGCTATATTTTTAAAATCTAAATGTTATTGTTATTATACAAATTCTAACACAGATTCTAAAACATCAAAAGGAATTTCAAAGGCATCAGTGGCTAACCAAATAACATTTCAAGATTATAAAAATGCATTATATAATAATGAAAAAAAAGCAGCATGTAATTATAGACTTGATTCGAAGAAACATAAAATGTATTTAAAAGAGGAACATACAGTCTCTCACAAATTATTAGTCACACTCTAAAAAATGTATATAGAATCGAATTTTTAAAGCACTATAGCACATTCAGGATATTTGATGGATTCTTATTATCAGAAACACGTTTGTCTTCCGAAACTAATTACCATTTTGGCAACTAGCTTGTCGGTGTTCATTTGTCACACAGATTTATCGTTTTTGCACTATCACAAATTATTAGTCACTGTTAGTTGGTTTTGTTATGATTTAGACGACTTTGCCATTAAGAACTTGTTATGCATCAAACAATTGGGTCAATCGACTGAGACACGAAGAATTTGAAGTTCAAACAATGTCTAGACGTCCAGCCGCGATTTGAATTTCAACTTTCTGCATTTATACATCAGATGAGATTTCATTTTAACATTAACGATTGTGAATACCATGGGGAAGTTACCAGATGTTAGCGGGAAGAAGAAACAAGCTATTATTGCTCTAATCAAAGCCAAATCATTAACAACACGTGAAATAGGTGAGCAGGAAATGGTGTCGATGCGAACGGTGGCACGAATCAAAAAGAAAATGTTGGAAGGGCGAACAGCGGTCAACGGTAGAGCGCAGAAATGTGGAAGAAAGAAGAAGACCAGTAAAATAACGGATAGATTTATCCAAAGAGAGTTCCTGAAGAACCCTTTTAAATCACCTTACCAACTTGCGAATGAATTGACCGAGGCTGGATCTCCTGTTTCTCATATGACCATACGTAGAAGACTGAAGGAGTATGGGTATCGCATTTGCAGACCGGCAAAGAAACCTCGCCGTACCAAGTCGATGCGACAGAAAAGGCTATCCTGGGCACGCGAACACTCATCTTGGACAGTGGACGACCGGTCAAAGGTAAGAGTCATTTTTCCTTTTTATATTCTATAATGATTTTATCTTTTAATATGATATTAGAAGAAACTGAAACTGAAACTGAATTAGCTCATCAAATGTTTCATTATGACTCGATCTCATATAATTAATCCTCTATATTACAGGTCTGCTTCTCGGACGAATCCACATTTGAGTGCCATGACGGGAACAGAGCACTAGCTTGGCACAAGGTTGGATCTCCAAGGCCAACCATCCAATCCGTCAAGCATATCCGACTAAAGTGATGGTGTGGTCTATCATGTCTGCCAAGGGTGTTGGTCGAATGACGGTGGTCGAGGGCATGATGAACTTCCAAAAGTATCTACAGGTTCTCCAAACACTGGTCTTGCCCCAACTGCGGGATCGGTTCCCGCGCCGTGAAGGAGTTTTTATGCAGGATGCTGCTCCTTGCCATACTGCCAAAGTGTGCAAGAAGTTCCTTTTAGACAACAATGTAACGGTAGTACCATGGCCAGGTAATTCCAAGGATTTAAATCCGATTGAAACCTTATGGGCAATCATCAACATGCGCTTAAGATGTGAAACCATCACCAACGGAAATCAAATGATTTCGGCCATACTTCATCGCTGGTATCGAGATGATTCTATTGCAGAAACGTGCAAGAAACTTATATTCACAATGCCTGAACGCATTCAAGCCGTGTTTGATGCGAAGGGAGGTAGGTAACACGAACTTTTGAAGATTTTGGTAAGCTATTGTGACTAATAATTTGTTATACCTTGGCAATAACATAATATGTGATTTGGAATACAAGTAATAGTTTTGCAACTTCTTCTACTTTGGGATGGTAAAAAGAATCAAAAATATAAATAACTTCAAGAAATGTAGGCAATCCACTTAAGCAATCGATCGTTTTTTGGAAAATATTCATTTTTGTCAAGGTGTGACTAATAATTTGTGAGATACTGTAAATTAGCATTAGATCCATTTGATGAAAAAAGAAAAATTTTACCTAATGGAATAACTACTTTACCTTTTAAATTTTCTAATTTCTAAAAAAGTTAGATTCAATAAAGTATAAAATAATATAAAAATATAAAATAATACAAAATAATATAATAATAATATAATATAAAAAATGGATAAAATTAGAGCTGATAATTTTAAAAGAATTCAGCAATTAGACAAGTTAATAAAACAAAGAAATATTATGAAAGAAAATCAACTTCAACATAGAATGAAAAAAGCTGGTATGCAATCTGATATGTTTGAAAATGTAAAATTTACTGAAGAAGTAAAAACTGATTATGAAAAAACTGTCGAACCATTTAAAACTCTTGAAAAACAAATTAATAAAGCGGATCCAGTACTTAAAACATTATTAGATGATTATGGTTTGTTAGAAGCAAACATAGATAAGAAATTACCTAAATCTATGTTATTTGAACATTCTACTTTCTTTTTAGATAAATAATAATTTGCAAGATTTTATCTTGGCGGAAAGAAATATTTCCACAACATTTACGGGGGTTAATTTTTACGCCAGATAAATCACCTATTAGTTTAGATAGAAATTTTGTTGATCTTTTAAGAGGAACAGATTTAAAAAATTATGCTGTAGAAGATCTTATGAAATATAAAGCTATGTTAGATAGAGTTGGTGCAGCAAAATCTCTTAGACGTTATAAAGATTTAGAAAGATTAGTTTCATCGGGAGTTAAAGTAGGAAAAGGTTTTAAAACAGAAACAACTGTTTTTTTACCAGATGATCCACAAGAATTACTAAATAGATTAAATATTTTAATATCTGCAATAAAAGAAGGACATAATTCTAGTTTCAATGAAATTCATGCTATATTGAAAAGACTGTTAGAAATGAAGATTCTAAATGAAGAGGATTATAAAGTATAGCTGCAATATGTTGTTTCTAATTTTTATAAAAAATATCTATTTAAAATTTTTGTTAAAAAATGTAAAAAAGTTAAAAAATGTCTTCGAGAGAATTATCATCAGTAGATTTTGACAGAATTAATAATCATTTAGAAAATTTAACAGAGATTTTGGGTTCATCAAAATTTAGTACGACGGTAAAAATTATAACAACTACTTCATCACACACTTGTAATTTAGAACCCATTCTACATTTGGAACAAAATAAAAATTATCAAATTGCATTGACTAGTTTCTCCACATTTAACACTATTCAAAATGTTATAAAAGATGTGAATGATCAATTTAGATATTCTACTGATAAAGGCAAAACATGGAAAATACTAACTTTTTTCCTGGTTCATACGAAGTTGAATCAATATCAAATGAAATTAACAGATATTTAGGTATACCATTTAAAGATAAGAAACAATTACATTTTGCAGTTGAACCGGCAGTTAATAAATTTTCTCTTACTTTAGACGAAAATCATCAAGTTGATTTTAATCATGATAGATCATTGTCGAAGCTATTAGGATTTAATAAACAAACCTATAGTTAAGGTTATCATTTAGGTGAGAAGATTCCAAAAATAACTGAAATAAATTCAATTGTTGTACATTGTGACATTATTGAAGGAGGATATATAAATGGTAAATTGTCAAATTTAATATTCAGTTTGCCAGCTTTCACTGTACCCATTGGTTATAGATTAAATGTATTTCCACAAACATTAATATATTTCCCTATTACAAGAAAAAATATTAACAACGTTAACATTAGAATCACTGATGAGAAAGGACAAGAAGTAAATTTTGGAGATTAAGAGATTATGATAGATCTTTTAGTTCGGGAGGTATAAATTCCCACGCGAAGCTAGAGAAGCTTAATTTTCTTCTTCTTCTTATTCTTTTTCTTATTCCTCTTCTTTAAAAACAAAAAATAAAATAAAAATAAAATTTTTTTATTAAAAATGAGTGAAGTAAAAACCATTAAATAAAAAAATTAAATTTAATCATCATCCAAATTTTTCTATTAAAGTTTTGTCAGTTATTTGTGGAAGACCAGGCTGTGGAAAAACATATTTATTATTTAAAATTTTAACGACTCCGGATTTTTTGGTTTATAACAATCTTATAATTTATAAAACAACAGCAGAACAACCCGTCTATCAATTTTTAAAATATGGATTTGAAAATAATCTTAAAAAAACAGCAATTGCTTCATTATTCAAAGAATATAAAAATTCTGAATATGAAGAAGAAATAAGTTCGTGGTGTGAAGAAGCAGCAAAAAATAATCAGTTAGTAGAATCTAATAAAAATAACCATATAAAGATACAATTAATAGATGATAGTGGTAATATGCAAGATCCTAGTAAACTAGATAAAACAATGAAACATTGTGTAATTTTGATGATTGTGTTAATGATAGAAATCAGTCAGTTCAGAGAAATTATTTCACAAGAGGTAGACATAATAACTGTAGTGTTTTTTATTTAACACAAAGTATGTATTCATTAGATGGAAGTGTTATTAGAAAGAATGCAAATATATTTATACTATTTGAAATAAATGCAAGAAATTTATGTGATATGTTAAAAGATTTATGTATAAGAGATAAAGATGAATTTAAGCATTCTTGTAATAATGCTTGGTCAAAAGATTATGGCTTCATTACAATTAATATTGATAAAAAAATTCATGATAAAGTTATCGAACAATTGTTTACTGAGTGACAAAAATATACAAATATAGTATTATACTATTTTTTGTTATTATTATCAGGTCTAATATTATAAATTTTTAAGATATAATATTTGAATTTTGTTGGTAACATTGGAATACAACAAAGACATTTTACTGAACAAATTATTTTTTATTACTTTGTTGTCTGACATCTTTTCGTTTAAAGTTTTTTCGTTTAAAGATTTGTTTAATAAAGTTTTGTCTATGAAAGTTTTTAATTCTTCTAAAAAAAAATTTTCATTTTCTTCATTAGAAATTTTACCATCACTAAAAGTTTTATCATCATGTTTATTTTTATCACCAACTTTTTCGGACTGTAATTGAAATGATATTTTATTAGCTTCATTAGCTTTTGATCAAATTTTTCAATCTCATCTAACGTAATAACATTATCATCACAGACTCTTTGAAAGTAGTAATGTAATTTGTCATAAGCTTCTTTAATATGTAAATGATTTAAAGTTTAAAAGTTTTAAATGATTTTCGTTTCTTTAATATTAAAGATTTTTCTAACATTGTAATAAATGAAGTTATAAAAACACCCATACCTGTTAAAGCAGTAGCAACAACAGGAATTACTAAAACACCTGAAGATATAACAATTGATAAAGCACCTAAACTAATTGTT